>LPNX011173256.1:9008-34220 GCA_001517045.1 Pseudotsuga menziesii
AATCCTAATGATGTTATTCCATTCAACAATTTCATCTTGGTAAAGAATTTGTTACCCTTGAAAATCATCATACTGTGACAAGGGATAGCAATTTTTTGTAGTGATCTTATTAAGAGCACGAGAATCTTTCACAGGGAACCACTTCTATGATTTTGGAATAATGAAGGAAAAGGAGCCATTAGGGGAAGAACTAGGTTGGATATGGCTAGATCCCACAAGGGATTAATCTTATGTTCTAATTCAATAACTTTATGTGGAGATAATTGGTAAGAAAAAGCATTTGTATGGATGCACCAAAAATTAAATCAATGAAATATTGGATAGAACAAGTGGGGGGGAGACCCTCAAGAAGTTGAAAGGCATTTTTTTGTAAGGGGACCACAAAAGAAGTATATCGCAAGTGTGATATATCGCACTTGCGATATTCAGAAGAAGGAAAAAAATTAAAATAGAGGCCGCGAGCTCATTTTCACAGCATCGGGACAGCGAAACAACGCAGGAGCAAAAAAACGGAGGAGCGAAAAACCGCAGGTGCGATTTGGGTTTTACCTTTTCGAGGTCGAGGCCAAGTTCGAGGGGGAGCTGAGGTGGATTGCTCCAATGGAAGGTATTTATGCTAGTTCAATCCTTTTCATTTAACCTTCCATTCTTTAATTTTTTTCATAATTTCTTTAACATTTTTATAATTATTTTTAACAAATTTAAAAAAATAATTGAATGTGAATAATCAAATAATGATTCTAAGTAAATTAACTTGCAATTCTATGTTTAAATCTTAACAGACAACACAAATGAACAACAGAATGTGGAAAACCCACCCTCTAATAACCCACAACAACCTAACCCACAACCAAACCCAGACTCGGAGGGGGAACAAGATAGAAACACACAGATTATTGCACGCTTGGCATCATTGAGGCTCCTTAGCTTATCCATTAGGGGGGGGGGGTCATTTGAGAAATTCTTTAGCCGATGCCTTGGACACAATAACAAACACAATTTTCGATGCCCAAGGAGCTCTGTACAACATTACCTTGTACAGAGAATCTAGGAGGCAATACTACTCCGGAGGATTGACTCATAAAGACATCAAAGCCCTTAAAATTACTAAAGACCAGTTATTTTCATTATTCTGGGACCCCAGCATCGGATTGGTTCCACCCACTAATCGAGCACACATTTCCATAGACTGGTAAATTGAACCAAATATAAAGGCTAATTGGATGGATCGTTGGTATATGGTCTTTGATGAAGACCCCCATGGGAATAGGGACATCCCATTTTATTTCATTAGGAAGTTGTATGCAGAATTCATCCTAGGGAAACATGTTAACTACTTCGATATCTTACGCAACCAGGGTGTTGGTCATGGGATTCCCCAAGATAGGGAAGGATCCAGGACAGATCCCAACCATGTGCCACGCCCACCACGCACACCAAAACCCCCTTGGGTATATCCTCCTGCAGTTCCTGTCATTGAGTATACACATGAGGCATTACTTGACATGGCAGAGACATTGCTTGAGCATGGGACTGATGTCCAAGGCAATGTAGACCAAGGGACTGGCACTTATACAATGGGCCCATCTATAGATCACAGAGGAAATGCAGAGTCTTCAGAGCATTGTGTTACTCCACACCCTTGCACATCATGTGGAGGCATATGCTATGGCCTTGCTTCCGACTTCCGAGATGATGGATTACTTCGCTTTGTAAGTAAAACTCATTATTTTAATATTATATTTTGTTTCATGTCAAAATCTTCAATTGTTTCACACTTTATTTCTATTTAATTATCTAACAGTATTTGTGAACAAATATACAGCTGGTGTCCCATGGCACACCACAGTCGCATAGTCCGTTGATCAATGTTGAGAACATTGATGCGGCTGTCAATATTCCAGGCAAGTCTAGGCGTCTCCATAACGCCCCATAGTTAATTTTGTTATAACCGGCCGTGAAAAATGGTGTTTGACCTTTTCCAAAATCTTATACCATCTTNTGCCTATCGTTTGGTTCTTCACCAATAGGGGTAAGAACTATACTTGTTAATTTGTCAGATTTATTTATATATATTTATAACTTATAGATTGTAATGTATTCAATATGTATCCTAATTTTGATACTTGACATGTTTTGTGCAGGTTTCCCAGGAAGAGTATATTGTCTCGCAGCCTATTCCCTCTCATGCAGAGGTAGATTCGCAGACACGGGTATTATTTGAAATATGCTTTTAATTATATATATGCTTTTAATTATGTTTCCCTTTCTTTGGAAAAATCATTTTGTAACTTACATATCGCTTTGACATATGTTACTTTATGTAGGAACCTGTTGTGATAGTGGTGCTTGAAGAGCACCAAAGCGAGGTTGTTGTCAACCCACCTCTTCCCCCCAAACAGGTATGTATGTAGGGTTTCCTGGGATAAATTTTTGTATTCTCTTTTGTTCTACTATGCTTGTTATTCTTTCAATGATCCTTTTGTTTGGCATTAAACTTTTAAAGTCTTAACAGTCAAATCACTGCCCATAATTACATAGTTACTGAATTTTATATCATTATTAGCGTTTATCCTAATCAAATGTTATTAAATAGAAAGGCTGAAATAGACTAGCAAAAACTCTTTATTTGTTGTTCAAACTATGTTAAACAGAAAATATCATTGCGACATGAAAACAAAGTGTTGCACACCATAAAGGGGTTTAAGCTACACAAAGTTTAGTTGGCTATATTCATCCCTTGACAATCATTGCAAAGTCTCGAGTGCATGATAAATTAATTGTCATGCATAAATATCTCAATCCCATTCATGCAAGATTCCTAATGTAACTTAAATTTGTTAGTTTATATGTTGCTCATCGATCTTTCTCCATCACCTTAAGTTGTAGTGTGTTGAGAGGCTCCATTTAGCTATGATATACTATGTGTGCGAATATACAAGATATGAAGTATAGTTGGAGGTATTTTCTTAGTATTAAAAAGATTCCATGTAAACTGGAGTATGTCCTCATTGTACATGTTGTTAGAATTAGTTTCATGGCTAACTTGGCCGAATTAGGGGAGAGGATCCATTGGTGGTGCATTTCTTTATAGTAGTAATGTAGCTTAATTTTCCATATTCCCAATCTTGTATTTCCTCCAAATTCTTACCACATATACTTTGGTGTGTTATTTATCTACCATACTAGTTTTTGAGCTGTGACGAATCCAAAATGATGCCATGCCAACCACAAAGTTCCAAGTTGTCTAGTTCTAGTGTGTTTTAGTGTATTTTTTATTGGTAAAAATACTTGAAGATTGATGTGACTTAAAGAGGAAGTGGCTTAAAATGATATTTCAAATTTTCAATATTCATATTATTTCAAAATGTAGAAGATTTTTTTTTGAAAATTAATTTTAAAGACATGAAAATATTGACAATTACTTTGTACATAAAGTACTTTTATAAACCACTTATGGTAACTAGTTTTTTCAAGATTGAGTTCAACCAATACAATGACTATCTCCACTACTAATCACCCCATATCCACTACTGGTCGCCTTGTTTCGTCACTGGCTCCTCTCCACTAGGTATTTGGGAGTGAAACAAAAATATTAAACTTGAAATGCTAATAAATTTATACACGAATATATTAAGTACCACTAATCCACTCTACATGTATGTTAGGATTCCAATTCGCATAGTTAAATGATGGGACATTATTGGCTTGTAGTTTGTGTAGTTTGGGAGGTATATTTTGGGCATGTGATTCTTGATTCGATTTGTGCAAATAAATCAACCCGTGTACTAATGTGACCACCAGAAACTTCAAAATAGACATAATAATGCTTGACATTTGGGTTCATTTGATACTACACTCTTTCATTGACCATTTCCACATTGTACAATATTCTATAGTTCTTCCAAAACCATCGATACCTCTTGATCCATCCTCTCTTTGGCTTCCCAACAATCACTAACTTCAAAAAATTCTCCTTAAATTTTCCTACCCACAATCATTATTCTCAATATGGATTTCTATATCCAACTCAAGAGTCAATACCCATAGGTATTCACAAAAAATGATACTGCTAATCTAAGTCTTAGAATAAAAAGGTGAACTCCCTATACCAACATGTGTTCCATCTCAAATACTTCGAGGTATATAAATGCATCAATGTGCCTATAATACCTCGAACACAACATCCACTCAAAATCTAGTTACATAATGATCCCAAGATCATCTCAAATACCTCTAGGAAGACATGTACATTAGTTCCTTCTAATCTCTTAGAACATGTCAAATACCCACAACATACACTTGTGCATAGACATTTCTGTCATTACAAATAATTATGGGTATGCAAATGCATTGCCATGCCTATAGTCCCCCTCATATCATCTCTAATATTGGTATCCAAAAAAATGCACCAATGTGCATGTAATCTTTTTAATCATCGGAAATATGTACATGCATACAAATGATGTGTTTGTCATTAGGTTAAAATTATTTCATTGGAATAACAAAAAGCAGAGTATTTTGTTTATTTTATGCAAATAGGTCAAATGGGGGAGGGAAGGGGAGGCCCAACAAAAAAACATTTAATATATGTCTCGGATTCACTATTTGATATGAAATTGACATATATATATGCTACTTTATATGCAGGCCCCTAGTGAGGCACCTGTGCATGAAGAGCACCAAACCAGCGGCCCACCGTTGATGAGCCAGCAGGTATGTTTATGTAGATCGCTTTCTTTGTATGTTTGTGTACATATCTTAATCAAGTAACATTCAATATGTATCCTAATTTTTACATGTAACATGTTTTATGCAGGTTTCCCATGATGAGTATATTGTCTCATAGCCTATTCCCTCTCATGCAGAGGTAGATTCACAGACAAAGGTATTATTTGAAATATGCTTTTAATTATATATATTCTTTTAATTATGTTTCTCTTTGTTTGGAAAAATCATTTTGTAACTTACATATCGCTTTGACATATGTTACTTTATGTGGGAACCTATTGTGATAGTGGTGCTTGAAGAGCACCAAACCGAGGTTGTTTTCAACCCACCTCTTCCCCCCAAACATGTATGTATGTTTCGCTTTCTTTGGTAGTTCATCATTTTCCTTCCAGGTAGTATATATGTCTCTGATTCACTATTTTATATGAAATTGACATATATATATGCTACTTTATATGCAGGCCCCTAGTGAGACACCGGTGCATGAAGAGCACCAAACCGACGGCCCACCGTTGACGAGCCAGTAGGTATGTTTATGTAGATCACTTTCTTTGTACGTTTGTGTACATATCTTGATCAAGTAACATTCAATATGTATCCTAATTTTGGCATGTAACATGTTTTATGCAGGTTGCCCATGATGAGTATATTGCCTCGAAGCCTATTCCCTCTCATGCAGAGGTAGATTCGCAGACACAGGTATTATTTGAAATATGCTTCTAATTATGTTTCGCTTTGTTTGGAAAAATCATTTTGTAACTTACATATCGCTTTGACATATATGTTACTTTATGTAGGAACCTGTTGTGACAGTGGTGCTTAAAGATCACCAAACCGAGGTTGTTGTCAACCCACCTCTTCCCCGCAAACAGGTATGTATGTTTCCCTTTCTTTGGTAGTTCATTATTTTCCTTCCAGGTAGTATATATGTCTCTGATTCACTATTTTATATGAAATTGACATATATATGCTAATTTATATGTAGGCCCCTAGTGAGGCACCGGTGCATGAAGAGCACCAAACTGGTGGCCCATCATTGACGAGCGAGAAGGTATGTTTATGTAGATCGCTTTCTTTGTATGTTTGTGTACATACATATCTTTCTTTGATTTGGTTCTTGAAGAAACTGAAATTGGTGACCCTCTCCCCCCCAAGGTACATGTATATTTGTTGACATTGGCATATATATATATATATATATATATATATATATATATATGCAGCCTGATAGTGACCAAGTGGTGCAAGAAGAGCACCCAATCAGGGTCGCTTTCAGTGAGGCACCAGGACCCCCGATTACTTACTCACGTACAGTAAGTAGAAATGTTATTTTTTTTTCAAGGAATTTGAACAAATGTATATAGAATTTTTAAAGGTTGGTAAATTAACTTACAAATGTTGGTTTTTTTGCAATCTCCACTGATGAGACCTATACCTCTTGTTCAGCGATGGGGATCACCAGTGAGTAGTCGCAAAAGAAATCCCAACTTCTCCGAAGACTCTGGTAGTGGCAGCAAAACAGGGGATAACTAGAAAAAATGTATAGGGGGCATGTACATAGATTTATCTTTTTGTTCATATGTGTACACAAAGATGTACTTTTTGATCCACTATTTTGTATTATGGCCATGTATATATGGTTGACTTGATCTTGGAACATGATATCATGGTTGACTTGGTCTTGGAACATGATATGTGTGGATGACCAATGTCATATATAATGATATGTGTGGTTCATGCATGTGTGCTAACTTAAATGAATTTCCAATTTACTTAAAGGAAGAATTTAAACGACTCATCAAATTTTTAACATCATACAATTCTAACATGTACAATAACATATATACCCTAATTTACACACAGTAACACACACTAACATACTAGATACAATTCTAACATGTACACACAATAACATACTCTACATTACCCTATGACAAGTCAACATCATACCATAAAGCACATCTCATGACTTACCCTACATTACCCTACCTTGTTCCGTCTCATAAAGCACATGTCTCATGACTTGCATGATTACACACCAAACCCTAGTTGGACACCTCATACCTTGTCTCAAGACCCTAATTCCAGACCATGCAACTTGGTGACTCATCAACTCATCAACTTTTTAACATCATACAATTCTAACATGTACAATAACATATATACCCTAATTTACACACAATAAAACACACTAACATACTAGATACAATTCTGACATGTACACACAATTTAACATACTCTACATTACCCTACGACAAGTTAACATCATACCATAAAGCACATCTCATGACTTACCCTACATTACCCTACCTTGTTCCGTCTCATAAAGCACATGTCTCATGACTTGCATGATTACACACCAAACCCTAGTTGGACACCTCATACCTTGTCTCAAGACCCTAATTCCAGACCATGCAACTTGGTGACTCATCAACTCATCAACTTTTTAACATCATACAATTCTAACATGTACAATAACATATATACCCTAATTTACACACAATAAAACACACTAACATACTAGATACAATTCTGACATGTACACACAATTTAACATACTCTACATTACCCTACGACAAGTTAACATCATACCATAAAGCACATCTCATGACTTACCCTATATTACCCTAGCTTGTTCCGTCTCATAAAGCACATCTCATGACTTGCATGATTATGCACCAAACCCTAGTTGGACATCTCATACCTTGTCTCAAGACCCTAATTCCAGAGCATGCAACTTGGTGACTCATCAACTCATTAACTTTTTAACATCATACAATTCTAACACATGTACAATAACATATATACCCTAATTTACACACAGTAAGACACACTAACATACTAGATACAATTCTAACATGTACACACAATAACATACTCTCCATTACCCTACGACAAGTCAACATCATACCATAAAGCACATCTCATGACTTACCCTACACTACCCTACCTTGTTCCATCTCATAAAGCACATGTCTCATGACTTACCCTACATTACCGTACCTTGTTCCGTCTCATAAAGCACATCTCATGACTTGCATGATTACGCACCAAATCCTAGTTGGACATCTCATACCTTGTCTCAAGACCCTAATTCCAGAGCATGCAACTTGGTGACTCATCAACTCATTAACTTTTTAACATCATACAATTCTAACACATGTACAATAACATATATATACCCTTGTTTACACACAGTAACACACACTAACATACTAGGTACAATTCTAACATGTACACACAATAACATACTCTACATTACCCTACGACAAGTCAACATCATACCATAAATCACATCTCATGACTTACCCTACGACAAGTCAACATCAAACCCTAAAGCACATCTCATGACTTTAGTTCCCAAAAACATGCTGAAAATAAATACATGTACTAAAGAGTAGCAGTATTTGACAATTAAAGGTCTTGTTTAGTTCCCATGCCATAATAATGTTTAGTTCCCAATAATGTTGTTGTGCATGTGCAAGTATTGGCATGATCTCATGTCTTTGTAGTTGACTCGAGCCTAACTTGCATGATTGCTAACCAAACCCTTGTTGGACATCTCATACCTTGTCTTGACCCTAGTTGGTGCATGTGCAAGTATTGGTGATCAAACGTGTTTGTAGTTGACTCTGGTAACTTGCATGATTGCTCACCAAACCCTAGTTGGACATCTATGACCTTGTCTTGACCCTAGTTGGAGCATGCAAGTATTGGTGATCATGTGTTTGTAGTTCACTCTCCTAACTTGCATGATTACACACCAAACCCCAGTTGGACATATCATACCTTGTCTTGACCCTAGTTGGAGCATGCCACAATAATGTTTAGTTCCCAATAATGTTGTTGTGCATGTGCAAGTATTGGCACGATCTCATGTGTTTGTAGTTGACTCGAGCCTAACTTGCATGATTCCTCACCAAACCCTAGTTGGACATCTCATACCTTGTCTTGACCTTAGTTGGAGCATGCACAACTTGGTGACTCATGAAAAACTAGTTGGGGCATGTGCAAGTATTGGTGATCTCATTTGTTTGTACTTGACTCTCCTAACTTGCATGATTTCTCACCAAACCCTAGTTGCACATCTATGACCTTGTCTTGACCCTAGTTGGAGCATGCAAGTATTGGTGATCATGTGTTTGTAGTTCACTCTCCTAACTTGCATGATTATGCACCAAACCCTAGCTGGACATCTCATACCTTGTCTTGACCCTAATTGGAGCATACCACAATAATGTTTAGTTCCCAATAATGTTGTTGTGCATGTGCAAGTATTGGCACGATCTCATGTGTTTGTACTTGACTCGAGCCTAACTTGCATGATTGCTCACCAAACCCTAGTTGGACATCTCATACCTTGTCTTGACCCCAGTTGGAGCATGCACAACTTTGTGACTCATGAAAAACTAGTTGGTGCATGTGCAAGTATTAGTGATCTCATGTGTTTGTAGTTGACTCTCCTAACTTGCATGATTTCTCACCAAACAATAGTTGGACATCTATGACCTTGTCTTGAACCTAGTTGGAGCATGCAAGTATTGGTGATCATGTGTTTGTAGTTCACTCTCCTAACTTGCATGATTACGCATCAAACCCTAGTTGGACATCTCATACCTTGTCTTGAGCCTAATTGGAGCATGCCACAATAATGTTTAGTTCCCAATAATGTTGTTGTGCATGTGCAAGTATTGGCACGATCTCATGTGTTTTTAGTTAACTCAAGCCTAAATTGCATGATTGCTCACCAAACCCTAGTTGGACATCTCATACCTTATCTTGACCCTAGCTGGAGCATGCACAACTTGGTGACTCATGAAAAACTAGTTGGTGCATGTGCAAGTATTGGTGATATCATGTGTTTGTAGTTGACTCTCCTCACTTGCATGATTGCTCACCAAACCCTAGTTGGACATCTATGACCTTGTCTTCACACTAGTTGGAGAATTCAAGTATTGGTGATAATGTGTTTGTATTTCACTCTCCTAACTTGCATGATTACCCACCAAACCCTAGTTGGACATCTCATACCTTGTCTTGACCCTAATTGGAGCATGCCACAATAATGTTTAGTTCCCAATAATGTTGTTGTGCATGTTCAAGTATTGGCACGATCTCATGTGTTTGTAGTTGACTCGAGCCTAACTTGCATGATTGCTCACAAAACCCTAGTTGGACATCTCATACATTGTCTTGACCCTAGTTGGATCATGCACAACTTTGTGACTCATGAAAAACTAGTTGGTGCATGTGCAAGTATTGGTGATCTCATGTGTTTGTAGTTGACTCTCCTAACTTGCATGATTGCTCACCAAACCCTGGTTGGACATCTATGACCTTGTCTTGAACCTAGCTGGAGCATGCAAGTATTGGTGATCATGTGTTTGTAGTTCACTCTCCTAACTTGCATGACTACGCACCAAACCCTAGTTGGACATCTCATACCTTGTCTTGACCCTAATTGGAGCATGCCACAATAATGTTTAGTTCCCAATAATTTTGGTGTGCATGCAAGTATTGGTGATCTCATGTG
The DNA here is from genome assembly GCA_001517045.1 of Pseudotsuga menziesii. NCBI lineage: Eukaryota > Viridiplantae > Streptophyta > Pinopsida > Pinales > Pinaceae > Pseudotsuga > Pseudotsuga menziesii. Next base: position 19,273 of record LPNX011173256.1, read on the forward strand.
TTTGTAGTTGACTCTCGTGACTTGCATGATTGCTCACCAAACCCTAGTTGGACATCTCATACCTTGTCTTGACCCTAGTTGGAGCATGCACAACTTGGTGACTCATGAAACCCTAGTTGGTTCATGTGCAAGTATTGGTGATCTCATGTGTTTGTAGTTGACTCTCTTAACTTGCATGATTGCTCACCAAACCCTTGTTGGACATCTATGACCTTGTCTTGACCCTAGTTGGAGCATGCAAGTTTTGGTGATCATGTGTTTGTAGTTCACTCTCATAACTTGCATGATTACGCACCAAACCCTAGTTGGACATCTCATACCTTGTCTTGACCCTAATTGGAGCATGCCACAATAATGTTTAGTTCCCAATAATGTTCTTGTGCATGTGCAAGTATTGGCACGATCCCATGTGTTTGTAGTTGACTCGAGCCTAACTTGCATGATTGCTCACCAAACCCTAGTTGGACATCCCGTACCTTGTCATGACCCTAGTTGGAGCATGCACAACTTGCTCACTCATGAAAATCTAGTTGGTGCATGTGCAAGTATTGGTGATCTCATGTGTTTGTAGTTGACTCTCCTAACTTGCATGATTGCTCACCAAACCCTAGTTGGACATCTATGACCTTGTCTTGACCCTAGTTGGAGCATGCAATTATTGGTGATCATGTGTTTGTAGTTCACTCTCCTAACTTGCATGATTACCCACCAAACCCTAGTTGGACATCTCATACCTTGTCTTGACCCTAATTGGGGCATGCCACAATAATGTTTAGTTCCCAATAATGTTGGTGTGCATGCAAGTATTGGTGATCTCATATGTTTGTAGTTGACTCTCCTGACTTGCATGATTGCTCACCAAACCCTAGTTGGACATCTCATTCCTTGTATTGACCCTAGTTGGAGCATGAACAACTTTCTGACTCTTGAAACCCTAGTTGGTGCATGTGCAAGTATTGGTGATCTCATGTGTTTGTAGTTGACTCTCCTAACTTGCATGATTTCTCACCAAACCCTAGTTGGACATCTATGACCTTGTCTTGACCCTAGTTGGAGCATGGAAGTATTGGTGATCATGTGTTTGTAGCTCACTGTCCTAACTTGCATGATTACGCACCAAACCCTAGTTGGACATCTCATACCTTGTCTTGACCCTAATTGGAGAATGCCACAATAATGTTTAGTTCCCAATAATGTTGTTGTGCATGTGCAAGTATTGGCATGATCTCATGTGTTTGTAGTTGAATCGAGCCTAACTTGCATGATTGCTCACCAAACCCTAGTTGGACATCTCATACCTTGTCTTGACCCTAGTTGGAGCATGCACAACTTGGTGACTCATGAAAAACTAGTTGGTGCATGTGCAAGTATTGGTGATCTCATGTGTTTGTAGTTGACTCTCCTAACTTGCATGATTGCTCACCAAACCCTAGTTGGACATCTATGACCTTTTCTTGACCTTAGTTGGACCATGCAAGTATTGGTGATCATGTGTTTGTAGTTCACTCTCCTAACTTGCATGATTACGCACCAAACCCTAGTTGGACATCTCATACCTTGTCGTGACCCTAATTGGAGCATGCCACAATAATGTTTTGTTCCCAATAATGTTGGTGTGCATGCAAGTATTGGTGATCTCATGTGTTTGTAGTTGACTCTCCTGACTTGCATGATTGCTCACCAAACCCTAGTTGGACATCTCATACCTTGTCTTGACCCTAGTTGGAGCATGCACAACTTGGTGACTCATGAAACCCTAGTTGGTGCATGTGCAAGTATTGGTGATCTCATGTGTTTGTAGTTGACTCTCCTAACTTGCATGATTGCTCACCAAACCCTAGTTGGACATCTATGACCTTGTCTTGACCCTAGTTGGAGCATGCAGGTATTGGTGATCATGTGTTTGTATTTCACTCTCCTAACTTGCATGATTACGCACCAAATCCTAGTTGGACATCTCATACCTTGTCTTGACCCTAGTTGAAGCATGCACAACTTGGTGACTCATGAAACCCTAGTTGGTGCATGTGAAAGTATTGGTGATCTCAAGTGTTTGTAGTTGACTCTCCTAAAATAAATGTACTAAAGAGTAGCAGTATTTGCACTCCAATTAGGTATTGTTTAACACCATGACAATTTATAGTGAGATCCTAGTGAACAAAAACCTAGAGAGTTTTTACAGCACCATTGAAAGCACATTTTATCAAGAGCATTGAGGCCATTAATTATCCAAAGTTGTGTGTTCCAATGCTAGCTCCAACTTTATACTTACCAACATGCATATATATATCATTTACAAAAATAAGATTCCCTGTGATACTAAAATTCGGATCACTTTGATATGCACCATCAAGGAAACCCATGACTTTGATATGTAAGCTACCATGGGAAAATAATTCTAGATATACATGTGTGTTTAGTACTATTTTTTGAGACATGTGTGTTTAGTGTTTAGTTGGTGCATGCAAGTATCAAGGTGTTCATGTGTTTGTAGATGCAAGTATTGGTGACTCTCCTAACTTGCATGATTGCTCACCAAACCCTAGGTGGACATCTCAAGTATTGGTGATCATGTGTTTCTAGTTCACTCTCCTAACTTGCATAATTGCTCTCCAAACCATAGTTGGACATAAAATAACTTGTCTTGACCCTAGTTGGAGCATGGAAGTATTGGTGACTCATAAAATCCTAGTAGGTGCATTCAAGGGGATGGTGATCATGTGTTTCTAGTTGCCTCTCCTAATTAAATGTATATATATATTAAACTAAAAACATCAAGAAATGTAAATTTCAACAACTCGAGAACTTGTTATTTTTCGAACTAAATTTGGTGGTGTCTAAAGACACCATTCTTGGCGCCTCCAATGTGCCGCAGATGGTGTTTGTATCCTAGGCACACCAAAGGCTAGACATTAGTAAAATCATAAGAAATAAAAGAGAACCTAATGAAAATGTGCAAACATGGTTTAAATAACGCACCTGACAATGCTCTCATACAAGTAGGCCATCTGGATCATCTCTGGTGCCGATAGTGTCCATCAATATTTCGTACTCTATATGAGGTAGAAAGTATCGTACATGTGACCTATTTTTGTGAGCAAGTGTGCGGAGCTTGATGTTTGTACCAACTACTAGGTTGGTGAAGTGGTATACAATACCTCCCGGTCTATAATCCTCATATACATACCCACCCTTCCTTTTCTGTTGTGCTGCAAGTGTCAAGTACTCCCATTTTATAACCATCGAGCCAGTTGGGAATTCAATATTTTCATCATCTGTAACAGGTTCTAGAAGGGTTTGTTTCCCCTCTAAGCAACGTGCCAACCAATAGTCAGAACCCCATTCATTATTTTTTGGGGAAACCACTGCATATATCTGACCTATGAAAAGAAATCGGTCGAGTTAACAATTTACATTTTGTAAATAAGGTCTTCCATATCTAATTTCTACATAAATTAAATTATACAAAGTTCGAGTAAAAAATTTACATAGGGGGTCATTTTCTTATTTAGGTACTACTCATATACCTTCTTGTATGAGATCCGATATGTGATCATAGTCTCTAGAAATATGTGTCTGATCATCTTCCAAATGGTCTATTTCATTGCCCCCGTTGAAATTGGTACCAAGTGTCACTCGTTCCCATGTATCAATGGTATCAGTATGCTCACAATCATCCCATTCACCGATGCTACAAGAACTGCAAAAGCAAGCCTTCAATCTTGTCCAAATTTGTAGGGTCGAGTTGTCTGAGCTTCTAATTGAATGAAACTGTCGAGTTCCATGCACTGTGTTCACCCGAGGTGTTTGTGATCGGTCCACATTTGTAACCTCCCAGAATATTCTTCACACTAAGTGTTTCCTTGTTGCTTGTTCTCACATGATAGATGCACACCATTGGACTATAGATGCTGCGTCTCAAAAGCGAGTACCTGTAAACTTCATCTCTTCCCTTCGAAGGTCAGTTTTAATGCATGCACTAGCACCATCGTGCTCTCCTTTTCTATGACCAGTTTCAAAGTAGTTCCATACATGCGGCACCTTGTATTTTAGGTGCAACAAACACAACCATTCAAATACATGTGCATTCTTGAACTGTCCAGCACAACCATCTGACCAAATGATATGATGATAAAATGGTATATCCATAGCTATCACGTGGTCATAGAATAATTTAAAGCAATGTTGCATGTAATGTATGTCATGGGTCCGGTCGTCACTTATGTAGAAGTGACTTTCTTTTAGTATCACATCTTTCTCTTCACTGCTATCTTGCCCATGTCGATACGTGATATGCACCATTATGCTCACCTGCTCTGAGTGATAGTATTGACTTTGAATTTCATTTTGTGGTTGTAGGGTGTAATTTTCAGCAAATTCCACCACTGATAGTATTGTTCCGAGAGGGAAGGTGTCCCGACATATTCTGAATTGCTCATCTTTCCACCGTGCCATATCGACATGTTGAATGTACTGTTGGATCTTTCCACGAAACTCTGGAATAAAATCACATACTAGAACCTGGTACATGAATATTAATATGTCAGTAAACCACATAAAAAAATGTGTGTGTACACGTGAATATTAATTTGTCAATATTCAAGAATTTACCTGTGAAGTCACCAATTTAATCTTCCTGCTTTCTTTCCCATCATTTAGCTGATATGTCTCATACTGATAGTTCTGCTTCTCAACAATTGCATTCCCGAATGCTTGATCTTCACTTTCATGGATGCAATCAGACCATAAGGATAGCCCACCGCAATTGTTGCAAGAACCGTCTACACATTGTTTTAAGTAATGTGTCTGCCCATCTTGCCTCGGACACATGAGGCTATGGATGAAATCTCTGGATGAAATTGGCGGTACTATACTTGAGCATTCCTGCACATGGTTAGGATGCAAAAAACGACGTATATGTGCAAATGTATGGTAATATAGGTCAAACTCTATGTGGTATCTACAACAACAAGTGTTCCGGATGGTATTGATTCTAACATACCAAGGCTTGCATGCTTCAAAAGATCTTTGCCCGAGCCTTAGCTCTACATGGGCAACTTTAAACATCTCGAACAGTTGAGTTTGTGTCATGTCAATATAATGCTTAACATGAGGTTCAGTGTGATGAGAACCCCTACAATGTTTTAACAAATCCTTCGTGTTAGAAGAAGGCCTAGTGTTATCATGCCAAAACGTTTGCACTAGGCCCTTCACTGCTTCGACGAACTTCATGTCTTTGCGGGGCAGTCTACCGCTAAATGCCCATAATGTTTCCATTTGTCCCTCTACATCAAGGTTGTCTCTTCTTACTAAATATTTTTTAAGAGTCTTTGGATGTAAAGGAACAATTTCTAATGTGCATTTAAGTAAACGACGTTGCCTTGTGGATCTACATACAATTGATTCAGCCAATACACGACGAGCCACATTACAGTCTTTTGAACGACTTTTTTTACCAATCGATGTGAATGCAGCAGCAAGAGATTTAACAATGTGATTACTTGATTCCATATTGTTCATTGTTCTTATGCCTAAATTTCTTCTAACAGTTGCCATATTTCTAGATTTAAGCAAAGCTAAAAACAGTTGGCATTTACCGGCTTCGGATTTGTTATCAAAATATTGTTTCATTATTTGAGAAGAATGATGAAGGATAGTGCGTTTAGCCACCTTACCTTCCATCGAAGTCAATCCGCTCTCATCCACTTGTATTCGTTTAGGAGTTCTCTTTCGTTTTGATGCAAAATTTCTTGCCGTTTGAAATGCTGGAGTGACGTTTACATCCACTACCGGCTCACAACTTCGATTAGGAGATTGAACCACCGAACATGGTTGTTGCTGAGTCACATTTGCATCGGGAGTAACATAATTATTGAATTGTTCAGAAGATTGACCGTCTACTAATGCATGAATAATATGAACTTCCGTATAACCAGCTTCTTTTAATGTTGCATTATCTTCCTTAGCCTCTAGGTGAGGTATCTCTTGAGGGGGAATGGGAACTATTTTCTCATCTAATGAATGCCGACAATTTCTTGAATCTTCCCTTTTTTTTTGCTTTTTATTTTCTGTTTCTTCCGGTGTAAGCACCTTCCTTGCTGAATTTCTTCCTCTATTACATACATTCCCCATTGAAATCCACCCAAACCTGTACAAAACTATGCAATTATGTAAGTAATGATAAAAATTTGCATGTCCAACAATTCTCTGTGCGCGGGTTCAGACGAATTATCTCTTTTGATACGTTAAAGGTGGCCAACACAACGCCACCCTACATTTTCTATAAAACATAAATCCCATTTCCGATATAACGCACCTGCGATATATCGCATATGCGATATTGAATTTTAGCTTTTTTGATGGAGGGATTTAGGGTTTTTCATATCGCATATGCGATATATCGCATATGCGATATTGAATTTTAGCTTTTTTGATGGAGGGATTTAGGGTTTTTCATATCGCATATGCGATATATCGCATATGCAATTTATTGCATATACGATATATCACATATGCGATATAGTTCTCAATCAAAATGTGTTTAATTTACATTGTGATCTTTTTTTTTGTTACGTTTTCCACCTCGGGATTCTTACCTTTTCCTCTAATTGTTGTATGCTTGTCTTCTTTTTCTTTTAGCATCAGATAGATAGATTTGGTGATTTGGGTTGCATAAGAAAAAATATGTACATCCATTTTTCCATCTCCCCATCCTTATCCTTTTATATATAGGCCATAGGCTATTCAGTGAAGATATGATATATATTGTGAAAAGGCTATTAGTAGGGTTTATGCATCTCCTAATGAGTATGATGACCATGATGATGATGACCATGATGACGATGACCATGATGATGATGATGACCATGATGACCATGATGATGATGATGACAATGATGATGATGACAATGATGATGATGTTGAGGATGAGGGTGTCGATGAAGATGATGATGACCATGATGATGATGATGATGATGATGATGATGATGACCATGATGATGATGATGATGATGATGATGAGGGTGATGAACGATGATGATTGTGAGGGTGATGAGGATGAGGACTATGAGGGTGATGAGGATGATGATGACCATGATGACGATGACCATGATGACGATGACCATGATGATGATGATGATGAGTATGATGACCATGATGACCATGATGATGATGATGACAATGATGATGATGTTGAGGATGAGGGTGTCGATGAAGATGATGATGACCATGATGATGTTGATGATGATGACGATGGTCATGACGATGATGATGAGGATGAGGGTGATGAACGATGATGATTGTGAGGGTGATGAGGATGAGGATTATGAGGGTGATGAGGATGATGATGACCATGATGATGACCATGATGATGATGAGGATGAGGAGAATGAGGGTGATGAGGATGATGATGACCATGATGATGACCATGATGACGATGACCATGATGTTGATGATGACCATGATGACCATGATGATGATGATGACCATGATGACGATGACCATGATGATGATGATGACCATGATGAACATGATGATGATGATGACAATGATGATGATGTTGAGGATGAGGGTGTCGATGAAGATGAGGATGACCATGATGATGATGATGATGATGATGATGACCATGATGATGATGAGAAGGATGAGGGTGATGAACGATGATGATTGTGAGGGTGATGAGGATGAGGATTATGAGGGTGATGAGGATGATGATGACCATGATGACGATGACCATGATGATGATGATGACGATGATGATGATGAGAAGGATGAGGGTGATGAACGATGATGATTGTGGGGGTGATGAGGATGAGGATTATGACCATGATGATGATGATGACCATGATGACCATGATCATGATGATGACAATGATGATGATGTTGAGGATGAGGGTGTCGATGAAGATGATGATGACCATGATGATGATGATGATGATGATGATGTCCATGATGATGATGATGAGGATGAGGGTGATGAACGATGATGATTGTGAGGGTGATGAGGATGAGGATTATGAGGGTGATGAGGATGATGATGACCATGATGATGAGGATGAGGGTGATGAACGATGATGATTGTGAGGGTGATGAGGATGAGGATTATGAGGGTGATGAGGATGATGATGACCATGATGATGACCATGATGACGATGATGACCATGATGACCATGATGATGATGACAACCATGATGATGATGATGACCATGATGATGATGACCATGATGATGATGACCATGACGATGATGATGACCATGATGACCATGATGATGATGACGACAATGATGATGATGTTGACGATGAGGGTGTCGATGAAGATGATGATGACCATGATGATGATGATGATGATGATGATGACCATGATGATGACCATGATGATGACCACGATGACGATGACCATGATGATGATGATGATGACCATGATGACCATGATGATGTTGATGACCATGATGACGATGACAATGATGATGATGATGACCATGATGACCATGATGATGATGATGACCATGATGACGATGACCATGATGATGATGATGACCATGATGACCATGATGATGATGATGACCATGATGACCATGATGATGATGATGACAATGATGATGATGTTGAGGATGAGGGTGTCGATGAAGATGATGACCATGATGATGATGACAATGATGCATCTGATGATGATGATGATGATGAGGGTGATGAATGTGATGATGATGATTATGATGATGATGATGATGAGGATGTTGATGATGTTGAGGATGAGGCTATCGATAAAGATGATCTGACCATGGTGATGATGATGACCATGATGATGATGATGATGATGATGACCAAGATGATGATGATGAGGATGAGGGTGTCGATGAAGATGATGATGAGGATGAGGATGAGGATGAGGGTGATGATGACCATGATGATCATGATCATGGTGATGAGGGTGATGAACGTGATGATGATGAGGATGAGGATTAGGATGATGATGATGATGAGGATGCTGATGATGTTGAGGATGAGGGTGTCGATGAAGATGATGACCATGATGATGACAATGATGATGATGAGGAGGAGGAGGAGGAGGAGGGTGATGAATGTGATGATGATGAGGATGAGGATTATGATGATGATGAGGATGAGGATGCTGATGATGTTGAGGATGACAATGATGAGGATTATGATGATGATGAGGATGAGGATGCTGATGATGTTGAGGATGACAATGATGAGGATTATGATGATGATGAGGATGAGGATGCTGATGATGTTGAGGATGACAATGATGAGGATTATGATGATGATGAGGATGAGGATGCTGATGATGTTGAGGATGACAATGATGAGGATTATGATGATGATGATGATGAGGATGAGGGTGATGATGATGATGATGATGATGACCATGATGATCATGATTAGGATGAGGATGATGATGATGATGATGAGGATGAGGGTGATGACGATGATGAGGTTGACAATGATGATGATGAGGATGAGGATGAGGATGATGACCATGATGACCATGATGAAGTTGATGAGAATGAGGGTGATGCTGATGATGATGAGGAGGAGGAGGAGGATGATGATGATGAGGAGGAGGATGAGGATGAGGGTACGATGACATCTGATGATGATGATGATGACGATGATGACCATGACGATGATGATGAGGATGAGGGTGATGATGATGATGACGAAGATGAGGATGAGGGTGATGATGATGATGATGAAGCTGATGAGGGTGATGGTGATGACGATGATGATGAACAATGATGATGATGAGGAGGAGGAGGAGGAGGATGACTATATGATGATAATGATGAAGATGAGGATGAGGATGATGATGATGATGATGAGGATGAGGGTGGTGATGATGATGAGGATTAGGGTTGTAATAACCCCATGACATTACTTTTACTTTTCATGTTTTAAAACATTATTATTTTTATTATGTAATGAGTTATAAAACTCAAATACTAAAATAACATTTGCACAAACAAACATTTTATTTATTTATTAATAAAGAAAATGACACTTGGAGAACTCAACTACATGAGGGGACACCAACCATGGCACCAAAGAGCATGTGTAAGCAAGCTAGACTAATTGATACCAATCAAATCCAATCCAAAACTCAACAACCAGACAAGATCCTAAATCATAGGGATTTAGAGATCTGATTGGAGATTTGATTGGGATGGCATAAGACCTGGGAAAAAGCTATATATATGAGTGCACTGGAATAGCACGGGACACCGTGTTGTGCATGGAGAAAATTTGTTGTGAATGCATGTGTTGAGTGTTTCTCCCGTTTCATAATTCCATCGCTTAGCTTGTTACAGAGTCTGAGAGAGAGTGCCGCGTGGAAGCTTTCTTGTTGTAGCTTGTTACGGACTCGAGGATTGAGTGCCGCGAGGAAGTTACTTGCTGTTCTAGTGGATGGTTGGTGATCCAGCTTGGGGGTGGAGCGGAGCAAACCATTGAGTTGCTGCCTCCTATGGTTGGGAGGAGTTGATTCTCCAAGTGTGTTTCCCCTGGATTCAAGTAAGTAGATCTAATTTAGTTTCTCATATACTTTGGCTTGACTTATGGTTATTTACATTATCAGTAAAATATCTTGAAAATCAAAATAAACAAAAGTCTCTTTTGATTAATTAGAATCTTTTCTGATGTATTGTTTATGCTGTGGATGTTACATATGGTATCAAAGCATGGTTCAAACACTAGGACCATAAGCTCATTAAAAAATAATTGTTTAAGGAAAATAAGTTAATACTTGTTAGCTCATTAATTGTGACTACAAATTAGATCTCGATTACGAGTGTTTAATCGGTTTTATGCAATTCTTTGTATGCATTTTGATCTTAAATTATAGATCCATATTCCTTTTACATTCTGCATTTTTTTTTTAGTATAGATCTAGAGAGTCCATTACCAGTGCTTGATCTGTTCTTTGTCTGCATTTTCGATCATAAAAGACAACTATTTCCTCTGCAAGCGTTTTGATGGCGATTATAGGAGTCGGTTGCATGTTCCTATGGTCTGTTTTTTACAATGTGTTGTTTTATTATGTGGTTCGTATCTCAAACATCTGCCATGATGTTTTTTTTCTCTATGGTCTATGTTTTACAGATCTGTCCATATCTATGAACCTCTGCGTTGTATAGATTTGTCTTGCTATGGGTTGATCCGCGGACTGATTATGTTTGGGTATGCGTTGTTGTTATTATTATTATTATATCTCAGTTTTAATCCAGTTACATTTCCATGGTCTATGTTTGATATGTAACATGCATTATTGAGGTCTGTGTGAATGGCAGTAGAGGACAGTATTGAAATCCCAGCCCAGTTTGCTTTTGATTTTTAATGACAATCTGTCCCGGTATGCTTTTATTTTTATATGCACTTGATAGATCGCATATTGAAAAATGCTTTTTCCCATTGCACGTTGTTATAGATCTCGGATTTAAAAATGTTTTTACCCATTTTCCTGGTGTTTTAAAGACCGATCTTGCTCAGAAAATGTCTCAGGTAAAGTTAGTCTTTGTGGGTACTTTCGTCAATAAAAAAACTGTTTATGCATTCAAAACTGTTCATGCATTTAGATATTAGTTTTTCTGTGGGTTTTTCTTCAAAATTTAATCTTCAAAGTCATCGGGCAACCCTAATTCGTCGTATGCCTTCAAGAAATCCTTCAGAGGTAAGGCTCCTGTAGTAGATATCATGAGCAATTTCTTCAATCTCTTAATGACGAGCAGCTCACTGTCTTTGATTGCCTTGTCTTCGGCATGGACAAGATCCATGGCTGTGTGTGTGGGCCTGAACCAAGTGCCCCCTCTTGTAGGATGCTTGTAAACATGGAAGATGTGAGGATATTTTCTCAACAAGGATGCGGCACCTACCGTCAGCCGAAGTTTATACTGCAATCTGGATAGATAGTAAAGAGAGAGGGTTTTGTCCCTGCGACCCAGAAGAATGGTCTGAACCTTCACAACTTTGATGAGTTTCTTGTGCTTCTCCATGTATTTTTCAAAGGTGGGATCTCGAGCCCTTTGCTCTACATACTGCGCCGATGTTGTCTTACCTCTCTGTGATTCCCACCCCAGTGCCAACTTCCGACCTTCATTCATACAACATAAAATCCATTGCAGACTGCTGCTGCTACCATTGAAAAAAATATCCCATCCTCAACATCTTCAATCGCTGGACCCCTACTTCATTTGATCCTCAGCAGTAGCCGCTGCCCCTGCTTGGAATAAACGGGGCAGAATGTAGATCGGGATAAAGGATGTCCGTAAGTCCCATGAAGGCATGAATTTCTTCCTGTAGGAAGTCATCTGAGATGAATGTTAGATTTGAGTTAAAAACAGGAATTTTTCACTATATTCTTAATAACCAGGGAACCCTACTGAACCAATTCTAAAATCAAAATGAGTTGGCCGAGATGTTATTTCTGGTGCATTTTGCAGTAATTTGTGGGCTTGGATATCTAAAGATTGAGCTGTGGTGGAAAAATGGTTACTTGATCGATACAACGCAATTTTAAAATATTCTCATTTTTTTCAAAAATTAATATCTTCATATCAAATCCAGAATGGTTTTATGCACACTTGATTTCATTTTCTGGTTTTAAACCCTATCGGATGCATTTCATCAATAACAATTATTTCGTATGAACAATTGATCTCTGTTCAATCTATGCCCCGTTCTGGATCAACCTTCGCATGCCTTCTATAGATACTCTCCTTTTATGACTGTCTTTTCTTCTCCAGATCTCAGATCCGCTTAAGTTTTCAGTCTGCTGCATGGTATACGTTTTGAATCTAGTTCTGTCCAAATCTCATTATACTTTGATGAACATTTATAGATCTAAAACAAATATGAGTCTCTATCTGCGTTTGATTCATCGTTTGTTTTTATTTATACTCTGCATTTTAAAGATCTGGATTTAGACCTCATTTGTATGCATATGATTTTCCTAATGGCTGCATATGAGTTCTCATAGTCCGCGTGTTCGATTGTATACTTTGATTATCCTAAATTTCATATTCTAATAACATTTGCATAGGTTTCCTTTGAATTGCATTTGATTTAGGCATAATCTCCACCTACAGGACGGTTTTGATCTCCGATTGGTTGCTTGCATGTCCCTAGATCACCCGTAGTACATCCTCTTGTTAATCATTTTGTTTTGGTTTTGAATCTTTTATTTTCTCAGAACACCGATCTGCCCTTTCAAAAAGTATTACAATGTCTATCCTTGCCGATTTTAAAGACGTATTCTTTGGTGGGTGCTGGAGCCTTTCAAAAAGTAATACAATGTCTATCCTTGCTGATTTTAAGGACGTATTCTTTGGTGGGTGCTAGAGTATTTAAACACGGTGTTAATAACAACTCATACTATAGTCAAAATTTGTGATTATGCAGATTCTAGTTACTGATGTGCAGTATCCATGACTAATCATGTTTTCGCTTGAAAGACGGAAAAATCTTAGAGGAATTTATCATATGAGTTTAAACTTAGATCTAACATTTATTCTTTACCAATTTTATTATAGTTTCCAGATAGTATCTTTTCCAGTCACGTTTCTGTTTGTTATAGTAAAAATCATTCCTCTTGGGAGTGTAATGACGGTCTCCTTTTCTTATACAAGAGATAAATAATTATATATTTACATGAATCTCTGGTGGCTACCTTCTTTGGCATACCATTCATATCGTAATGAATACCTTGAAGTTCTAGTATGATTCAATGTTGTCAAAATTCCTAAATGTATAAAATTGAAATTCTATGGGTTGATTAAGATGGATTTTCCAATGTGTGACAAGTGGTAGATAGTTTATGCATTTTATATATTTGTTTTTGACTGTCGTAGCCATTAACATATTTTTCCCAATATCCTAATAAGCCGAAGGGAGTAAGCTGCTCTCTTCTCCCTAAGTTTTTAAGGATCGGCAATTAAATCTTGATTTCAATTTGGATGTAATACGAATTATTATGTATGAGGAATTGATGAATGAAGATAAATATAGAATTGTAATATTTTTAAAAAGGGGTTTCTAAAAGGTAATGGTTTGAAAATTAAGTTAATTCCATTTTTAGGTGGAAGGGATTTAATTAAATAATTGAAAGGAAGCAACATGAATTCATTTGATCTAAATAAATAAATGAATGAAATTAAAATGGATTCACTCATTTACATTGTGTTATATATAACGATGCCATTTGATTTGCAAGCCTACATTTTTGTCTTTTTTGTGATAAGATTTTGGAGTATATATATATGGTATGTCTCTTGATTTGAAGTTGTTCTTAATAAAATTGAGATCTTTGTGCTAATTTATTGGATTCGGTAATGTTCTTGAAAAATGATGAAAATATTTTATTCAAGTTAATTATCCCTGTGTGGTTGTATTTCTTAGCGAGTGATTATACGTGTAGTGTGGTGGTAAATAATAGGATTCCAATTTATTACGATGTGAAGGACTCCCTATATAACACTATAACGAGGTTTGTATTTATATGTCTAATGAAGAGTGAATTATTTATTAGTGGATCCTATAATGGTTTTGAATTTGGTGAAATAACTATGTGATTCTATATGCGCTTTGAAAATTTAATAGATTGAACTTAAGTTTTCATGTATTCTAATTTGTTGGTTGAAAAATGTTATAAAGATACATTGGTACTATATGTTTATAATTATACGATTATAGGTTTATTAAATTTTGGAATTACATGGGAGGAGTAGCTTCATGTTTTGTGTGGAAATGGGTAAATGGTGTACTTAGATATTTTTAAATTGTTTTATGCAATGAAGTGAATTTATGGAACTTAACGTTAATGTTTATATTAATTTAAAATGACAAAATTTTCCCAATGGTACATCTTATATTTAGGAGATAGGCGTTAATAGTTTATTTCTTGTTGGTATCAAGGGAGGTTACATTGTGTTATCATCACA
>LPNX011173256.1:47093-74000 GCA_001517045.1 Pseudotsuga menziesii
CATCTATTGATTTGTGTCGAAGCTCACAAACTTGGTCGAAGGTTGAAGATTACAATTCTGGTCGAAGTAAAAAGGTGGTCGCAGTAAAACTCCGTCGCAGTAAAGAGTGAAAAGTGAAAAGTGAAATTATTTTTAAATAATGACTGAGCGCTAAACCCAAGTTTAGTTGGCTCGGTTTTGGCTATCACAAATTTCGTTTCGAAAACATTTATTTATATATGATCCATAGCCTTATCGTGTTCATCTTCCAACGATTCGTTCCCTTTCCTTTGTAATCCTTTGACAATTTCAATTGTATTTCCCCACTGGTCCTTACAGCTTTGTTTTGATGTTTTAGCTTTTACCATTTTCGACCTAAAACTGCATTTTTTCAATCCTTGACTTTTGTTTGTGATGTGCTGCCATGTGCCATTGGACGGGACCCTTGACTGATTAAATATTATACATCTGCTATGACGTGCAATCCATCGTACCATTAAAAATTACATATCAGTAATCATGTGAAACCCATCTTGCAGACAAGAGAGAGAATTATGTGGAATTCTGGAATGTTTGGAACAGAAACATGGAGAACCAGCAAGGTTTCGCACAAGTTAAGAGATATATTAAAAAGTGAAAAAGATATATTAAAAAGCGAAAAACGCTCATAGGTTTAAAGATATATTAAAGGTGAAAAATGCTTTCCACCTTATCGTTATTTTGTTTCCTTTGGAGGGCTACAATGTGACTAATGGTCTTTGAGCATTTCTTGTTTGCTTGGTGTCTTCACAGTGTCATACATCAACCTCTTGTTTTCTTGCATGTGGTGTTAAGGAGATCCACAGAATGTATGTTTCTTTAATCAACCTGTGGCTGCATGCTTTATGCAGGATAGGTTGCTTCATAGATTTGTGAGTACCTAATTGAAAATGTTCAATTATATAGAACATAATAAGATTCAATCTAACTTGTCTAAACATACAAGGTGCCAACCAGTTTTGGGATGAGAGGACATTCAACCACATCGGTTTGGGTTTTATTATGGATGTGCTTTGCCTTGTTGATACTAAGTAGTTAGCCTTATTCAAGGCAGCATGGAGAACTTGGATATCCAACACTTAGGTCACCCCTTTTTCCACAATCAGCATTTTGAAAACCACATAAGGAGATGCAACAACCAATGCTTCATCCCTAAGAAGCACAACTATTGTGTGTCACCATTACATGGTTTGATACCATGGATGGATCCACATCAGATTACATTCAAGAGAAATCTATAAACAAATGTTGACTGAGTACAAGTGCCCTATGTTTGCTATTGATTTTGTAGTTCTTTAAATTTTGTGTTGTGTATTGCATAAAGGTTTTGCAGTGACTAGATGCCATAGAGGGATATGAAGAGAAGGTATTATGTACTAGCTAGAAATACTCTTGAATTCGTTTGTACAGTGGTCATGAAGATGATAATGGTGATCGAAAACTATAAAAAGCTTGACTATATGTTTTTTGTTTGACCCTATTCCTTGTAACCCGGTGTTCGTATTGGTATCATTTTTCATGTTTCGTCCTTGTGAGAGATTGCTTGCTTTCAGGTTTTTAAATATTATGTTGGTTTTGGTTATGGAGATGAGGAAATTTTGTGTTCTTAGGAATCGATCTCGAGGGAATAATTCGAGTGGAATTCTTCCGTGCTAAAGGATTCCAAGTATACAACTATGCCGCATTTAATGAAAATTGCATATTAAAATTTCTCGTTGCAAACGATAAGATTGTATTGGATGATGAAAACATATAGGTGAATGTTCTCATTGTTAGGCTAATGTTTTATGTTTAAGAAAGACCCTTTTTCATTTTGGGTCTCTAAATGTGAATGTAAAGAACATGCGCGATTTGGCTCTCAAACGTCTACGGAAGTCTATTAAATTATTGTTAGTTTTTTTGGGAAGGAAATAATTTCAGGTTTTTTTACATTGCATACATGTCTTTTATATTATTTATTGTCTTTAAAAACATATAATTAATACAAGTTTTATTACTTCTAATAAAATTAAAATTATCATACTTAAACCCAATAATTTTTCATAGTTTTAAGGCAATTTATATATAGTGATAACATCATGCATATTAGATTCAGAAATCAAAGCAATTGAAATTTTATCACGAAAAAAATTATAAAGTTTTATATTTAATTGTAATTAGATAAAAAGACCTTCACAACTAAAACTCTTCAAGAAATTTGTTGTGCTTCCCCTTAACATGTGGCACCGTGTATGTTTCATATTGTTATCAAAACGGAAGGGAGATCCTCCTACCATGATCTTAAAAAACTAGTTTAATTCATTGTCTATGTGAATATCTTCACCCTCTCATTTGCAACATCAAAAGGTTATGAACAAAAACATATAATTGATCAATTATAGATAACAATAATAAAATGACACATGAACAGTAAACATGTTAAAATAAAACACGTGCTTATCGCTCTTTGTTTCCATCACCCTTAATATGTTCCTCCTCTCGCAATATGACATGGTGATTATGAAAAATATGTTTCTACAAAGGGTCATTCCCCAGTAGAAAACGTTTGATCCCTATCGAACACATCTCATTAAAAGGATGGATGTAGTGACATAAACTATTTATTCTCTTTATTGTTCTCCTATACTCAAGATATTTCTATACCATTAAAAATAAATACCGCACAACCGCAACCCAAGAGGGATTCATTTACACATAAATAAGAACTCACTAGAGATGCCCAAATTAGGTGATAGAAGAAGCTATATTTCGAGTTGATATTCCATAAGTGTGGTAAATTTTTAGATGATTTGGGCTGATGGGAAATTAGAGAAAAAACAACGAGCGATTGTTCTGCCATGCACGAAACCTAAATAATGGTAAAACTTTGATGATGCTTGGAGTTTATATGGATTTGATTTAAAATTTATAGCACTCAAGAGGATCATTTTGGTATAGTATCATCTTTCCTCTCCTAGAATTTCACTTCAAAAAAATGTGGTATAGTGATGAGATAGCCAACTAAGATCAAATGTTGGTGCATGGAAATCCAAGATTCCATATCGAGTGCATGCAGGGTTAAAACCACGAGAAAATAAGAAAGTCACAAATTTCAATGGCTATGAGAGGTACCATTAGAAAAGCTGAGGCATGGTTGAAGTAAAGCCTTCGCAAGCAAAGACATAGGAAACCAAGATAAGAAACTAGATAACCCGAAAAGTTATAGTCCAAACAAGTTCTTTGTTTCTGATTCTAGGTAATACCATATGTATTTTTTTGTTGACTAGGAGAATCTACATCTAGCACTAGGATGGTACTCGCGTGACACGAGGTCCAGGGATCCATTTCTACTACCATTATACCCCTAGGTGCCCCACACTCGACCGCAAGAAATAGGAAAAGGTAAACCTAGGTGGGACTTGATCTCGTGACCTCCTCTACAACAAGGGGCCTTGTATTAAGCGACGACGATGAGACACTCCTTTTCGAGCTTCACTATGCCTTAGAAGAATAACTACTGTGCGAGTATTCGATTTTGTCTACCTAAATACATATCCCAATACCATCGGCAGATCCAAAGAACAACCCATGCCAAAAGGCTATATACATGTTTGGGATAGCATCGGACTTTTTTCAATTTGGAAAAGTGCTTTGTGTTTACTAGTAAATTTGTCTTCCTTTAACTCTGAGTTGTGTATCAAGTAAAGACATTGCATGGAGTACATACCACAAATACATTTGAATACGTTGTTTGTTGGGAATGCATACTCTTGAAGTATACTATACACTGTTCATGGAGATGATAATAGTGGCTGTAAACTATAAAGCGTTTGACTGTATATTTTACCACTTGATTCTTCTCCTCCTAATCGGCTTCTCTTGTTGGTGGCTTCTCACATGTGTCATCCTTTACAAAAATAGTTTTCATTCTTGTTTCAAGTAACTCATGCTTCTTAAATATTGGTTTTGTTGCTGAGAGCAATTTCAACATTTAAAGAACCTAACCTTGAGGCTTCAATTTCAGTTCTTTTTTGTTTATTAGTGATTTTTTCTTCTATTGATTTTGTGTTGTGTATCACATAAAGACATTGAATGGAATACAGACCAGATATACATATGAATACTTTATGTGTTGGCAAGGCGTACTCGTCAAGTCCTCTATACAATGTCCATGAAGATGATAATGGTGGATGTAAACTATAAAGCGCTTGACTATATGTTTTTTCACTTGATTATTTCCCGCTAATTGGCCTCTCCTGTTGGCATATTTTCGCGTGTGCCATCCTTTACAAAAAATAGTTTTCATTCTTGTTTCAAGTAACTCATTTTTGGCAAATATTGTTTTGTTGATGCGCGGAATTTCAACATTTAAAGAAGATACATTGAGGGAAGAATTTCAGTTCTATACTTCCATGTTGAAGGCTTCGAGGTATATCATTCTTCCACCATTATTGAAAATCACAAACAGACAATATTGTTGGTCGCAAGGGATAAGTTTATAATGGATAATCGAAGCATATATTTAAACGTTCTAATTGTTAAGCTAATGTCTTAGGTTTACCAACAGCGATTTTTTGTCTTGGGTCTCTAAATGTGAGTTTTGGGATCATAGGCTGTATTATTCACCATCAATTCAAATACCAAAATTCTACAAAATTTGAAGGTCATGATTCTTGTTTTGAAAATTGACTAAATTGGTGACCCATATTGTGCATCATTGTTGTGCACCAAGAACTCATCACTCAGTGCTATATATTTTCTAGGACTAGTAACAACGTGTGACATATTTAAGGGCATGCCGCTAGTGATAGATAAAAGAATTTTTTTTTTTTTTACGAAGGACATAAACTCATATTTTATTACATTGCTTGCATGTCTTTTCTGTTGAATTATATTTTTAAAAATTACGCTCATTTTTTTTAATTAATTTTTATGTGACTTTTAATGAAATTAAACTTATTATAATTCAAACCATCAAACTTTTGTACTCCTATGACTTTTTAATAAATTGATAACATCATGTATAAATTAACGTATAAAAACAAGACAATTCTAATTAATTCATGGAAATTGTGAACTAAAGTTTGATATTGAATATGCAATGAGATAAAAAGACCACCATATGGGACAATATCTCTGTGTCATTATCTTATGAAGGTGGAAGGCCGATCTTCGTCAATACTAATTGCTGCTAGGATGTTTAAAGATAATTTAATGTGTTTTCAACATGTTGATTGAAAATGCTCGTTAGGTTTTCCTTTTCAACATCGTAAAATTTGACTAGAAATAGATGGTTTATCAATTAGAGATAGAAATATTTCAAAGACACCAGCACAACATAAATGCTAAAATAAAATATATACTCGATATTCTATGTTTTCATCACCCTAATCATCTTTCTCTCTTGGTGCTACAACATTGGTGTTCTGAAAAATATTCTTTGATCTAGGGTCATGTCTGAGAACGAACCGCAAATCCCTATCTGACACATCCCTGCGGAAAAAAAGTTTGCTGCACAGTTTTGGAAAAAGGCCCTTAGTTTTATCCCACATCCTTAATGAGTTGGTACATATTATTACGATATCACGGTCTTCACCTACATTACAGAGGCGAAAGGTATACTACCACTTGTGCAAAAAATAACACATTGGAAGGATGGGGATCCACTTGCATGATATATTGTATATTTTTTATGTAGCCCTACATCGTGTCTTGATAATGGCCACGAGCACGACGAGATTGGTGAAGTTCTACTTCCACCCCATAGTCGAGCGTGTAGTGGTTTTGTCATTTGCATCTTCAGTGTGAAAATGACTTCTATAGCAACATGATAGAGTGTCACATCAACACATTAACGTTCAACATTCACTTTACCGTCCACCATACTATTTTATTTGGAGGTATTTCTTTGACAACATTTGAAAATACGATAAACTAGTATTCGATTTAAACGGGCAATATTCGATGGAAAGTAGTCACATACATTTGAAAATACACAAAACAAGCTTAATCGATCACAGGAAATGATAGATATGAATCTAAATCCATTCTTAAAGTGTGTCACATTCAACTTGTTTTGTCAAGCTAGTTGATAGTTAGAGGAGGCGAGATCATTCTTTTCACTGGTATTTTTCGATCTCTTGGGCTTGGCTTTGTTGTGGTTCTTTTAGCTCTTGGAGTAACTATATTTGTTAGTTGTTCTTTGGTCACTTAAATTGCAAGAGCGAAAATTCATTTTTCTACTAAAATTGAATATGATCATTTTCGATCGATGAAATTGTAAATATCGATTATTGATAGTGCAAAATAAAGACATAGAATTAGATGTGTAGGTTTTTTAACCCATCTACACATGAAAATCAATTATTTGTACAATCAAAATTTGCAACTACACCTAACATTTCTTGGTTGTAGGTCAAATTTTAAAACATTTAACCTTCTTCCTTTCGACAAATGTCAAGGAACTCAGCCTTTCTGTGCATGGGAATTTCGAGATTGTAACCCCTTTTGATTGCTTATATCTAGGATGGCTTGGTATTCTCATTCTTACTCTACAATCATGAAAGGAGTAGAGTAGTACCAATGGTTCCTGATAACCACAAAAAAAAACTTCCTTTTCCTTTAACAGCATATTCACGGGATGTGTCCTTTGGCATTCCCTTTTTCTTTACTTGCACCCATGATTCTTAATCGACGTGGATGCCACATAACCAATTCGAAATCCATGATTATAATAGTAATAATATGATTTAATATCAAAGTATAGTCGAATACCATTGAAACAAATGCACACCATCAGTTTGTTCAAGAAGCTGAGGAAACAGAGAGTGAAGCACAATGCGAAACATTGTGTGATCAAGGAATTGCATTCATTATTGAATCTCTTTTGCATTTAAACATTTCCTATGCCTAGGCATGACTATGGTATAGAACCTCAGTGGGCCTAATTGAGAAGAACATGTGTTTCCTCCTAGGAGGCCATAGGTAAAATTCGGAGGGGGTAGGGTATCTACACCTCTGTTTTAGTTGTTGCATCGCGGCTTAGACAGAGAGTCCCACAAGGAGGTCTCATACACAAAATTGGCTTTTGGCCAGGTTGTGTCCATAAATGTATATTGTTAATTTTTTTTTTCCAAGGAAAAAAAGCGTAATTTCATTCATCTTTCGAGATCAAAATTACATTCTATAGGTTCACTTATCGTGAATTTCAAAAAACCAAAAACCTGTTGTCTATAGTGAGACTGTGATAATTCTACTGGAACATACACAAATGCCCAATCGAAACATATCTATCGGTCCATAGTATCCAAAATGTACATAAATACGCGGTTCATAAACAATATACAGTTTATAGTTCTGCAAGTATTTTAATCTTTTCCAAATTTAAAAAGTGCATAAACAGAAATCAGAGAACTTCTATAAAAGGCCTGTGATAGTAATCATGTGTTCTGCCGTCGATAATTTATTTCACTGACCAAGAACCTGCTGCCAACTGGAGCCCTTCCTTGGAAGCTTTGTCCGCTTCCTTGTTATTTTCCCTGTAGACATGCCGGTAAGTAAAAGAGTCAAAGCGCTGAAGAAGAAGTATGATAGCAGATAGAACATGTGCTAATCTCAAATTCCTGCATTCTTGTGTTTGATTGATCCAATTGATTACACTCAATGAGTCGCCCATTAAATTCAGGTTGTTGCACCCTTTTTCTAGGGAAAAGATCAGCAGGAGCTTGAGGCTCATTAGCTCTGAGAAATTGTTAGTGCCCCCCCGAGTCCCATAGATAAAACAAAAAAATGATAATCTGTAAAAAACAGTAGTGCGCCTCCTCCACATGCATTATTTTGAGCTGCCCCATCGAAAAAATCCCATGGGTTCGATCTGTCTAAATCCACTTCTTAGATCCTTCGTTCTCTAGCCACCCTTATATGTGCCGGAAAGGAGTTATAATAACACACGGACAGTGCTCCTATAATTGCAGGTATGCTGGAAATGTCATCAAAAATAGCCTTATTACGGGCCAACCAGATCCCCCAAATAACCAGCAGTGGTAAGATCTTGAGTTTCTTTTGTGTTATCCTCCGCCACCAAGAATCCCACGCAGCTTCCATTGATGCCCCTTCCCACTGGAAATTGTAGCCAACCAGTGATGATACTTCCCTCTAGACAGCTGTCGAGAAGGAGCAGGATAGGAATAAATGTAAGCTGGATTCCAGCTCCCTTTTACATAGCACACACCAGCCAGGTCCCTGAAATGATCGTTTCTGCAACACATCCTAGGTAGGTACCTTATTGTTTAGGACACACCACATAAACAATTTTGTTTTTGTTGGACATTTCAACCTCCACAGAGGCCGCCACCACAAGACTTCATCCCTTCGATCCTCCCTTGCATTAAGACATAGATAACCAGCCTTTGGAGTGTAAACCCCTCTCGGATCCGCCTCCCAAACCAAAGTGTCATCATGTTCAGTTAGTAATATATTTTCCCGATCCAATTCCCTTATATACAGGTCCATAAAGGCAGTCTCTCGATCCCCCAGCCCTAGAGAGTTTTCCCTTCTCCAGTGTTGATTCCACAGATCAGCAGGCCTTGGATCAACGAGCTGATTTAAGGTGGTTATCCCATTTTGACCTAAATCTTCAACCACTTTGTTTGGGATAATATGCTGTTGGGTGCTACCCAACCATGGGTCCCTTCCAATAAGAACCTTTTCCCCATTTCCGACATCCCATGCAAGATTTCTTTCGATCAAGTAAAAAGATTTTATAATTGCTTTCCAGATCACTGAGCCCCTAGTGTGTGCTTTCCTAGGATTTCTGATCCAGTCTGTGATGCTTACTCCTGTGAGGTATTTCTGTTTGATCACCCGCGTCCACAAACTGCTGGATTTCACTAGCCTCCATCCTCCTTTGGCAGCTAGGGCTTTTGAAAATAAAAAGATGTCCTTGAGACCCCAACCTCCAAGACCTTTCGGGACTGCAATCCTTTTCCAATTGACCCAGGGAGTTACCTAAACATCCTTTTTGCCACTCCATAGGAATCTGAAACAAACCCTCCTTATCCTTTCAAGAATCCCTTTCGGAATCCAGGATAAAGACATCCAATAAACCGGAATTGCCTCTAAAACTGCTTTGACTAATACTAATCTTCCTTCTCTTGAAAGCCACTTATGACTCCAGACCAATAGTCTCTTCTCTACCTTCCCAACCAGCCATAACCAGACCTGTTTCCGATACAAATTTGCTTTCAGAGAGAAGCCGAGGTACTTTAGTCCTACGTCCAGGCCCTCTATATTGTAGGGAAAAATCGTTCTAAGTTCAGCCTCTTCTTCCGGTCTTAACAAATGGGTTGTCAAAGAAGATTTGCCAATGTTTATCTCCATTCCAGTGGCCTTTGTGAACAGATCCAAAATCCCTTGAAGTACTCGGGTTTCTCCTCTAGTACCAGAGCAGAAGATCAGTATATCATCCACAAAAAGTAGATGAGTTACGTTTAAATGCGGGGCTATCTGAATCCCAGCAAACCGACCTTCGGCTTTGGCTGCTCTTAGCGCCCTACTAAGACCTTCTGTAACCAAAAGGAAAAGTAATGGAGACAAGGGACATCCTTGTCTTAGCCCTCTCTCGGTATGAAAAAAGGGGGAGGCCGCTTCGTTAATAAGCACAGCAAAAGAAACAGTGGTTAAGCAGGACATAATCCATCTTATGAAATTGATGCAAAAACCGAGATGGGTAAGAAGCAACCTCATATAAAGCTAGCTTACTTTGTCGTAAGCCTTAGAGAGATCAAGTTTGAGAATAGCCCCCTTCAGCCTCTTAGTTTTTATGCTATGGAGACCTTCCTGTGCTACCCCAATAGCCTCATGTATCTGACGGCCTTCCAGAAAGTCAAACTACTCATCAGTGATTTGATCCGAGAGAATAGGCTTCAGTCTCATGGCAATAACCTTTGAAATAATCTTGTAGATGCAGTTGCACAGGGATATAGGTCTGAAATCATTGAGTGAAAGTGGATTATCGGACTTTGGTATGAGGGCTATAAAGGTGGAGTTAAAACTGGCCGGGATCCAACCAGAGGATCTTGAGTCTTCTATAACCCGCAAGAGGTCCATCACCAGAATATCAAAGAGATCCAGGAAGAAATCAATCATCCATCCATCTGGCCCAGGGCTTTTATCTTTCTGAAAGCTGCCCAAAACCTTCTTGAGTTCTTCTTCCGACACTTCCTTCATAAGATCCCTGTTACCCGCCTCATCCACAAAACGGGGAAACATCTGAGCCAGTCTGATGACCTCTTCGATTGTAGCCTATTGAGGAGCTTTGAACAGTTGTTGAAAATGATTCACCCCACATCCGGCCTTATCTTCAAAAGATAAATGGGTGGAGCCCTCCTCATCCTGCAAGCTCCAAATAATATTTGCCACTTTCCTTCCTCTGGTGTAAGCATGAAAAAACTTTGTATTATCATCCCCGCATTCTAGCCAAATCGCTCTGCTTTTGATCCTCCACGCTTCCTCTCTTTCTAGTAAGAGAATATTGCGTCATCCCTCCAGCCTTATCAAGGCCTCCTTCGATTGTTGAGAAGAAAAGCCACCTCCTTCTCCTTCATAGATCTCCAGAATTTCTGCCTCCACCTGTTTCAGCTCAACATCGTCTCTGCTTCTCTTTTTAGCTGCCTAGCCCTTGATCAATACTTTTAGCCTTTTAATGTTGTCAGCAAACTGCAAGGCAGCCGATCTATCGATGTCGTCCATAATAGGCCTCTAGTGTGTGAGGAAGAGAGTTTTGAAAGTCTCATCCTGAAGCCATGTTTTATTAAATTTTAAAGGGCTAAGGGGATTAATAGGGCCCTTTTTTATTTCAAAAAAAATAGGAAAGTGATCAGAGTGTCCCCCACTACCCACCCATTTTCTAACTAATAAGAATCTGTCCACCAACTGCTCTGATACCAGAAAATGGTCTATCCTTTTTGCCACCCTTGCATCCCCACTTCGATTGTTTCTCCAAGTTGGCCTGAGTTTAACAGGCTCAATATCTAGCAAACCTTTCTGCATCAATTTCTGAACAAAGTAACCTGACAGAGAATCAGCATGAGCTCGAGGTCCCGAGACCTCATTTTGCCCCAAAGAAAAATTAAAATCTCCACCCATAACAAGCGAATCCCCAGTCAGCATGGCATTTTGTAGCAGAGAGTCCCAGAACGTGGGCCTGTTCACATAAGGCCCATAGACATTTATCACAGATAAAAGAAGCCCCAACTCTTCAAAGAAAATCTCCAAACCCAACACAGAATCCAGCCCCCAGGCATTTACCAACTTCACGCAACACTTCCTCCATCCAACCGCTAGTCCCCCAGAACGGCCCCTTACATCAAGAGTCACAAAGGACCAACCCGGTAACCAGCTCTCCAACTTCTCTTTAACCGCCTCTCCTACCCCTAAGGTCTCTTCTAGCATAATCACATCCGGGTGTTCAAGAGTAAGCACCCTAATGAAGGCTGATTTCTTAACAGGCCCAGCCAGACCTCGACAATTGAAGGACATGAGTTCCATATTCGACCTTTTTTCTTGGCCTTCTTCGCTCTAAGGGCCTTTTCGATCGTTTGCTGTTTTCCTTCCGATAGGTCCTCCCTTGCTCTAGACTAAGCCTTGGAAAGGTTTGTTTTCCTGCCCCGACTCCTTCTCACAGGAAAGGAGACTTTACCAAGACCTGAGGCAGACTTTGTACTGGATCTTAGAAAGTGAACCGATTCCGTGGATTCTGAGGGGGAGGGATAGGAATCCTCAGGAGGGGATTCAGGCTCAGATTCCAGCATAGAACTAGGGGGCTTTTCTAAAACAGGAAAGGGATCTGAAACCTGTTCAGTCAAGACAGGAGCAAAGGAGCTATCCTTACCCAGTTCGTCCTCAGCAGTTAAAAATGGCACGTGGTGGGGCAAAGGGGGAACAGTCCAGCCCGACAAGGATAGTTTCCTCAGACCTTCTATCCAGTCTAAACCAAAGAAAGAAACATTTTTCATGATCAAATTAACATTTGGAGTCAAGGTTAAAGATGAAATACCCGGGCTCATAGTATCCTTGGGAGAAATGACAGTTACCGGAGCTGGAGCCCATTTAGTCTGTTCAAAGAGATCGTCGGCCACCAGTGGGCCTACAGGGAATGGTTCTTCAAATTCCGATTCTTTGGTCAAATTTCAACCAGATAAATGATCAATATCGTGAGACTCATCCGTCTTCTCCGGGTATCCCTCGTGAGAAGCCGAAGCACTTCTCCTTCTGTTTTCGAAATGAGGATGAACCGGTAAAGGACAATCTGAAGCAGGATGCCCATACGCATGACAGCGCCTGCTGCAGAATGGGACATTCTCGTAATCCAGAATTTGTGGAATGATCACCGGCCCCCAATCCAAATTTATGGATTCTTCCAAGCCTTCCCTGAGATTGATGTTCACCAAGATACGTGCTACCTTCTTCTCATGTGATTCCAGGTAGGATAAGTCCGCCTCCAGAAAAGTCCCCAAGATATCTCCAATCTGCTTGAAGTGATACAAATCGCAAAAGTGGAGAGGAAGGGCTGGCAGTCGAACCGAGACAAGAGTTACATCCACTCGTTCCTTGCTTGCATCAAACAAGGGGTTCCATGGCTTCAAGAAAACAGGTGTATGATCAATGTGCCAGCATTTGCGCTGAATCCAAATGAGGTCCTCCTCCTTTTCCAAATTGATCGCGAACCAACCCCTATTCAACATCTCCACCACCGGAGCATAACCCAGCTGCTCACCCCAAGAAACCCTAGCCCAATCTTGTACAGTCTTCTTGGCAAATTGCCTCCCCATTACCTTCCCTACGAGATTACTTTTCGCCATTTGCAAAACACCTTCCGAGGCTATATTTTCCCCTACTGCATAGTTCCTCACCTGTTTTTTTTTTATCCAGTTCCTCCCGCGATGCTTTGGTGACCCACCTTCAACGGATCTCCGTCCAATAGAGTCATTCCTAGCCCCTTGACTACCTCCACGAAAATCCCCTCTTGAAGATCCAAAGCCTCTATGCTCCGCTACTCCCAAAGGAACCCTCCTTTCCGCCTCCAGAGAAACCCCCCTAGAACTAGTGCCCTGCAAATACTGACCATCCACCCCATCCACTGCCCCGAGTTCAAAACCCTTAGAGTGCTCAAACCCTCCCTGAAAGACAGGTGACGGAAAACAAACACCAACCTCCCACCATCTCGGGCTATCCAGCAAATCCTCCGGCAAATAAGAAAAAGAGTCCGCCTGTGAGACAACCGGAACCTGTTCCACCGGCAAGAGATTGAGAAATTCTGAGGGAGATGTAACTTCTGCCAGATTTAACAGCCCTAACCTAGCCAAAACATGTTCCTCGTGTCTCAATCTTGGGAAAACCACCCCCTGAGCCCCCAGCCCTCCACCTGGCACCTCTCAGATGTCAGAGCTCTCCAACCTGTCACTAGAATAATCCACAACGTCTATATCCTCCATAACTGCCAGGGAAGAAAACCGTGACAGTCTCAAGGCCCTTCAAAACTTCCTTAAGCCCCAACAAACCCTAAAAATCTACCTCAAATACACTCTAAAATGCTTTGACAAACCAGCGAGCTGAGGACCAAATCAAATAAAAAACAGGGTGAAAGTGAGCTCACAATACGGTTCAGACCCCTAGCCATGGCTAGAGGCCCTATACGCCGTACTGCCTCTTACAGTTCTACTTCATCGCCGCCACCATCAGCCGAAACCCTCCATCCTCTCAGTCCACTCCGGATGAGTGCCTTCTCACAGTTTTAACAGAGTCTACTCAAGATAGAGATGTCTAAAAGTATATTGTTATTATTATTGTTATACTCGATAGTTATTTTCATATGTGTCATATTGTATTGTATTTGTAGACAATGTTTAGCTACTATTGTAGGGAACAACTTTGCTAATTTTGGTGTGCTTCCTATCTATAACTGTAGGGTTGTTGCACCTTAAAAAATAGATAGCATGCAACCATGATGTAATTAGCATTTTAATGGAACACTCGTTTTAACATTATGTAACGAACATTTTAATAGGATCGTTTTTAGGACAGGAAATAAAGTTTAGGCAGGTATATAGCAAAAGGGAGGTGTTGCATATTTTTTTAGTGGTATTGAATCAACCCTAAATGAGTGTACTTTTTAGAAAAAAATGGACAAGGTTTTTTCTTTATCCCACCCGTAAAAAGGAAGGTAGAGGGGTAGAAGGATTAGTATAAAATGGACGATCAAAGGAAGAAGAATCATCTTTGCGCTTGGGGCAATGATCAATTGCTGGTTGAAAACTATTTCCAACCCCCCTCTTGGCCAAGGCTACGCCTTGGCCTTCGAGAATTTTTGGAGGCCCTCCTTTGGATAGGGCCATTACAGATCTAAAATTCAAATTGATTGAGGCAAAGCGATGAAGCCTCCATTTTTACGCTGCATATGTGACAGATAGATTATGCCGGCTGCTGCATCAAGGTGTCTCGATTATCAGTTAGTTATTTTTTCCCAGTGCATTTCTATAAGCGATGAGAGGACGTAAATAACAAGCCCTTTCTGCCTGTTATTCATTCTCTGAATTACTTGCGTATGACCCTCGCTCATTCTTGTGAACGCGAGATTATCCATTCCCTGTGAATGACAAGGTAGGTTTTATGAGTCGCGTATGACCCTCGCTCATTCTTGTGAACGCGAGATTATCCATTCCCTGTGAATGACAAGGTAGGTTTTATGAGTCGCGTATGACCCTCGCTCAAGCTTGTGAACGCTAGACTATCCATTCCCCGTGAATGACAAGGTAGGTTTTATTAGTCTGGGCCAACTGAACTTCTTTCCTGCTCCGATCCCGATCGACCAAACTGAGCAGGGTACTATAGGGTTTATCCACGTTTAACATCTGCCACAATTACTATGCAAAGCAAAAACACAAAAACTTTGCCAACGGATTAAATGGGTAGGAATAGAAAACATTTGTAAGTATTATCGAAACAGTATGGGGGAGAATTCTACAGGCATAACAAAACCTTGCAACCGAGAAAAAACACACCCACGCACACTTCTCACAGAGGTATTCATTTCGAGATTGACGAATCGTCTGATCTGAACAGTATTATTAAGTATGCAATTCCGTAGGCGCTCACGTAGGCTCTTCGAACAGTTATGGAATCCATGTACGAACTGGGTTTGTCATTGGAAGCTTGACAGGGGGCTAGGCTTCTACAGAAAATAAAAACCACTGCTATAGAAGAAAACATCATTGCTGGTGCTTTTTTAACTTGGCACAAAACAAATCCTTCACTACATGATTGCACTTGCAACACAATAAAATCCTTCACTTCATGATTAAGGCTCCCGATCCTGGCCTACTCAATTTACCAACGGGGTTTACGTTCTCTCTTGGTATCTTGGCTGGGTCTTTCCCTTCGGCAGCATGGACTCCGGACAAGAATTGTTGTGCCTTAGCTTATCGAGCTTAGTATTTCGTTTCGAAAACATTTATTTATATATGATCCATAGCCTTATCGTGTTCACCTTCCAACGATTCGTTCCCTTTCCTTTGTAATCCTTTGACAATTTCAATTGTATTTCCCCACTGGTCCTTACAGTTTTGTTTTGCTGTTTTAGCTTTTGCCATTTTCGACCTAAAACTGCATTTTTTCAATCCTTGACTTTTGTTTGTGATGTGCTGCCATGTGCCATTGGACGGGACCCTTGACTGATTAACCATTATACATTTGCTATGACGTGAAATCCATCGTACCATTAAAAATTACATATCAGTAATCGTGTGAAACCCATCTTGCGGACAAGAGAAAGAATTATGTGGAATTCTGGAATGTTTGGAACAGAAACATGGAGAACCAGCAAGGTTTCGCACAAGTTAAGAGATATATTAAAAAGTGAAAAAGATATATTAAAAAGAGAAAAACGCTCATAGGTTTAAAGATATATTAAAGGTGAAAAATGCTTTCCACCTTATCGTTATTTTGTTTCCTTTGGAGGGCTACAATGTGATTAATGGTCTTTGCGCATTTCTTGTTTGCTTGGTGCCTTCACGGTGTCATACATCGAGCTCTTGTTTTCTTGCATGTGGTGTTAAGGAGATCCACAGAATGTATGTTTCTTTAATCAACCTGTGGCTGCATGCTTTATGCAGGATAGGTTGCTTCATAGATTTGTGAGTACCGAATTGAAAATGTTCAATTATATCGAACATAATAAGATTCAATCTAACTTGTCTAAACATACAAGGTGCCAACCACTTTTGGGATGAGAGGACATTCAACCACACCGGTTTGGGTTTTATTATGGATGTGCTTTGCCTTGTTGATACTAAGTAGTTAGCCTTATTCAAGGTAGCATGGAGAACTTGGATATCCAACACTTAGGTCACCCCTTTTTCCAGAGCCACCATTTTGAAAACCACATAAGGAGGTGCAACAACCAATGCTTCATCCCTAAGAAGCACAACTATTGTGTGTCACCATTACCTGGTTTGACACCATGGATGGATCCACATCAGATTACATTCAAGAGAAATCTATAAACAAATGTTGACTGAGTACAAGTGCCCTATGTTTGCTATTGATTTTGTAGTTCTTTAAATTTTGCTTTGTGTATTGCATAAAGGTTTTGCAGCGACTAGATGCCACAGAGGGATATGAAGAGAAGGTACTATGTACTAGCTAGGAATACTCTTGAAGTCGTTTGTACAATGGTCATGAAGATGCTCATGGTGATCGAAAACTATAAAAAGCTTGACTATATGTTTTCTGTTTGAACCTATTCCTTGTAACCCAGTGTTCGTATTGGTATCATTTTTCATGTTTCGTCCTTGTGAGAGATTGCTTGCTTTCAAGTTTTTAAATATTATGTTGGTTTTGGTTATGGAGATGAGGAAATTTCATGTTCTTAGGCATCGATCTCGAGGGAATAATTTGAGTGGAATTATTCTGTGCTAAAGGGTTCCAGGTATACAACTATGCCGCATTTAATGAAAATTGCATATTAAAATTTCTCGTTGCGAACGATAAGATTGTATTGGATGATGAAAACATATAGGTGAATGTTCTCATTGTTAGGCTAATGTTTTATGTTTAAGAAACGCCCTTTTTCATTTCGGGTCTCTAAATGTGAATGTAGAGAACATGCGCATGCGTCAATCATGCGCGATTTGGCTCTCAAAAGTCTACGGAAGTCTATTAAATTATTGTTCGTTTTTTTGGGAAGGAAATAATTTCAGGTTTTTTTACATTGCATACATGTCTTTTATATTATTTATTGTCTTTAAAAACATATAATGAATAAGAGTTTTATTACTTCTAATAAAATTAAAATTATCATACTTAAACCCAATAATGTTTCATAGTTTTAAGGCAATTTATATATAGTGATGACATCATGCATATTAAATTCTGAAATCAAAACAATTGAAATTTTATCACGAAAAAAATTATAAAGTTTTATATTTAATTGTAATTAGATAAAAAGACCTTCACAACTAAAAGTCTTCAAGAAATTTGTTGTGCTTCCCCTTAACATGTGGCACCCTGTATGTTTCATATTGTTATCAAAACGGAAGGGAGATACTCCTACCATGATCTTAAAAGACTATTTTAATTCATTGTCTATGTGAATATCTTCAGCCCCTCATTTGCAACATCAAAATGTTATGAACAAAAACATATAATTGATCAATTATAGATAACAATAATAAAATGACACATGAACAGTAAACATGTTAAAATAAAACACGTACTTATCGCTCTTTGTTTCCATCACCCTTAATATCTTCCTCCTCTCACAATATGACATGGTGATTATGAAAAATATGTTTCTACAAAGGGTCATTCCCGAGTAGAAAACGTTTGATCCCTATCCAACACATCTCATTAAAAGGATGGATGTAGTGACATAAACTATTTATTCTCTTTGTTGTTCTCCTATACTCAAGATATTTCTATACCATTAAAAATAAATCCGGCACAACCACAACCCAAGAGGGATTCATTTACACATAAAGAAGAACTCACTAGAGATGCCCAAATTAGGTGATACAAGAAGCTATATTTCGAGTTGATATTCCATAAGTGTGGTAAATTTTTAGATGATTTGGGCCGATGGGAAATTGGAGAAAAAACAACGAGGGATTGTTCTTCCATGCACGAAACCTCAATAATGGTAAAACTTTGATCATGCTTGGCGTTTATATGGATTTGATTTCAAATTTATAGCACTCAAGAGGATCATTTTGGTATAGTATCATCTTTCCTCTCCTAGAATTTCACTTCAGAAAAATGTGGTATAGTGATGAGGTAGCCAATTAAGATCAAATGTTGGTGCATGGAAATCCAAGATTCCATATCGAGTGTATGCAAGGTTAAAACCACAAGAAAATAAGAAAGTCACAAATTGCAATGCCTACGAGAGGTACCATTAGAAAAGCTGAGGCATGGTTGAAGTAAAGCCTTCGCAAGCAAACACATATGAAACCAAGATAAGAAACTAGATAACCCGAAAAGTTATAGTCCAAACACATTCTTTGTTTCTAATTCTAGGTAATACCATATGTATTTTTTTGTTGACTAGGAGAATCTACATCTAGAGCTAGGATGGTACTCACGTGACACGGGGTCCAGGGATCCATTTCTGCTACCATTATACCCCTAGGTTCCCCACACTCGACCGCAAGAAATAGGGAAAAGGTAAACCTAGGTGGGACTTGATCTCATGACCTCCTCTACAACAAGGGGCCTTGTATTAAGTGACGACGATGAGCCACTCCTTTTCGAGCTTAGGAAATGCCATTTTGAAAACCATAGAAATGAGTTCATTACCCAATGCTTCACTATGCCTTAGAAGAATAACTATTGTGCAAGTATTTGATTTTGTGTACCTAAATACATATCCCAATACCATTGGCGGATCCAAAGAATAACCCATGCCAAAAAGCCTATATACATGTTTGGCATAGCATCGGACTTTTTTGAATTCGGAAAAGTGCTTTGTGTTTACTAGTAAATTTGTCTTCTTTTAACTCTGAGTTGTGTATCAAGTAAAGACATTGCATGGAGTACATACCACAAATACATTTGAATACGTTGTTTGTTGGGAATGCATACTCCTGAAGTATACTATACAATATTCATGGAGATGATAATAGTGGCTGTAAACTATAAAGCGTTTGACTGTATATTTTACCACTTGATTCTTCTCCTCCTAATCGGCTTCTCTTGTTGGTGGCTTCTCACATGTGTCATCCTTTACAAAAATAGTTTTCATTCTTGTTTCAAGTAACTCATGCTTCTTAAATATTGGTTTTGTTGCTGCGAGCAATTTCAACATTTAAAGAACCTAACCTTGAGGCTTCAATTTCAATTCTTTTTTGTTTATTAGTGATTTTTTCTTCTATTGATTTTGTGTTGTGTATCGCATAAAGACATTGAATGGAATACAGACTAGATATACATATGAATACTTTATGTATTGGCAAGGCGTACTCGTCAAGTCCTCTATACAATGTCCATGAAGATGATAATGGTGGATGTAAACTATAAAGCGCTTGACTATATGTTTTTCCACTTGATTATTTTCCCACTAATTGGCCTCTCCTGTTGGCATATTTTCGTGTGTGCCATCCTTTACAAAAAATAGTTTTCATTCTTGTTTCAAGTAACTCATTTTTGGCAAATATTGTTTTGTTGATGCGCGGAATTTCAACATTTAAAGAAGATACATTGAGGGAAGAATTTCAGTTCTATACTTCCATGTTGAAGGCTTCGAGGTATATCATTCTTCCACCTTTATTGAAAATCACAAACAGACAATATTGTTGGTCTCAAGGGATAAGTTTATATTGGATAATGGAAGCATATATTTAAATGTTCTAATTGTTAAGCTAATGTCTTAGGTTTACCAACAACCATTTTTTGTCTTGGGTCTCTAAATGTGAGTTTTGGGATCATAGGCTGTATTATTCACCATCAATTCAAATACCAAAATTCTACAAAATTTGAAGGTCATGATTCTTGTTTTGAAAATTGACTAAACTGGTGACCCATATTGTGCATCATTGTTGTGCACCAAGAACTCACCACTCAACACTATAGATTTTCTAGGACTAGTAACAACGTGTGACATATTTAAGGGCACGCCGCTAGTGATAGATAAAAGAATTTTCTTTTTTTTCACGAAGGACATAAACTCATATTTTATTACATTGCCTGCATGTCTTTTCTGTTGAATTATATTTTTAAAAATTACGCTCATTTTTTTTAATTAATTTTTATGTGACTTTTAATAAAATTAAACTTATTATAATTCAAACCATCAAACTTTTGTACTCCTACGACTTTTTAATAACTTGATAACATCATGCATAAATTAACTGATAAAAACAAGACAATTCTAATTAATTCATGGAAATTGTGAACTAAAATTTTATATTGAATATGCAATGAGATAAAAAGAGCACCATAAAGAAAACTCTTCAAGTGCTTAGCCTTTATTTATCTTAATATGGGACAATATCTCCGTGTCATTATCTTATGAAGGTGGAA
This sequence comes from Pseudotsuga menziesii, assembly GCA_001517045.1. Classification (NCBI taxonomy): domain Eukaryota; kingdom Viridiplantae; phylum Streptophyta; class Pinopsida; order Pinales; family Pinaceae; genus Pseudotsuga; species Pseudotsuga menziesii. The sequence goes on from LPNX011173256.1 coordinate 67,662, forward strand.
GGCCGATCTTTGTCAATACTAATTGCTGCTAGGATGTTATGAGATAATTTAATGTGTTTTCAACATGTTGATTGAAAATGCGCGTTAGGTTTTCCTTTTCAACATCGTAAAATTTGACTAGAAATAGATGGTTTATCAATTAGAGATAGAAATATTTCAAAGACACCAGCACAACATAAATGCTAAAATAAAATATATACTCGATATTCTATGTTTTCATCACCCTAATCATCTTTCTCTCTTGGCGCTACAACATTGGTGTTCTGAAAAATATTCTTTGATCTAGGGTCATCTCCGAGAACGAACCTCAAATCCCTATCTAACACATCCGTGCAGAAAAAAAGTTTGCTGCACAGTTTTGGAAAAAGGCCCTTAGTTTTATCCCACATCCTTAATGAGTTGGTACATATTATTACGATATCACGGTCTTCACCTACATTACAGCGGCGAAAGGTATACTACCACTTGCGCAAAAAATAACACATTGGAAGGATGGGGATCCACTTGCATGATATATTGTATATTTTTTATGTAGCCCTACATCGTGTTTTGATAATGGCCGCGAGCACGACTAGATTGGTGAAGTTCTACTTCCACCCCATAGTCGAGCATGTAGTGGTTTCGTCATTTGCATCTTTAGTGTGAAAATGACGTCTATAGCAACATGATAGAGTGTCACATCAACACATTAACGTTCAACATTCACTTTACCATCCACCATGCTATTTTATTTGGAGATATTTCTTTGACAACATTTGAAAATACGATAAACTAGTATTCGATTTAAACGGGCAATATTCGATGGAAAGTAGTCACGTACATTTGAAAATACACAAAACAAGCTTAATCGATCACGGGAAATGATAGATATGAATCTAAATCCATTCTTAAAGTGTGTCACGTTCAACTTGTTTTCTCAAGCGAGAAAAATATTGCCAACATTGAGTTGGTTGATAGTTAGACGAGGCGAGATCATTCTTTTCACTGGTATTTTTTGATCTCTTGGGCTTGGCTTTGTTGTGGTTCTTTTAGCTCTTGGAGTAACTATATTTGTTAATTGTTTTTTCGTTTCTTAAATTGCAAGAGGGAAAATTCATTTTTCTACTAAAATTGAATATGATCATTTTCGATCGATGAAATTGTAAATATCGATTATTGATAGTGCAAAATAAAGATATAGAATTAGATGTGTAGGTTTTTTAACCCATCTACACGTGAAAATCAATTATTTGTACAATCGAAATTTGCAACTACACCTAACATTTCTTGGTTGTAGGTCAAATTTTAAAACATTTAACCTTCTTCCTTTCGACAAATGTCAAGGAACTGACCCTTTCTGTGCATGGGAATTTCGAGATTGTAACCCCTTTTGATTGCTTATATCTAGGATGGGTTAGTATTCTCATTCTTACTCTACTATCATGAAAGGAGTAGAGTAGTACCAATGGTTCCCAACAACCACAAAAAAAACTTCCTTTTCCTTTAACAACATATTCACCGGATGTGTCCTTTGGCATTCCCTTTTTCTTTACTTGCACCCATGATTCTTAATCGACATGGATGCCACATGACCAATTTGAAAGGCACGATATTAATAGTAATAATATGATTTAATATCAAAGTATAGTCGAATACCATTGAAACAAATGCACACCATCGGTTTGTTCAAGAAGCTTAGGAAACAGAGAGTGAAGCACAATGCGAAACATTGTGTGATCAAGGAATTACATTCATTATTGAATCTCTTTTGCATTTAAAAATTTCCTATGCCTAGGCATGACTATGGTATAGAACCTCAGTGGGCCTAATTGAGAAGAACATGTGTTTCCTCCTAGGAGGCCATAGGTCAAATCCGGAGGGGGTAGGGTATCTACACCTCTATTTTAGTTGTTGCATCGCGGCTTAAAGAGAGTCTCACAAGGAGGTCTCATACACAAAATTGGCTTTTGGCGAGGTTGTGACCGTAAAAGTATATTGTTATTATTATTGTTATACTCAATAGTTATTTTCATATGTGTCATATTGTATTTGTAGACAATGTTTAGCTGCTATTGTAGGGAACAACTTTGCTAATTTTGGTGTGCTTCCTATCTATAACTGTACGGTTGTTGCACCTTAAAAAATAGATAGCAGGAAACCATGATGTAATTAGCATTTTAATGGAACACTCGTTTTAACATTATGTAATGAACATTTTAATAGGATCGTTTTTAGCACAGGAAATAAAGCTTAGGCAGGTATATAGCAAAAGGGAGGTGTTGCATATTTTTTTAGTGGTATTGAATCAACCCTAAATGAGTGTACTTTTTAGAAAAAAATGGACAAGGTTTTTTCTTTATCCCACCCGTAAAAAGGAAGGTAGAGGGGTAGAAGGATTAGTATAAAATGGACGATCAAAGGAAGAAGAATCATCTTTGCGCTTGGGGCAATGACGCAGCTAGTGAGGTAAAACCGAGGCGCGTCAATTGCTGGTTGAAAACTATTTCCAACCCCCCTCGTTGGCCTGGGCTACACCTTGGCCTTTGAGAATTTTTGGAGGCCCTCCTTTGGGTAGGGCCATTACAGATCTAAAATTCAAATTGATTGAGGCAAAGCGATGAAGCCTCCATTTTTACGCTGCATATGTGACAGATAGATTATGCCGGCTGCTGCAGCAAGGTGTCTCGATTATCAGTTAGTTATTTTTCCCCGTGAATTTCTATAAGCGATGAGAGGACGTAAATAACAAGCCCTTTCTGCCTGTTATTCATTCTCTGAATTACTTGCGTATGACCCTCGCTCATTCTTGTGAACGCGGGATTATCCATTCCCTGTGAACGATAAGGTAGGTTTTATGAGTCGCGTATGACCCTCGCTCATGTTTGTGAACGCTAGGTTATCCATTCCCCGTGAATGACAATGTAGGTTTTATTAGTCTGGGCCAACTCAACTTCTTTCCTGCATCGACCAAACTGAGCAGGGTACTATAGGGTTTATCCACGTTTAACATCTGCCACAATTACTATGCAAAGCAAAAACACAAAACTTTGCCAACGGATTAAATCGGTAGGAATAGAAAACATTTGTAAGTATTATCGAAACAGTATGGGGGAGAATTCTACAGGCATAACAAAACCTTGCAACCGAGAAAAAACACACCCACGCACACTTCTCACAGAGGTATTCATTTCGAGATTGACGAATCGTCTGATCTGAACAGCATTATTAAGTATGCCATTGCGTAGGCATTCACGTAGGCTCTTCGAACAGTTATGGAATCCATGTACGAACAGGGTTTGTCATTGGAAGCTTGACAGGGGGCTAGGCTTCTACAGAAAATAAAAACCACTGCTATAGAAGAAAACACCATTGCTGGTGCTTTTTTAACTTGGCACAAAACAAATCCTTCACTACATGATTGCACTTGCAACACAATAAAATCCTTCACTTCATGATTAAGGCTCCCGATCCTGGCTTACTCAGTTTACCAACGAGGTTTACGTTCTCTCTTGGTATCTTGGCTGGGTCTTTCCCTTCGGCAGCATGGACTCCAGACAAGAATTGTTGTGCCTTAGCTTATCGAGCTTCAAATTTCGTTTCGAAAACATTTATTTATATATGATCCATAGCCTTATCGTGTTCACCTTCCAACGATTCGTTCCCTTTCCTTTGTAATCCTTTCACAATTTCAATTGTATTTCCCCACTGGTCCTTACAGTTTTGTTTTGCTGTTTTAGCTTTTACCATTTTCGACCTAAAACTGCATTTTTTCAATCCTTGACATTTGTTTGTGATGTGCTGCCATGTGCCATTGGACGGGACCCTTGACTGATTAAACATTATACATCTGCTATGACGTGAAATCCACCGTACCATTAAAAATTACATATCAGTAATCGTGTGAAACCCATCTTGCGGACAAGAGAGAGAATTATGTGGAATTCTGGAATGTTTGGAACAGAAACATGAAGAACCAGCAAGGTTTCGCACAAGTTAAGAGATATATTAAAAAGTGAAAAAGACATATTAAAAAGCGAAAAATGCTCATAGGTTTAAAGATATATTAAAGGTGAAAAATGCTTTCCACCTTATCGTTATTTTGTTTCCTTTGGAGGGCTACAATGTGATTAATGGTCTTTGCGCATTTCTTGTTTGCTTGGAGCCTTCACGGTGTAATACATCGAGCTCTTGTTTTCTTGCATGTAGTGTTAAGGAGATTCACAGAATGTATGTTTCTTTAATCAACCTGTGGCTGCATGCTTTATGCAGGATAGGTTGCTTCATAGATTTGTGAGTACCTAATTGAAAATGTTCAATTATATAGAACATAATAAGATTCAATCTAACTTGTCTAAGCATACAAGGTGCCAACTAGTTTTGGGATGAGAGGACATTCAACAACATCGGTTTGGGTTTTATTATGGATGTGCTTCGCCTTGTTGATACTAAGTAGTTAGCCTTATTCAAGGCAGCATGGAGAACTTGGATATCCAACACTTAAGTCACCCCTTTTTCCACAACCACCATTTTGAAAACCACATAAGGAGGTGCAACAACCAATGCTTCATCCCTAAGAAGCACAACTATTGTGTGTCACCATTACATGGTTTGACACCATGGATGGATCCACATAAGATTACATTCAAGAGAAATCTATAAACAAATGCTGACTGAGTACAAGTGCCCTATGTTTTCTATTGATTTTGTGGTTCTTTAAATTTTGTGTTGTGTATTGCATAAAGGTTTTTTAGCGAGAGGGATATGAAGATAAGGTATTATGTACTAGCTAGGAATAGTCTTGAAGTCGTTTGTACAATGGTCATGAAGATGATAATGGTGATCGAAAACTATAAAAAGCTTGACTATATGTTTTTTGTTTGACCCTATTCCTTGTAACCCGGTGTTCGTCGTGGTATCATTTTTCATGTTTCGTCCTTGTGAGAGATTGCTTGCTTTCAGGTTTTTAAATATTATGTTGGTTTTGGTTATGGAGATGAGGAAATTTCGTGTTCTTAGGCATCGATCTCGAGGGAATAATTTGAGCGGAATTCTTACGTGCTAAAGGGTTCCATGTATACAACTATGCCACATTTAATGAAAATTGCATATTAAAATTTCTCGTTGCAAACGATAAGATTGTATTGGATGATGGAAACATATAAGTGAATGTTCTCATTGTTAGGCTAATGTTTTATGTTTAAGAAACTCCCTTTTTCATTTTGGGTCTCTAATTGTGAATGTAGAGAAAATGCGCGATTTGGCTCTCAAAAGGCTACGAAAGTCTATTAAATTATTGTTAGTTTTTTTGGGAAGGAAATAATTTCAGCTTTTTTTACATTGCATACATGTCTTTTCTATTATTTATTGTTTTTAAAAACATATAATTAATAAGAGTTTTATTACTTCTAATAAAATTAAAATTGTCATACTTAAACCCAATAATTTTTCATAGTTTTAAGGCAATTTATATATAGTGATAACATCACGCATATTAAATTCTGAAATCAAAACAATTGAAATTTTATCACGAAAAAAATTATAATGTTTTATATTTAATTGTAATTAGATAAAAAGACCTTCACAACTAAAACTCTTCAAGAAATTTGTTGTGCTTCCCCTTAACATGTGTCACCGTGTATGTTTCATATTTTTATCAAAACGGAAGGGGGATCCTCCTACCATGATCTTAAATAACTAGTTTAATTCATTGTCTATGTGAATATCTTCACCCTCTCATTTGCAACATCAAAAGGTTATGAACAAAAACATATAATCGATCAATTATAGATAACAATAATAAAATGACACATGAACAGTAAACATGTTAAAATAAAACACGTACTTATCGCTCTTTGTTTCCATCACCCTTAATATCTTCCTCCTCTCGCAATATGACATGGTGATTATGAAAAATATGTTTCTACAAAGGGTCACTCCCCAGTAGAAAATGTTCGATCCCTATACAACACATCCCATTAAAAGGATGGATGTAGTGACATAAACTATTTATTCTCTTTGTTGTTCTCCTATACTAAAGATATTTCTATACCATTAAAAATAAATCCGGCACAACCGCAACCCAAGAGGGATTCATTTACACATAAAGAAGAACTCACTAGAGATTCCCAAATTAGGTGATACGAGAAGCTATATTTCGAGTTGATATTCCATAAGTGTGGTAAATTTTTAGATGATTTGGGCCGATGGGAAATTGGAGAAAAAACAACGAGGGATTGTTCTTCCATGCATGAAACCTCAATAATGGTAAAACTTTGATCATGCTTGGAGTTTATATGGATTTGATTTCAAATTTATAGCACTCAAGAGGATCATTTTGGTACAGTATCATCTTTCCTCTCC
>LPNX011173256.1:74067-103461 GCA_001517045.1 Pseudotsuga menziesii
GTAGTGATGAGATAGCCAATCAAGATCAAATATTGGTGCATGGAAATCCAAGATTCCATATCGAGTGCATGCAGGGTTAAAACCACAAGAAAATAAGAAAGTCACAAATTGCAATGGCTACGAGAGGTACCATTAGAAAAGATGAGGCATGGTTGAAGTAAATCCTTCGCAAGTGAACACATATGAAACCAAGATAAGAAACTAGATAACCCGAAAAGTTATAGTCCAAACATGTTCTTTGTTTTTGATTCTAGGTAATACCATATGTATTTTTTTGTTGACTAGGAGAATCTACATCTAGCGCTAGGATGGTACTCGTGTGACACGGGGTCCAGGGATCCATTTCTGCTACCATTATACCCCTAGGTGCCCCACACTCGACCGCAAGAAATAGGGCAAAGGTGAACCTAGGTGGGACTTGATCTCGTGACCTCCTCTACAACAAGGGGCCTTGTATTAAGTGATGACGATGATCCACTCCTTTTCGAGCTTAGGAAATGCCATTTTGAAAACCATAGAAACGAGTTCATTACCCAATGCTTCACTATGCCTTAGAATAATAAATACTGTGCGAGTATTTGATTTTGTTTACCTAAATACATATCCCAATACCATTAGCGGATCCAAAGAACCACCCATGCCAAAAGGCTATATACATGTTTGGCATAGCATCGGACTTTTTTGAATTCGGAAAAGTGCTTTGTGTTTACTAGTAAATTTGTCTTCTTTTAACTCTGAGTTGTGTATCAAGTAAAGACATTGCATAGTATCAATTAAATACCAATTCATCATTCTATCAATCTCATAATCGTTTCATAAACATCTTTGACTTCATCATTCACATAGCATAAGCATTTAAATCATCAAGAACCATAACGCAAAAGAATACAACACCATATAATTTTGTAATCTTTTTGTATTAGTTTTGGTCCAGCTACAACCGTTAGGTAAAATCAGCACCTACTGATACAAAGAGCACCTACTCTGCATCCAGGACCCTGCCTGGTTTTATTAGACCCTGCTAAGAAGGGTTTGAGGTATCATAACCTCAAAAGCAAGACAATATTGCTTTGACAATTAATGCTTACTATCACATCATTTCATCAGTCACATCAACATCACCTATCTCTACTGCCAACTATCTTTGCTCATGCTCATCAATCATCTGTTTATCTGCTCATCACTCTTGACTGTTGCAACCCTTTTTCAATATTCTCTGTTAATCAACACTTGCTCTTCAATACTGCCAAGTCATCAAGTCACATTGTCATCATGTCTTTTGCTAAAGGTATCACTGTCACACATACCATACTCATCATATCAAGGCCTGATCACCAACAAGGTCTTTAACATCATCATAGGATATGCTTCATCAAAGTGCACAAGGCATGTCATCATCAAGGTTTGTATACATCTGAACATTCAATTACAAAAGTCTGCTCATTCCCATACTTCAAGGTTCTGCTCTTGCTAAGAATTTAAGCTCAGTGAATCTACTATCACCCAATCATATAATGCTATCAAATATGCTTACAACGAACTACCCATGCGAGTATACTATTCATCCATATATGCCAAACATCAAAAGAATTGATGAACAAGTCTCAGATATTTTAGCACAATAAATGGTCATTCTTCTAGTTGCCATACAGACGTTTTCCTTTGTACTCAAAACATTGAGTCACCCAATTGCTGTAACGATATTTCTTATACCTGCTAACTTCAATGCAGACTTCCTGCAGCTTTATATATATTACTGTTTTGTTCTGTTGACCTTCAGATGCTTGAACATTAGAGTGTGAGGCTTCCAGAATTGAACCACATTTGAATTTTCTAAATCTCTGCATGGAGTAAACAACCAATGAGCTTCCTCTGTGGTGGATAGATGCTTGTATTGGAATCTCAGATAATCAATGCACCATTTTCTTAAACAAAGAGCACATACCTGTCATGTTAACTCAATACATCTTTGTTGGAAATGAGAACCTGCTATCTATATATCATATATGAAGAGAACTACTATCTAAGCACAGGGACAATCTGTGATTCATCATTCATCGATGTGATATCAAGAGTCTGTTCATCCCAAGTGTTTTCTCATGTCCTCTTCAGTCATATCAAGAAATCTGTCACATCCAATATACCCAGATTTTACAAAGGTAAATTCATGTTACTATTGCTTGTAATTTCCACAAATTGCCTCGAATTTCAGTCCTCCATAACTATCATGTTCAGCAAATCTTGATTGCAGCTCAAAAGTGTCACAACATAAAAGGATAAGACTTAAATATTTTCTTCTACTGTTCTGTTAGTTTTCTGATGCTGCCTCTATCATCTTACCATGACTTCATCTCCACATCTTTCACACAAACCCTCTTTTTATGTCTACGGTTGCTTCATACTTTGACCCAAAAATTATAGTCAACTTCCACCACCAAAACTCGGGGTTCACCAGCCTGGCAAGGTTGTGTTTCTTGGGTTTCTTTGATAGGAAGATATCCTTCCAGGATTACGATGTCACCAACAACAGGTACATGTGCAGTTCGATATTCAAAGGTAGAACTCCAGTTGAATAAATTGACCCCTGATACCCGGGAGTGATTGCAAACAAAAGAAAGATGTTCCTGATGCACTGAGATATAAATAAGGCACATGCTTCTTCCCTTTACTTCTTGGCAGTGAACTCATCCCTTGGAATTATTTCTTTCTTGTTGAAGATTCCGAGTACATAAGCTCATTCTCTGCTCTTATGAAGACAGTGGCATACTAGAAATGATAAGGAAGTGAAGTTTGCCCTCCATAATGAGTTAACAGTTTCACCCTTTCTAGCAAGATGGCGATGCCAAATAGAGCCACAACCCAGCAGTATACACTCTCATGAATAGATGAAGATGAAAGTGCACCCTGGAAACACCAAAATTGCAGATCTGGCATATGTATCACTGCCTTCTTGTTAGGAAATGAATCTCTGCCTTCTTCACTGAATAGATGGTAGTCAAAGATGACTCAGCCTCCTAGATATCTCATGTGACTTCTGTAATTGCTCAGGTTGTAAAATACCCACGGCTATCTGAAAGCTATAGGACATTTAAGAAGTCTGCAAAAAAACATTTTTAGTAATATTTCACCAATTAAAACATTTATGCCGCATTCATAACCATCAAGTAAACAAAGAAAATAATCCAGCACAATAAAATAACACAATGAGACAACCATCTTCACGTGGTTCACCTCGTCCACGAGGCTACATCCACCAACCTATTTGTTCTTCTTATTTCTTTATCAAAAAAAAGGGTGCTTACAAAATCACGGCTCATTCATGGCCGGTTTTATCTTACCTCAAGGCTACAGCCCTCTTATAATCAGCTTCATAGAAGAAATCATTAACAGCCCCTTTTGGGCACAAGGTGAACTTTTGAAATTTACTAAACAATTGTGTACCCTAAACTGCAGGTGTCAGCAAAATGGAGACTACATCTGTCTAACAAAAGAGGTACTATTCTTTTAACCCACTGAGGATACATTTTCTCCCGAAGTACTCATTACGACCCCTTTTATTTTCTTAAACTAAGCTCATATACTGCAATTTATGTCATTTTTCCAAGTTCGCATTAACAAGCTAAACTCCAGATCTAAGTATCTTATGGGGATTTATACTGGGAATCATTTCCTAACACGCAGACATATATTTCCCCAGATGAGAGATGCAACGCTGGATCTAGTGGTTGGGGTTCAGTGTATACACCCAGTATCATGCTCTAAGACTAGATCTGGATCCCAGGATAAAAGCAAGCAATTCGAAGTGAGAACCCAAGATGGAACACTAGAGTTAGGCAGAGCTATAACCTAGCTATTCGCTAACTGAAATAAGCAAAATCAAACAAAATCCCCTCACTTCAAAATTTTCCATCTATACACCAGCTGGCGCATCCCGATCAAATCATAACTACGGTGGAGTTGGCTCCACAAGCCTGCGACTAAACTTGTTATTCACATTAAGAGCTAGATCTTGAACTTTAAAACAAAAGATCATACGAACATTGTACACTGGACCAAACAGACATGGTTCATTCTTTTCAGATCCCACTACCCACACCATCACGCAGTTATAGGACAGAAATCTGAGGTTAAACCCAGGATCGGTAATAGATTACAAGGTGAAAAAAACCTTGGGATGCCAGATCGGTACTAAGACTAACACGTAGTCTGCCAAAAAGCGCTAAGGCTAACACGTAGTCTGCCACAAAGCACCTCTAGGGTTTTGATTCGGTCCTGCAACGCAGTCCAGGGTGTAATGAGGGGAAAGCCGGGTCTATAGTTAAATGCAAGCACTCAGTTCTGCACACTCGCATCAACTCAGCCAGACGTCAAAACATCAAAATAAGACACGGGTCAGATTGCCTATGTTCTCTCCCTGCCGTCCAGTCCAAGAAAATCCATTAAAAGTACTGTCAAACTGCCTCTCTATATACATCTTGAGCGAATCCGTAAAAGGACAAATGGCAAATCAAGGCCGCTCATTCGTGGAGACGGGGTATGGAAGGCACACCCTTCCTTAGAACAACAATTGGGTCTGAATTTCTAAAAAGAAACTCGCTAAAGGTTAAAACGTCCACAATTTACAGTATCGCAGAAAGGAGGCTTGTGACTTAAGTAGTCCGGTTCCTAAGAAAAAAACTCGATCCCTTTACAGGATGATAGCAGGTGTATGCATTTATTCTGAGCATAACGACATCAGGAATGAAATCGTAGACTGTATACCAATACCCAGCAGATCGCCATCTACCAGTTTGGTTCTTATATAAACATAGAACCCCATACCAAGATGGGTTCAATCATAGGTGTTGAAAACACCCATGAATGATGTAAGGCTTTGAGCGAAACAACAGAACAAAACAGAACTGATGAGCAGCCCAAGAATCATTAGCGCACATACCTTTGATGTTCTAGCAACTTGGTGATTGATCGCATCTTCCTTTAAGTAATTAGAGAGTGCATCACGTAGATCACATCCCTCCAATGGCGCAGAAAAATGCCGAGGTTGTTCTCCTGTGGAGATCTCTCTTTCCCAGCCCTCATCTCTTTTCCTCCCTCCCCCTCAACAGTCCTACGGGTATTTAGAGATTGAGGGGATTGCTCGTAGTCTCCTCCATTTTCCCCCTCTGACAGTTCCTATGCATGCCCTAAAATACCTCCCCCATCAGAGCTGGGCGTGTTCAGGCAATAAAGAGTGGTTGGTTCAACGTCTCTTCCCCCCAATCGGGGGGGAGGGGAGAAATTAAAAGGCCTTCATAAAACAAAATGGTTTTCCCCCATTAACCCTTAACGCTTCAACCAAAAATATAGGATCGAATTTCGTACAGCCTCCTTAATTAGTGACTATGAGCCATGGCAGCATAACGCCTCCAGAATACATGCTTCTGAAACTTAAACACGGAGAAAGTAGCGCCTCCTTAATTGGTGGCTAAAAACCCCTAACGGTTTCTACACCCAAGGCTACTACAGAGGTAGAGTCATACTCCAGTAATATGGGTATTTATTCTGTATATGTGCATGAAACTAACTCTAATATAAATAAATCCTTTTACGGTATAGTGTTCCAACCATATAAAAATATTCTTCTATTTGCTTTTGCTATGTAGGGTTTCCTACTACCTTATGTGAAATTCTTTCACATACGTATATACTGTTTTCCTTTCGATCCAGAAAGGTGAGGCGAAAAATAGGCCTAAGGGCGAGCGCCTCTACCATAGAAATTTTAAGCAATAATTCCTGTCCCGAAGGGCTTGGTTCAGCACTTTTGTCCCTACTTGTGTTAATTCTAATTCCTTCATTTTTCCTAGTCACTTATCCTATCTTTCACCTAACTTGTCAGTTGCTTCGGGTGGGGCCTTGGCACTTGAGCTCCTCACCCGGAAGCCCTCATACAATAATGTGCATAATTACAAAATACTCTAGGGCATAGGAGAGGGATACTACACAGGTCATTGTGAAAAACATGATCAGCTCAAATTCAGGACTGTTTTACTCATGAAATTCAGGATTATGAAAAATAAGCTCTGTCACTTAGCATGGGACTGTGCATGCACTGAGAGAATATAAAATGGACTGTCCCACATGGCGTGGACTGCTACCACCATAAAAAAGGGGCCACAAAAATTAAATCCAAACGGGAAACTTCCATGAAAATTCGGAACTGTGTTAGTACTTGTTCTGCTCCACAAAATTTCCAATTAAACTGCCTCAGTTATTTGGTCACCGAAAAAATCTCAGTCATAATTGACTGCTCCTTCTCCACAATCACGAATTTACTTCCTCAGCTGCGAGCTTCTTCACTTTTCAATTCCTTGGATAGATTGGATCAAGACAAAAAGAAAGAAAATGGTTCTGTTGCTATCACCGAATCTTCAGTCCATCTCTGCTTAGCCAATGAGCTCTTTCCTCAGTCCACAAATTGCCTCAGTTCAGCGAGTTATCTTCTTGCTGCTTCAATTCATGTATTTGGAGCGGAAAGTGATTTTATTTTATACACTTTCAATATGTCCACATCCTTGAAATTAGGGCAGACTTCATGGGCTTGTTATTTTATTTATTATTTAATTTGAATTTTAAATTTAGGGAAGACTTAAAAATGTATTTGTTATTTTGTTTATTATTTAATTTGAATTTAAATTTAAGGAAGACTTAAAAAATGTATTTGTTATTTTATTTTATATTTGAATTTGAATTTAAATTTTATTTATTTATATTTTAATTTGAATTTGTCATTAAATGAAAGTAATCAATGTAGTGGGCATCTCCAAAGGTTTTATGCTTTTTCTCCTCATCCACAAGCATACCAAAACCTAAGGTGACCCCACACAACATCTTCACCCCTCCTTTAAAGGTACAAGGACCATCAAGTGCAAATAAGTGTGTTCAAGTGTCCAAGTGCCATCATACATGTGTGGGTGCCTTCATCATGCCATTTAACAAATGTGGGTCCAAAGGATTTTTCATCAAGCAAGAAGCATCGTGGGCTTCTTCAACCACCTTAGAGACGCAAGGGGACCTCTATGGGTCAAGATCCATCATGACATCACCCGTGGGGTTGCCAGACCTTCTCTTAGGGTACCATGGCACCATCAGAGCATGAATGACCACAGAATGGGTCATTAATGCTTCTCCAACCCATATAGGGTTTCTCCAACGTCCATCAAGGATTTAAGACTATCTCCAGGATCTTCAGCATCATTAGCAGGGTCTTCAACATCTTCAGCAAAGTGGTGGCTTCAAGATCCAAGCTTGTGGGTATAGGAACCTTGTCAACTGGGTACAAGGTGCTTCAAGGCACAAACCCACTCTATAAGGGATCAAGGCACTGCAAGTGGGACTTGGTGGCATCAATGACATCCCATGGGACCACTACAAGTCCATGTTGGCATCAATGACAATTTCATCAACAGTTATCAACCATTGATATTTCTTACATGGATTTTCCTACAAGGTTGTTGTTTTCAGTCTTTGAGAATATGATAAACTAGTATTCAGTTTAAACTAACAATATTCGATGGAAAGTAATCATGTGCATTTGAAAATACACGAAACAAGCTTATTCAATCACGGGAAATGATGGATATCAATCTAAATCCATTCTACAAGTCTATCTCATTCACCTTGTTTTGTCAAGTCAGAAAAATATCACCAACACTAAGTTGGTTGATAGTTAGAGGAGGCGAGATCATTATTTTGACTAGTATTTTTGGATCTCTTGGGTTTGGCTTTGTTGTGGTTCTTTTACCTCTTGGAAAAAATATATTTGTTAATTGTTCTTTGGTTTCTTAAATTGCAAGAGGGAAAATTCGTCTTTCTCCTAAAATTGAATATGATCATTTTCGATCGATGAAATTGTAAATATCAATTATTGATATTGCAAAATAAAGTTATAGAATTAGTTGTGTACGTTTTTTAACCCATCTACACGTGAAAATCAATTATTTGTACAATTGAAATTTGCAACTACACCTAACATTTCTTGGTTGTGGGTCAAATTTTAAAACATTTAACCTTCTTCCTTTGGACAAATGTCAAGGAATTGAACCTTTCTCTGCATGGGAATTTCGGGCATCTCACTAAAATACGTGTGGAGATTGTAACCCCTTTTGATTGCTTATATGTAGGATGGGTTAGTATTCTCATTCGTACTCTATTATCATGAAAGGAGTAAAGTAGTACCCATGGTTCCCGATAACCACAAAAAAACTTCCTTTTCCTTTAACAACATATGCACCGGATGTGTCCTTTGGCAATCCCTTTTTCTTTACTTGCACCCATGATTCTTAATTGACATGGATACCACATAACCAATTCGAAATCCATGATTATAATAGTAATACTATGATTTCATATAAAAATATAGCCGAATACCATTGAAACAAATGCATCTAGGGCACCATCACTTTGTTCAAGAAGTTGAGGAAACTTAGAGTGAAGCACAATGCGAAACATTGTGTGATCAAGGAATTACATTCATTATTGAATCTCTTTTGCATTAAAACATTTCCCATGCCTAGGCATGACTATGGTATAGAACGTTAGTGGGCCTAATTGATAAGAACATGTGTTTCCTCCTAGGAGGCCATAGGTCAAATATGGAGGGGGTAGGGTATCTACACCTCTGTTTTAGTTGTTGCATCGCGACGTAGAGGGAGTCCCTTGTCGTACAAACAAGGAGGTCTCATCCACAAAATTGGCTTTTGGCTAGGTTGTGTCCCAAAAAATATATTGTTATTATTATTGCTATAGTCAATAGTTATTTTCATATGTGCCATATTTTATTTGTAGACAATTTTTAGCTACTATTGTAGGGAACAACTTTGCTAATTTAGGTGTAGTTCCTATCTATAATTGTACGATTGTTGCATCTTAAAGAATAGATAGCATGCAACCCTGATGTAATTAGCATTTTAATGGAACACTCCTTTTAACATTATATTTTAATAGGATCGTTTTTAGCACAGAAAATAAAGTTTAGGCGGGTATATAGCAAAAGGGAGGTGTTGCATTTTTTTTAGTGGTATTGAATCAACCCTATATGAGTGTACTTTTTAGAAAAAAATGGACAAGGTTTTTTCGTTATCCCACTAGTAAAAAGGAAGGTAGAGGGATAGAAGGATTAGTATAAAATGGACGTTCAAACGAAGAAGAATTATCTTTGCGCTTGGGGCAATGACGCAGCTCGTGAGGTAAAACCGAGGCGCGTCAATTGCTGGTTGAAAACTATTTCCAACCCCCCTCGTTGGCCTGGGCTAGGCCTTGGCCTTTGAGAATTTTTTGAGGCCCTCCTTTGGGTAGGGCCATTAGAGATCTGAAATTCAAATTGGTTAAGCCAAAGCGATGAAGCCTCCATGTTTACGCTGCATATGTGACAGATAGATTATGCCGGCTGCTACATCAAGGTGTCTTGATTATCAATTAGTTATTTGATCCCCGTGCATTTCTATAAGCGATGAGAGGACGTAAATAAAAAGCC
Source organism: Pseudotsuga menziesii (assembly GCA_001517045.1). Taxonomy (NCBI): domain Eukaryota; kingdom Viridiplantae; phylum Streptophyta; class Pinopsida; order Pinales; family Pinaceae; genus Pseudotsuga; species Pseudotsuga menziesii. The sequence continues at coordinate 83,579 of LPNX011173256.1, forward strand.
CTTTCTGCCTATTATTCATTCTCTGAATGATTGGCGTATGACCCTCGCTCATTCTTGTGAACGCGAGATTATCCATTCAGTGTGAATGAGAAGGTAGGTTCTATGAGTCTGGGCCAACTGAACTTCTTTCCTGCTCCGATACAGGTAGCCCAACCGAATCAACCAAACTGCGCCGGGTACTATAGGGTTTATCTACGTTTAGCATCTGCCACAATTACTATGCAAAGCAAAAACATAAAAACTTTGCCAAGGGATTAAATGGGTAGGAATAGAAAACATTTTTAAGTATTATCGAAACAGTATGGGGGAGAATTCTACAGCATAACTAAACCTTGCAACCGAGAAAAAACACACCCACGCACACTTCTCACAGAGGTAGTCATTTCGAGATTGACGAATCGTCTGATTTGAACAGCATTACTAAGTATGCAATTGCGTAGGCGCTCACGTAGGCTCTTCGAACAGTTATGGAATCCATGTACGAACTGGATTTGACTTTGGAACCTTGACAGGGGGCTAGACTTCTACCGAAATAAAAACCCACTGCTATAGAAGAAAAAACCATTGCTGGTGCTTTTTAACTTGGCACAAAAGAAATCCTTCACTACAAGATTGCACTTGCAACACAAGAAAACCCTTCACTTCATGATTAAGGCTCCCGATCCTGGCTTACTCACTTTACCGACGACATGGCACTATATAGTCTCTTTCCCAGTTTAGGTTCTCTCTTGCTATCTTCGCTGGGTCTTTCCCTTCGGCAGCATGGACTCGGGACAAGAATTGTTGTACCTTCGCTTATCGAGCTTCAAATTTCGTTTCGAAAACATTTATTTATATATGATCCATAGCCTTATCGTGTTCACCTTCCAAGGATTCGTTCACTTTGCTTTGTAGTCCTTTGACAATTTCAATTTTATTTCCCCACTGGTCCTTACAGTTTTGTTTTTCTGTTTTAGCTTTTACCATTTTCGACCTAAAACGGCATTTTTTCAATCCTTGACTTTTGTTTGTGACGTGCTGCCATGTGCCATTGGACGGGACCCTTGACTTATTAAACATTATACATCTGCTATGACGTGAAATCCATCGTACCATTAAAAGTTACATATCAATAATCGTGTGAAACCCATCTTTCCAACCAGAGAGAGAATTATGTGGAATTCTGGAATGTTTGGAAGAGAAACATGGAAAACCAGCAAGGTTTCGCACAAGTTAAGAGATATATTAAAAAGCTAAAAATAAAGATTAAATAGCGAAAAACGCTCATAGGTTTGAAGATATATTAAAGGTCAAAAATGCTTTTCACCCTATGGTTATTGTGTTTCCTTTCGATGGCTACAATGTGATTGGTGGTCTTTGCGCATTGCTTGTTTGCTTGGTGCCTTCACGGTGTCATACATCGAACTCTTGTTTTCTTGCATGTGGTGTTAAGGTGATCCAAAGAATTGATGTTTCTTTAATCAACATCTGGCTGCATGCTTTATGCCGGATAGGTTGCTTCATAGATTTGTCAGTACCTAATTGAAAATGGTCAATTATATAGAACATAATGACATTCAATGTAACTTTGTGTAAACATACAAGGTGCTAACTAGTTTTGGGATGAGTGCACATTCAACCACTTCGGTTTGGGTTTTATTATGGATGTGCTTTGCCTGGTTGATACTAAGTAGTTAGCCTTATTCAAGGCAGCATGGAGAACTTGGATATACAGCATTTAGGTCATCCCTTTTTCCACAACCACCATTTTGAAAACCACATAAGGAGGTGCAACAACCAATGCTTCATCTCTAAGAAGCACAACTATTGTGTGTCACCATTACATGTTTCGATACCATGGATGGATCCACATCAGATTACATTCAAGAGAAATCTATAAACAAATGTTGACTGCGTAAAAGTCCCTTCTATTTGCTATTGATTTTGTAGTTCTTTAAAAAAATTGTTGTGTATTGCATAAAGGTTTTGTAGCGACTAGATGCCACAGAGGGATATGAAGAGAAAGTATTATGTACTAGCTAGGAATACTCTTGAAGTCATTTGTGCAATGGTCACGAAGATGATAATGGTGATTGAAAACTATAAAAACGCTTGATGATATGTTTTTTGTTTGACCCTATTCCTTGTAACCTAGTGTTTGTATTGGTATCATTTTTCATGTTTCGTCCTTGTGAGAGATTGCTTGCTTTCATGTTTTTAAATATTATGTTCGTTTTGGTTATGGAGATGAGGAAATTTCATGTTCTTAGGCATCGATCTCGAGGGAATATTTTGAGTGGAATTCTTCCGTGCTAAAGGGTTCAAGGTATACCACTATGCCCCATTTAATGAAAATTGCACCTTAAAATTTCTCGTTGCACACAATAACATTGTATTAAGTGATGAAAACATATAGGTGAATGTTCTGATTGTTAGGCTAATGTTTTATGTTTAATAACCGTCGTTTTTTCATTTCGGGTCTCTAAATGTGAATGTAGAGAACATGTGCATGCATCAATCATCATCAATTTGGCTCTCAAAAGTCTATGAAAGTCTATTATATTATTGTTAGTTTTTTTGGGAAGGAAATAATTTCAGTTTTTTTTACATTCAATACATGTCTTTTATATTATTTATTGTATTTAAAAAAATATAATTAATAAGGGTTTCATTACTTCTAATAAAATTAAAATTATCATACTTAAACCCAATAATTTTTCTTAGTTTTAAAGCAATTTATATATAGTGATAACATCATGCATGTTAAATTCTAAAAACAAAACAATTGAAATTTTATCATGAAAAAAATTATAAAGTTTTATATTTAATTTGTAATTAGATAAAAAGACCTCAAGAACTAAAACTCTTCAAGAAATTTGTTGTGCTTCCCCTTAACATGTGACACTCTGTATGTTTCATATTGTTATCAAAACGGAAGGGAGATCCTCCTACCATGATATTAAAAAACTAGTTTAATTCATTATCTATGTGAATGTCTTCACCCTCTCNGTGCATGTTTCATATTGTTATCAAAAGGGAAGGGAGATCCTCCTACCATGATATTAAAAAACTAGTTTAATTCATTATCTATGTGAATGTCTTCACCCTCTCATTTGCAACATCAAAAGGTTATGAACAAAAACATATAATTGATCAATTATAGATAACAATAATAAAACGACACATGAATAGTAAACATGTTAAAATAAAACAGGTACTTATTGCTCTTTGTTTCCATCACCCTTAATATCTTCCTCCTCTCGCAATATGACATGGTGATTATGAAAATTATATTTTTTCAAAGGGTCATTCCCGAGTAGAAAACATTGATCCCTATCCAACACATCTCATTAAAAGGATGGCTATAGTGACATAAACTATTTATTCTCTTCGTTGTTCTCGTATACTCAAGATATTTCTATACCATTAAAAATAAATTCGGCACAACCGCAACCCAAGAGGGTTTCATTTATCGCACTCAAGAGGGTCATTTTCGTATAGTATCATCTTTCCTCTGCTAGAATTTCACTTCACAAAAATGTGGTATAGTGATGAAATAGCCAATTAAGATCAAATGTTGGTGCATGGAAATCCAGGATTCCATATCGAGTGCATGCACGGTTAAAACCACAAGAAAAGAAGAAAGCCACAAATTTCAATGGCTACGAGAGGTACCATTAGAAAAGGTGAGGCATGGTTGAAGTAAAGCCTTCGCATGCAAACAAATATGAAACCAAGATAAGAAACTAGATAACCTGAAAAATTATAGTCCAAGCACGTTCTTTGTTTCTGATTCTAGGTAAACCATATTTTTTTTTGTTGACTAGGAGAATCTATAGCTAGCGTTACGATGGTACTCACGTGACATGGTGTCCAGGGATCCATTCTTGCTACGATTATATGCCTAGGTGCCCCACACTCACCCGCAAGAAATAGGGCACACGTAAACCCACGTGGGACTTGATCTCGTGACCTCCTTTACAACAAGTGGCCTTGTATAAGCGATGACGATGAGCCACTCCTTTTTGGGCTTAGAAAATGCCATTTTGAAAACCATAGATATGAGTTCATTACCCAATGCTTCGCAATGCCTTAGAAGAATAACTAGTATGCCAGTATTTGATTTTGTGTACCTAAATACATATCCTGATACCATCGGCGGATCCAAAGCACACCCCATGCGAAAAGGCTATATACATGTTTGGCATAGCATCGGATTTTTTTTGAATTTGGAAAAGTGCTTTGTGTCTACTAGTAAATTTGTCTTCTTCTAACTCTGAGTTGTGCAGCAAGTAAAGACATTGCACAGAATACATACCACAAATACATTTGAATACATTGTTTGTTGGCAATGCATACACTTGAAGTATACTATACATTATTCATGGAGATGATAATGGTGCTGTAAACTATAAAGTGCTTGAATGTATGTTTTACCACTTGATTCTTCTCCTCCTAATCAGCTTCTCTTGTTGGCGGCTTCTCACATGTGTCATCCTTTACAAAAATAGCTTTCATTCTTGTTTCAAGTAACTCATGTTTCTTAAATATTGGTTTTGTTGATGCGGGGAATCTCAACATTTAAAGAACCTAACCTTTAGGCTTCAATTTGAGTTCTTTTTTGTTTATTAGTGATTTTTTCTTCTATTGATTTTGTGTCGTGTATCACATAAAGACATTGAATGGAATACAGACCACAAATACAGATGAATACTTTATGTGTTGGCAAGGCGTACTCATGAATTCCTCTATACAATGTCCATGAAGATGATAATGGTGGATGTAAACTTTAAAGTGCTTGACTATATGTTTTTCCACTTGAATATTTTCCCTCTAATCGGCCTCTCCTGTTGGCATATTTTCGCGTGTGTCATCCTTTACAAAAAATAGTTTTCATTCTTGTGTCAAGTAACTCATTTTTGGCAAATATTGTTTTGTTGATGCGAGGAATTTCAACATTTAAAGAACATACATTGAGGGAAGAATTTTAGTTCTATACTTCCATGTTGAAGGCTTCGAGGTATATCATTTTTCCACCTTTATTGAAAATCACAAACAGACAATATTGTTGGTCGCAAGGGATAAGTTTATATTGGATAATGGAAGCATATATTTAAATGTTCCAATTGTTAAGCTATTGTCCGAGGTTTACCAACAACCATTTTTTGTCTTGGGTCTCTAAATGTGAGTTTTGGGACCATAGGCATGTATTATTCACCATCAATTCAAATAGCAAATTTCTACAAAATTTGCATTAAAGGAAATTTCAACTCAAAATGGGCTCCTAAAAAAAATAATAAAATAATAGTTAAAATAATAAAATAATATTTATTAATTTTGGAGGAAAAAAAGAAAAAAATTACTTTTTTGTTTGTATTTTCGACATATCTCCCCGTGTTTTTACTGAAATTTCGATTGCGAGAACTCGTTAGATGCGGAATTAAATTCCACATCCAACGAGTACCCACTCGGCATACTTTTGACGGACCCTGCCACCCCAAAAACAAGAAATACCTAAAAAAACGTGATGATGTTGTCTTCATCACGTTTTTTCGGGTATTTCTATTTTTGGAGTAGCGGGGTCAGTCAAAAGTATGCCGAGTGGGTACTCGTTGGATGCCGAATTTAGTTCCGCATCCAAAAAGCTCTCCCGATCGAAATCTGAGTAAAAACATGGGCAGATATGTCGAAAATACAAATTAAAAAAAAAGTAGTTTTATTTATGATACCTATCCCCAAATTTATATTAAAAAAGTGTTTAAGACCTATACGGTATTTTAAATTTAAAGCAATTTCATTGGCTAACACATGATGACATGGAATTTGAGTTAAAGTTAAAAGGCCCGTTTTGAGTTGAAATTTCCTCTAATGAAAGTCATGATTCTTGTTTTGAAAATTGACTAAATTGGTGACCCATATTGTGCATCATTGTTATGCAGCGAGAACTCATCACTGGGCACTATATATTTTCTAGGACTAGTAACAACGTGTTACATATTTAAGGGCACGTCACGAGTGATAGATACAAAAAAAATTCTTTTGTTTTTAGGAAGGACATAAACTCATATTTCATTACATTACTTGCGTGTCTTTTATGTTGAATTATATTTTTAAAAATTATGCTGAATTTTTTTTAATTAATTTTTATGTGGGTTTTAATAAAATTAAATTTATTATAAATCAAACCATTAAAAACAAGGCAATTCTAATTAATTCATGGAAATTGTGAACTAAAGTTTGATATTGAATATGCAATGAGATAAAAAGACTACCATAAAGAAAACTCTTCAAGTGCTTAGCCTTTATTTATCTTAACATGGGGTAATATCTCCGTGTCATTATTTTATCAAGGTGGAAGGGCGATCTTCGTCAATATTAATTTCTGCTAGGATGTTATAAGATAATTTAATGTGTTTTCAACATGTGGATTGAAAATGCTCATTAGGTTTTCCTTTGCAACATCATAAAATTCGGAATAGAAATACATGGTTTATCAATTAGAGATAGAAAAATTTCAAAGACACGTGCACAACATAAATGGTAAAATAAAATATATACTCGATATTCTATGTTTTCATCACCCTAATCATCTTTCTCTCTTGGCACTATAACATTGGTGTTCTGAAAAATATTCTTTGATCTAGGGTCATGTCCGAGAATGAACCGCAAATCCCTATCTGACACATCCCTCTGGAAAAAAAGTTTGCTGCACAATTTTGGGAAAAGACTGTTAGTTTTATCCCACATCCTTAATGAGTTGGTACATAATATTACGATATCACGGCCTTCACCTACATTATAGCGGCTGAAGGTATACTACCACTTGCGCAAAACATAACACATTGGAAAGATGGGGATCCACTTGCATGATATATTGTATATTTTTTATGTAGCCCTCCATCGTGTTTTGATAATGGCCGTGAGCACGACTAGATTGGTGAAGCTCTACTTCCACCCCATAGTCGAGTGTGTAGTGGTTCCATCATTTGAATCTTTATTGTGAAAATCACGTCTATAGCAACATGATAGATTGTCATATCAACACATTAACGTTCAACATTCACCTTATTGTCTACCATGCTATTTTATTTGGGGATATTTCTTTGACAACATCATGATATTTGAGTTCTGAGTTTAAGTTGTTGGGAAAAATGGCTAGCTTGTTTTGTTGTTGTGCGAATTCGATCGATTGGCATTGAGCTGTCCATTTGTTCCACGTTTTCAAATCAAATTCCTTTTTTTCTTGAAATGGTGAATTTCCAATGTCTCATCTATGTTTAACAACCTATCCATTCGTTCAACTTAATTTAGTGAAAATTTATAAATAAAACAAGCCCTAATATCTGATTGGGAGGTTTTTTTCAAATGGTGTAATAATATTATATTGCACATTTTTTTCCTCAAAGCATTTCTCTTTCATGGAGCTGTGAAGTTTTCATTGTTTGATCTTAAAATGAAGAACATAATTTCCATGTCGTTATCAACCATTGACATTTCTTACATGGATTTTCCTACAAGGTTGTTGTTTTCAGACTTTGAGAATGCGATAAACTAGTATTCAATTTAAACTGACGGTATTCGATGGAAAGTAATCACATACATTTTAAAATACACGAAACAAGCTTAATCGATCATGGGAAATGATGGATATCAATCTAAATCCATCCTTAAAGTCTGTCTCATTCAACTTGTTTTGTCAAGCAAGAAAAATATCACCAACACTAAGTTGGTTGATAGGAGGCGAGATCATTATTTTCACTAGTATTTTTGGATCTCTTGGGTTTGGCTTTGTTGTGGTTCTTTTAGCTCTTGGAATAAATATATTTGTTAAGTGTTATTTGGTCGCTTAAATTCCAAGAGGGAAAATTCGTTTTTCTCCTAAAATTGAATATGATCATTTTCGATCGATGAAATTGTAAATATCAATTACTGATATTGCAAAATAAAGTTATAGAATTAGTTGTGTAGGTTTTTTAACCCATCTACATGTGAAAATTAGTTATTTGTACAATCAAAATTTGCAACTACACCTAACATTTCTTGGTTGTAGGTCAAATTTTAAAACATTTAACCTTCTTCCCTTCGACAAATTTCAACGAATTGAGCCTTTCTATGCATGGGAATTTCGGGCGTCCCACTAAAATACGTGTGAAGATTGTAACCCCTTTTGATTGCTTATATCTAGGATGGGTTAGTATTCTCATTCTTACTCTATTATCATGAAAGGAGTGGAGTAGTACCAATGGTTCCCGATAAGCACAAAAAATAACTTCCTTTTCCTGTAACAACATATTCACTCGATGTGTCCTTTGGCATTCCCTTTTTCTTTACTTGGACCCATGATTCTAAATCGACGTGGATGCCACATAACTAATTCGAAAGCCATGACTATAATAGTAATAATATGATTTCATATCAAAATATAGTCGAATACCATTGAAACAAATGCATCTAGGGCACCATCAACTGAGAGTGAAGCACAATGCGAAACATTGTGTGATTGAGGAATTACATTCATTATTGAATCTCTTTTTCACTAAAACATTTCCTATGCCTAGGCACGACTATGGTATAGAACCTCAGTGGGCCTAATTGATAAGAACATGGGTTTCCTCCTAAGAGGCCATAGGTCAAATCCAAAGGGGGTAGGGTATCTACACCTATGTTTTAGTTGTTGCATCGTGGTGTAGAGAGAGTCCCTTGTCGCACAAACAATGAGGTCTCATACACAAAATTGGCTTTTGGCTAGGTTGTCTCCTTAAAAATATATTGTTATTATTATTGTTATACTCAATAGTTATCTTCGTATGTGTCATATTGTATTTGTACACGATTTTTAGCTACTATTGTAGGGAACAACTTTGCTAATTTAGACGTGGTTCCTATCTATAACTGTACGGTTGTTGCACCTTCAAAAATAGTTAGCATGCAACCATGATGTAATTAGAATTTCAATAGAACACTCGTTTTAACATTATGTAATGAACATTTTAATAGGATCGTTTTTAGCATAGGAAATAAAGTTTAGGCGGGTATATAGCAAAAGGGAGGTGTTGCATATTTTTTTAGTGGTATTGAATCAACCCTATATGAGTGTAGTTTATAGAAAAAAATGGACAAGGTTTTTTCTTTATCCCACCTGTAAAAAGGAAGGTAGAGGGGTAGAAGGATTAGTATAAAATGGACGATCAAACGAAGAGGAATTATCTTTACGCTTGGGGCAATGACGTAGCTAGTGAGGTAAAACCAAGGCGCGTCAATTGCTGGTTGAAAACTATTTCCAACCCCCATCGTTGGCCTGGGCCATCGAGAATTTTTGGAGGCCCTCCTTTGGGTAAGGCTATTACAGATCTAAAATTCAAATTGATTAAGGCAAAGCAATGAATTCTCCATGTTTATGCTGCATATGTGACACATAGATTATGCCGGCTGCTGCATCAAGGTGTCTCGATTATGAGTTACTTACTTTTTCCCCGTGCATTTCTATAAGCGATGAGAGGACGTAAATAACAAGCCCTTTCTGCCTATTATTCATTCTCTGAATGACTGGCGTATGACACTCGCTAATTCTTGTGAACGCGAGATCATCCATTCCCTGTGAAGGAGAAGGTAGGTTTTATGAGTCTGGGCCAACTGAACTTCTTTCACTTAAGAATTTGGAGAGGAGGAAGTGCAGAGCCAAAGGATCACACATACAAACTGGAATGGTATAAAACCAATTCAATTAACAAATGATAAATGATTACAATATATAGGTAATAGCACTAAATCTAGATCCATGATATGTGGATCTCAAACCTATGCATACCAAACATAGACAGTACACCTCAACACACTCCCAAACAATCTGCCTAGCATTTCTACATTATATCTAACATCCTCCCTTAATGTAGAAATGGATCAAAATATGCATGTAGTTCCACGCTTACAAATCAGCAAAGCAAATTAACAATCTAGAGTTCCAAGCCTTGAACTCTACAGTCCTCCACTTCATCTTGACCTTAGTTGCTGTCAGATAATATTTGTTTATGTTTTCCCGTTTCCTTGTCTTCCAGCTTGACAACTTGAAGTCCTCACACATTGATGTATATTTCATTTGAATGTGTATTATACAATTTGGTTGAGCTTCTGTTGTCCTGAATCTTCCTTGTGCTTCTGCAAACTTTTCACTAATAATTGTCCTCCGTGATCGGTTGCAATCAACTATGTTCTGTACAGTGGAATTCTGCAACAATATCTCTTCATAATCCGCAAACCTGATACATTCTTCATCACAAACATAGTCAACATTTTCAGCATTCTTTGGCTTTTCAAGCCAGTCTACAATAAACTTCAACTCTGCATCATAGTCATTTATTTTTTCTTCAGTTGTTCTCACTCCTGCCAACAAATTATTTATTACAATAATTTCCAAATTAATTAAAATTCGTTCTTCTATTGTAAGATATTCTTCATCATATTTAGGCTGAAAATCAAATTTTAATGCAGCAACAGGAGACATTTATCTTTTCTTTACTCAGGCAGCTGGACAAGCCAGCAGCCACACGAGTCTGCTCTTCTCTGATCGCAAAAATTACACAGGCAGCTCTTTGCTCTCTGCAGATCGGCACTCTTCACCTTCACACAATCTTCAACGCAGAAATACGTCCTCCTCTACACAATGGCTTAGTCTGATAGTTTCAGCAAGTAATTGTTTTGATCAGCAATTAATTGGATAGCTTCTCGTTCAGTTTAGGGCAACGATCTTCACGCCCAGCACTCCTTCAATGTGTAGCACCTTCAACATATAACAACGAGCTCATTCAACAATGTGGGGCAATGCTCTCTCCTTTCTCAGCACCAAAGCCCCACGCTTTCTCCTTAGCATCAGCTACAACGATCCCTTCTCTATACACCGCAGCGATCTTCAGCTATTGGGAAACAATGTATTTCTCAGTCAACAATAACTCCTTCACGCGGCTGATTGGGCAGCGTTTCTTTGGGAAACAATCAGTTCAGGGAGGGTAGCAGTCTCTCACCCGTAGCATGTTACGCAAGCACCAACAAAAAATTGGCAGCGATCTTTAATCCATGATCTTCTCCCGTCAATCATTCCAGCAATTCTCCTAGGAAGGAAACTGAGCAACGTTCACATTCACCCTGTGTGACTGGCAACAATTTCAGCAACTACAACAGGTTCAGATCAGCTATGATTGGGCAACAATCCAAGAAAGCAGCGATCTGATAAACTCTCACGACTCTACAACAGGTCCTCTGGCAGCTATCTTTAATCCACAATCTTTAATCCAGGTTCTCAGTTGCAGTGATTTGATAAACTCTCACAGCTCTCTGGTAGAGATCTTTAATCCAGGTTCTCAGTTGCAGCGATCTGATAAAGCAGCGGCAGCGATCCAGCGATCCAATGAGTCTCCAGGTGGTCAGAGACAAGACAACGATCTCCTTTCAGCCATATTCCTTCAGCTATCTTTCCCACGCAACGATTTCACACTAAGAGGCTCCTTTAGCGATCTCCTCATAGCACACCTCAATGGGCTTCTCAACATCCAAGGATTTCCAGGAAATCACAGCCAGCCACAATGGGCATTCACAACAGGCCAATCACGCTCACACAATAGGCCACTAGGGCTCTCACAATCAGCAGGCCAATAAGGCTCTCAACAGGCCACGAAAGGGCTCTTCTCATAGTAGCCACAGAGATCTATTACAGCAGGCCACAAGGCCTCTTCTTCAGGCCAATCAGGCTCTCTCAATAGGCCAATCACGCTCTTCACTCAGGCCAGGCCACTCAGGCTCTCTCACGCCACAATGGGCTCTTCACACCAACAGGCCACTATGGGCTATGATACCAACTTAAGAATTTGGAGAGGAGGAAGTGCAGAGCCAAAGGCTCACACATACAAACTGGAATGGTATAAAACCAATTCAATTAACAAATGATAAATGATTACAATATATAGGTAAAAGCACTAAATCTAGATCCATGATATGTGGATCTCAAACCTATGCATACCAAACATAGACAGTAAACCTCAACACACCCCCAAACAATCTGCCTAGCATTTCTACATTATATCTAACACTTTCCTGCTCAGATCCAGGTAGCCCAACCCGACCAACCAAACAGAGCCGGGTACTATAGTGTTTATTTAAGTTTAACATCTGCCACATCTCATGAATTACTATGCAAAAACAAAAACATAAAAACTTTTCCAACGGATTAAATGGGTAGGAATAGAAAACATTTCTAAGTATTATCGAAACAGTATGGGGGAGAATTCTACAGCATAGCTAAACCTTGCAACCGAACAAAAACACACCCACTCACACTTCTCACAGAGGTATTCATTTCGAGATTGACGAATCGTCTGATTTGAACAGCATTATTAAGTATCCAATTGCGTAGGCGCTCACGTAGGCTCTTCGAACAGTTATGGAATCCATGTACGAACTGGAATTGACTTTGGAACCTTGACAGGGGGCTAGGCTTCTACAGAAAATAAAAACCATTGCTATAGAAGTAAAAACCATTGCTGGTGCTTTTTAACTTGGCATAAAACAAATCCTTCACTACAAGATTGCACTTGCAACACAAGAAAATCCTTCACTTCATGATTAATGCTCCTGATCCTCGCGTACTCACTTTATTGACGACATGGCACTATACAGTGTCTTTCCCGGTTTAGGTTCCCTCTTGGTATCTTCGCTGGGTCTTTCCCTTCGGCAGCATGGACTCGGGACAAGAATTGTTGTGCCTTAGCTTATCGAGCTTCAAATTTCATTTCGAGCACATTTATTTATATATGATCCATAGCCTTATCGTGTTCACCTTCCAACGATTCGTTCCCTTTCCTTTGTAATCCTTTCACAATTTCAATTTTATTTCCCCACTGGTCCTTACAGTTTTGTTTTTCTGTTTTAGCTTTTACCATGTTCGACCTAAAACTGCATTTTTTCAATCCTTCACTTTTGTTTGTGATGCGCTGCCATGTGCCACTGGACGGGACCCTTCACTGATTAAACATTATACATCTGCTATGACGTGAAATCCATCATACCATTAAAAAATACATATCAGTAATCGTGCTAAACCCAACTTGATGACAAGAGAGAGAATTATGTGGAATTCTGGAATGTTTAGAAGAGAAACATGGAAAACCAACAAGGTTTCCCACAAGTTAAGAGATATATTAGAAAGCGAAAAACATAATTCTCATCCGTTTAAAGATATATTAAAGGTGAAAAATGCTTTTCACCCTATGGTTATTTAGTTTCCTTTCAGAGGGCTACAGTGTGAATAATGGTCTTTGCGCATTTCTTGTGTGCTTGGTACCTTCACGGTGTCATACATCGAACTCTTGTTTTCTTGCATGTGGTGTTAAGGTGATTCACAGAATGGATGTTTCTTTAATCAACATGTGGCTGCATGCTTTATGTAGGATAGATTGCTTCACAGATTTGTGAGTACTTAATTGAAAATGTTCAATTATATAGAACATAATGAGATTCAATGTAACTTGTCTAAATATATAAGGTGCAAACTAGTCTTGGGATGAGTATACATTCAACTACTTGTGTTTGGGTTTTAGTGTGGATGTGCTTTGCTTTGTTGATACTAAGTAGTTAGCCTGATTCAAGGCAGCATGGAGAACTTGGATATCCAGCACTTAGGTCATCCCTTTTTCCACAACCACCATTTTGAAAACCACATAAGGAGGTGCAACAACCAATGCTTCATCCCTAAGAAGCACAACTATTGTGTGTCACCATTACATGGTTCGATACCATGGATGGATCCACATCAGATTACATTCAAGAGAAATGTATAAACAAATGTTGACTGCGTAAAAGTTCCTTATGTTTGTTATTGATTTTGTAGTTTAAATTTTGTGTTGTGTATTGCATAAAGGTTTTGCAGCAACTAGATGACACAGAGGGACATGAAGAGAAAGTATTATGTACTAGCTAGGAATACTCTTGAATTCGTTTTTACAATGGTCATAAAGATGATAATGGTGATCGAAAACTATAAAAACGCTTGACGATGTGTTTTTTGTTTGACCCTATTCCTTGTAAACGAGTGTTCGTATTGGTATCGTTTTTCATGTTTCGTCCTTGTGAGAGATCGCTTGCTTTCATGTTTTTAAATATTATGTTGGTTTTCGTTATGGAGATCAAGAAATTTTGTGTTCTTAGGCATCGATCTCGAGGGAATAATTTGAGTGGAATTCTTCCGTGCTGAAGGGTTCCACGTATACCACTATGTTGCATTTAATGAAAATTGCATATTCAAATTTCTCGTTGCACAGGATAAGATTGTATTTGATAATGAAAACATATAGGTGAATGTTCTCATTGTTAGGCTAATGTTTTATGTTTAATAACCGTTGTTTTTCATTTTGGGTCTCTAAATGTGAATGTAGAGAACATGCGCATGCGTCAATCATCAGCAATTTGGCCTCAAAAGTATACGGAAGTCTATTAAATTATTGTTAGCTTTTTTGGAAAGGAAATAATTTCAGTTTTGTTTACATTGCATACATGTCTTTTATATTATTTATTGTATTTAAAAAATATAATTAATAAGGGTTTCATTACTTCTAATAAAATTAAAATTAGCATACTTAAACCCAATATTTTTTCATAGTTTTAAAGCAATTTATATATCGTGATAACATCATGCATATTAAATTTTGAAAACAAAACAATTGAAATTTTATCATGAAAAAAATTAGGAAGTTTTATATTTAATTTGTAATTAGATAAAAAGACCTTCACAATTAAAACTGTGCTTCCCCTTAACATGTGACACTATGTATGTTTCATATTGTTATCAAAACGGAAGGGAGATCCACCTACAATGATCTTAGAAAACTAGTTTAATTCATTGTCTATGTGAATATCTTCACCCTCTCATTTGCAACATCAAAAGGTTATGAACAAAAACATATAATTGATCAATTATAGATAACAATAATAAAACGACACATGAATAGAAAACATGTTAAAATAAAACACGTAATTATCGCTCTTTGTTTCCATCACCCTTAATATCTTCCTCCTCTAGCAATATGACATGGTGATTATGAAAAAATGTTTTTACAAAGGGTTATTCCCCAGTAGAAAACCTTGATCCCTATCCAACACATCTCATTAAAAGGATGGCTGTAGTGACAGAAACTATTTATTCTCTTCATTGTTCTCGTATACATAAGGTATTTCTATACCATTAAAAATAAATCCGGCACAACCTCAACCCAAGAGGGATTCATTTACACATAAAGAAGAACTCACTAGAGATACCCAAATTAGGTGATACAAGAAGCTATATTTCCTGTTGATATTCCATACGTGTGGTAAATTTTTAGATGATTTGGGCCGATGGGAAATTAGAGAAAAAACAGCAAGGGATTGTTCTTCCATGCATGAAACCTCAATAATGGTAAAACTTTGATCATGCTTGGAATTTATATAGATTTGATTTCAAATTTGTCGCACTCAAGAGGGTAATTTTGGTACAGCATCATCTTTCCTCTCCTAGAATTTCACTTCACAAAAATGTGGTATAGTGATGAAATAGCCAATTAAGATGAAATGTTGGTGCATGGAAATCCAGGATTCCATATCGAGTGCATGTAGGGTTAAAACCACAAGAAAAGAAGAAAGTCACAAATTTCAATGGCTATGAGAGGTACCATTAGAAAAGGTGAGGCATGGTTGAAGTAAAGCCTTCGCAAGAAAACACATATGAAACCAAGATAAGAAACTAGATAACCTCAAAAATTATAGTCCAAACACGTTCTTTGTTTCTGATTCTAGGGAACACCATATTTATTTTTTTGTTGACTAGGAGAATCTTCAGCTAGTGCTAGGATGGTACTCGCGTGACACGGGGTCCAGGGATCCATTACTACTACCATTATTCCCCTAGGTGCCCCACACTCGCCCACAAGAAATAGGGCACAGGTAAACCCAGGTTGGACTTGATCTCGTGAGCTACTTTACCACAAGTGGCCTTGTATTAAGCGACGATGATGAGCCACTCCTTTTTGGGCTTAGGCAATTCCATTTTGAAAACCATAGAAACGAGTTCACTACCCAATGCTTCGCTATGCCTTCGAAGAATAACTAGTATGCTAGTATTTGATTTTGTGTACCTAAATACATATCCCAATACCATCGGCGGATCCAAAGCACACCCCATGCCAAAAGGCTATATACATGTTTGGCATAGCATCGGATTTTTTTGAATTCGGAAAAGTGCTTTGTGTTTACTAGTAAATTTGTCTTCTTTTAACTCTGAGTTGTGTATCAAGTAAAGAAATTGCATGGAATACATACCACAATACATTTGAATACGTTGTTTGTTGGCAATGCATACTCATGAAGTATACTATACATTGTTCATGGAGATGATAAGGGTGGCTGTAAACTATAAAGCGTTCGACCGTATATTTTACCACTTGATTCTTCTCCTCCTAATCGGCTTCTCTTGTTGGTGGCTTCTCACATGTGTCATCCTTTACAAAAATAGCTTTCATTCTTTTTTCAAGTAACTCATGTTTCTTAAATATTGGTTTTGTTGATGCGGGGAATTTCAACATTTAAACAACCTAACCTTGAGGCTTCAATTTCAGTTCTTTTTTGTTTATTAGTGATTTTTTCTTCTATTTATTTTGTGTTGTGTATCACATAAAGACATTGAATAGAATATAGACCACATATACATATGAATACTTTATGTGTTGGCAAGGCGTACTCGTGAAGTCCTCTATACAATGTCCATGAAGATGATAAGGGTGGATGTAACCTATAAAGCACTTGACTTTATGTTTTTCCACTTGATTATTTTCCCTCTAATCGGTGTCTCATGTTGGTATATTTTCGCGCGTGTCATCCTTTACAGAAAATAGTTTTCATTCTTGTTTCAAGAAACTCATTTTTGGCAAATATTGTTTTGTTGATGCGGGGAATTTCAACATTTAAAGAACATACATTGAGGGAAGAATTTTAGTTCTATACTTCCATGTCGAAGGCTTCGAGGTATATCATTTTTCCACCTTTATTGAAAATCACAAATAGACAATATTGTTGGTCGCAAGGGATAAGTTTATATTGGATCATGGAAGCATATATTTAAAGTTTCTAATTGTTCAGCTAATGTCTTAGGTTTACCAACAACCATTTTTTGTCTTGGGTCTCTAAATGCGAGTTTTGGGATCATAGGCATGTATTATTCACCATCAATTCAAATACCAAAATTCTACAAAATTTGCGAGGGTCATGATTCTTGTTTTGAAAATTGACTAAATTGGTGACCCATATTGTGCATCATTGTTGTGCACCAAGAACTCATGACTGGGCACTATATATTTTCTAGGACTAGTAACAATGTGTGACATATTTAAGGGCACATCGGTAGTGATAGATAAAAAAAATGTCTTTTTTTTACGAAGCACATAAACTCATATTTTTGTACAATCGAAATTTGCAACTACACCTAACATTTCTTGGTTGTAGGTCAAATTTTAAAACATTTAACCTTCTTTCTTTCGACAAATTTCAAGGAATTGAGCCTTTCTATGCATGGGAATTTCCGGCGTCTCACTAAAATACGTGTGGATATTGTAACCCCTTTTGATTGCTTATATCTAGGATGGGTTAGCATTCTCATTCTTACTCTATTATCATGAAAGGAGTGGAGTAGTACCAATGGTTCCCGATAAGCACAAAAAAAAACTTCCTTTTCCTTTAACAACATATTCACCGGATGTGTCCTTTGGCATTCCTTTTTTCTTTACTTGCACCCATGATTCTTAATCAACATGGATGCCACATAACCAATTCGATAGCAATGATTATAATAGTAATAATATGATTCCATATCAAAATATAGTCAAACACCATTGAAACAAATCCATCTAGGGCACCATCACTTTGTTCAAGAAGTTGAGGAAACTAAGAGTGAAGCACAATGCAAAACATTGTGTGATCAAGGAATTACATTCATTACTGAATCTCTTTTGCATTGAATCTTTTCCTATGCCTAGGCACGACTATGGTATAGAACTTCAGTGGGCCTAATTGATAAGAACATGTGTTTCCTCCTAGGAGGCCATAGGTCAAATCCGGAGTTGGTAGGGTATCTACACCTCTGTTTTAGTTCGAGAGTCCCTTGTCGCACAAACAATAAGGTCTCATACACAAAATTGGCTTTTGGCTACGTTGTGTCCGTAAAAATATATTGTTATTATTATTGTTATAGTCAATAGTTATTTTCATATGTGTTATATTGTATTTGTAGACAATTTTTAGCTACTATTGTAGGGAACAACTTTGCTAATTTAGGCGTAGTTCCTATCTATAACTATACGGTTGTTGCACCTTAAAAAATAGATAGCATGCAACCATGATGTAATTAGCATTTTAATGGAACACTCGTTTTAACATTATGTAATGAACATTTTAATAGGATCGTTTTTAGCACAGGAAATAAAGTTTAGGCGTGTATATAGCAAAAAGGGAGGTGTTGCATATTTTTTTTAGTGGTATTGAATCAGTGTACCTTTTAGAAAAAAATGGAGAAGGTTTTTTCTTTATCCCACCAGTAAAAATGAAGGTAGAGGGGTAGAAGGATTAGTATAAAATGGACGATCAAACGAAGAAGAATTATCTTTGCGCTTGGGGCAATGATGCAGCTAGTGAGGTAAAACGGAGGCGCGTCAATTACTGGTTGAAAACTATATCCAACCCCCCTCGTTGGCCTGGACTACGCCTTGGCCTTCGAGAATTTTTGGAGGCCCTCCTTTGGGTAGGGCCATTACAGATCTAAAATTCAAATTGATTAAGGCAAAGCGATGAAGCCTCCATGTTTACGCTGCATATGTGACAGATAGATTATGCCGGCTGCTGCATCAAGGTGTCTCGATTATCAGTTAGTTATTTTTTCCCCAAGCATTTCTATAAGCGATGAGAGGACGTAAATAACAAGCCCTTTCTGCCTATTATTCATTCTCTGAATGACTGCCGTATGACCCTCGATCATTCTTGTGAACGCGAGATTATTCATTCCCTGTGAATGATAAAGTAGGTTTTCTGAGTCTGGGCCAACTGAACTTCTTTCCTGCTCCGATCCTGGTAGCCCAACCCGATCAACCAAACTGAGCCGGGTACTATAGGGTTTATCTACGTTTAACATCTGCCACATCTCATGAATTACGATGCAAAGCAAAAACATTAAAACTTTGCCAACGGATTAAATGGGTAGGAATAGAAAACATTTCTATGTATTATCGAAACAGTATGGGGGAGAATTCTACAGCATTACTAAACCTTGCAACCGAGAAAAAACACACCCACGCACACTTCTCACAGAGGTATTCATTTCGAGATTGACGAACCGTCTGATTTGAACAGCATTATTAAGTATGCAATTGCGTAGGCGCTCACGTAGGCTCTTCGAACAGTTTTGGAATCCATGTACGAACTGTATTTGACTTTGGAACCTTGACAGGGGGCTAGGCTTCTACAGAAAATAAAAACCACTGCTATAGAAGAAAAAACCATTGCTGGTGCTTTTTAACATGGCACAAAACAAATCCTTCACTAGAAGATTGCACTTGCAACACAAGAAAATCCTTCACTTCATGATTAAGGCTCCCGATCCTGGCTTACTCACTTTACCGACGACATGGCACTATATAGTCTCTTTCCCGGTTTAGGTTCTCTCTTGGTGTCTTCGCTGGGTCTTTCCCTTCGGCAGCATGGACGCGGGACAAGAATTGTTGTGCCTTTGCTTATCGCGCTTCAAATTTCGTTTTGAGAACATTTATTTATATATGATCCAAAGCCTTATCGTGTTCACCTTCCAACGATTCGTTCCCTTTCCTTTGTACTCCTTTGACAAT
>LPNX011173285.1:0-35489 GCA_001517045.1 Pseudotsuga menziesii
CTCCTTTTCCTCATTATTTTATATTTTTTCTTCCCTTTTGGGGGATTTTGCTATTTTAGAGGAATTTTGGACATTTTTGGAGGAAAAAAGGGGTTTTTTTTTGGCCTTTTGGAGGCATTTTAGGCCTTTTGGAGGCTTTTTAGTGGGATTTTCAGGGAAATATGGTAGGAAGATGGACAAATGAGCCATGTAGTGGGGTAGATGAGGTAGTTAACCATTTTTGGGTGTTAACAAGTGCCATCGACAGGAAGAGTACTTCGGGATGTTGCTTCAGTATGGGATCAGGTGTGATCTCTTGGTTTAGCAGGAAGCAATCCTGTGTGGCACTGAGTACAGCTGAAGCAGAGTATGTCGCAGCTTGTTTAGCTAGTTGTGAGGCAGTATGGCTGCGGAAGCTACTGTCTGATATATTTGATCTCCAGCTGGATGCTACCTGTATACATTGTGACAACCAGAGTTGCGTGTAGTTGTCAGAGAATCCAGTGTTCCATGACAGGTCGAAGCATATTGATATCAAATATCACTATATCAGGGATATGGTGTAGAGAGGAGCAGTGAAGCTCCTGTATTTTGCGACGGAGGAACAGATAGCTGATGTATTGACGAAGCCATTGGCTAAGATGAAGTTTGAGTACTTCAGAGAGAGACTTGGTGTTCTCCAGATTGAGGCTTCCTCCCAGAGACAGTGATGAGATCCAGAGCCATTCTGACATCGTGAGAGGATTGGTTCCTTCCATGACTGATAGGAGTACTGAGATCCATAGCCATTCTGACGAGCAGGTCAGATGTAAGGGCTGTGCCATACTGTTCATGGCTAAAGGATTTAGTTCCTTCCATGTCAGATGTAAGTGCAGAAATCTCTCTTCATTGTGGTTGAGAGTCTTCCATCATTGGATGGGATTGAGCCATTCTGACGAGTAGGTCATATGTAAGGGCTGAGCCATTCTGGTCATGGCTAAAGGATTAAGTTCCTCCCATGACAGATATAAGTGCTGGCCATTCTGTCGAGTAGGACAAATGTAAGGGCAATTGCCACTCTCCAGGAGAGTGGAGGCGTATGGTCAGTTACCATGTAGCTCAGTCAGGGACTGGGGGCCATTCTGACGAGGGTGTAGGATTCAGTTCCTACCAGGTCAGACGTGAGTGCACAAATCTTTCTTCCGTGTGGAGGATGTGGTTTCGACCTTGGTGGAAAGAACATAGTTCTTTCATCATTGTGTTGGTTGTGGTTCCAACCCGGTTGAGAGTCTTCCATCAGTGTGGCGGATGTGGTTCCAGCCTGGGTGATAAGAATAGGGTTCTTTCATCAGTGTGGCAGGATGTGGTTCCAGCCTGGATGGGATTGTGCCTTTCTGACGAGTAGGTCAGATATAAGTGCAGATCCATTTCACAGATGGTAGTAGGTGTGTCCTACCATGCTGGTGAATATAAGTGCTGAGCCATTTCACAGATGTTAGTGATGTGATGTCCTATCATGCTGGTGAATGTGAGTGCTGGGCCGTTCTGATGGGATTGTAGTTTACTACATGATCATATGTGAGTGCTGGGCATGCCTTTCTGACGAGCAGGTCAGATGTAAGTGCTGGGCGAAGACCTACATGAGAGTAGGCCTACAACCAGCATGAAATAGGGCTGGCTCTGTAGAACTTCCTATGACGAGATAGTACACACATGATGATGACCAGTGGAGATCTAGATCGAGCTATGATCCAGATCCAGTTATGATGACTCCGAGAGATCCAGATCGAGTGATGATCCAGATCCAGCAGTGATGATCCAGATCGAGTGATGATCCAGATCCTGTCCAGAGAGATGATCCAGATCGAGTGATGATCCAGATCCAGTTCGGTGATGTTGATCCAGATCGAGTGATGATCTAGATCCAGTGATGCCATATTTATGATGATCCAGATCGAGAGATGATCCAGATCCAGATGACTTGAAGATGAATATGACTTGAAGATGAAGA
Organism: Pseudotsuga menziesii; assembly: GCA_001517045.1. Taxonomy (NCBI): domain Eukaryota; kingdom Viridiplantae; phylum Streptophyta; class Pinopsida; order Pinales; family Pinaceae; genus Pseudotsuga; species Pseudotsuga menziesii. Next base: position 1,970 of record LPNX011173285.1, read on the forward strand.
TGACTCAGATGATCCAGTTGATGCAGAGAAGAAGACCAGTGCTGAAAAATTTGTGTCGAAAGAATACCTTCCTAGTTAAGAGGGAGTGTTGATGTATATGTAACTTCGGAATGTATTCTTCTATATATTTTATATTATTGCAACCCGATGTTTATTCCGGGATGTTTCTATTATGTATTTGAGTCATGTGGTCATGCCCCGATGTTCCGATCGGGAGGATTAATAATGTAACCAAGTCATGTCAAGTAATTAGGTAAGTCCCCATAGTTTAGGGGCACTTGATTTATTATACACTAATTAAGGTGTAGGCTCGAGTAGTAATTATTAGGGTTGAGCCTACGTGTGAAATGGCAACTTAAGTGAACGGACTAATATAAATAGAGAGTGTGTGTCTCTCTATTTATCACTTGTGACTTAGCTCTCTTGCTCTCTCAAGTGTGGTACACTTTTGGAGAAGGAAATTCTTGGGCTTGACAGAAGACAGAAGGCTACTATTGTGAAGGGAGGTCATCTTACTGTTTTGAGTTCACATCTTGTGGTGATACTATCTTAGAGGAAATTGAGGGGTTTTCTCCATTTATGGTTTCCCCTCCTAAAATATTTGTGTCTCTTGTCTCTTGTGATGTGCTTATGTGATTGCTGTGCTTGTTATTCTCTCAGTGAAAAGATCTTATCATAATGCTAGCTTAAATGTTGAAAAACTAACATAAAAGAAAAATCGAACAAATAGATTGCATATGCATGTAGAGTGCTGTTTGTTTTTCTTTTAGGAAAAGAGACTCTTACCTATCTTATTGCTTTCAAAAAGAAAAATGAGTTTGGAACGTGTTGCTTGTCTTTGGATTTGATTTGTTCAAAGTAGTTGTTTGGGAATTTTTGATTTTCAAAATGAAAAGAAAATACTCTCTCCCCCCCCTGTAAGTAGGAATACCTCGAACAGTAAAGTGAAATATTTGCATATATATCTGCATGGTTTTACTTTTTCTGTCAAAATTCCATGCATTCACCTAACCGTCCACTTTAAAATTAATAGTAGTTATAGGCTAAAAATTTACATAGAAATTTGAGTGATAGGCTAGAGACGTGTTCGGGTGTCGTTAAGTGTAGGAGCTGTCGTTACTCATCTGCACTACATCCTGAGAATCAGACAATTCTTCCACATACTGTTAGTATATCGAATGGCCTTTCACATACCCTTGAGGTATATAGAAAGGTACTTCACATACTTGATTGTATATAGGAATTCCCCTTGTGAACTACTACCGATTTGTGCTCCCACATACCTTGATGTCTAATGCTCTCAGCGATTTGAGATCCTCCCTTTTGGGGGCCTAATGGTCCTGATGGTCCTAGGGGTCCTAGTGGCTTCCCTCCTAATGGTATCAAAAGGTCTGGTGGCTTGCCTCCTAATGGTCCCAGAGGGTCAGGTGGCCTTCCTCCTAGTTGTTCTGGAGGCTCTGGAGGTTTACCTCCCAGGGATCTTGGAGGGTTCGGTGGTCCTTCTCATGGTGGACCAGGTGGTTCTAGTGGTCCTGGTGGTATTGGTGGTCCTAGAGGCCCTGGTGGTCCTCCTCTTGGAGGATTTGGTGGTCCTAATGGTCCCAATCCTGGAAATCAACCCCCTATGGGTGGATCTTTCGGCGGTTCTTCATCATAACAGCCATTTCAACAACCTGTATATCAATATACTTATGGTATTATTGGTACTTATATTCCCTATCAATACTACCAGTACGTACAACATAATCGCCAGTTACCTTTCCTAGCAACTTTGGACATGCCTGATTTGTCTAAGTTGATTAATGATCCCATTCAACATAACCCCTCGTGGCCTACCATTACGGTAAATTTACCATTGGACATTCCAAAATTCAATGGGAAGCATGGAAATAATCCAAAAACCATGTCATGACATTCCAGTTTTGTTCTTCAAAATCCCTAATGGATGATTCAGTTCATTTAAGAATCTTCCAGTGAACTTTGACCAGTACTATGGCGAAATGGTACATTGAACTTCCACAACATTTGTTTGTGGATTTTGGTTCTTTGGAAACTATCTCTCTTACACACTTTCAGCTTCCTATCCATTATAAAAAAGGTACAAATCTCTTAAATTCTCTGTGTCAGAACACCTCCATGCACATATCAAATCATATCCATGAGTGGAGAAGGCGAATAAGACTTATTAAGGCTTCTATCTTGGATAAACTATTAGCTTATTGGTTTACTAAATCTTTGTTGCCTCCAATCGCATGAGATGTGGCTATGGGCGGTGCCGTTACCGAAGAGCAAGCCATTAGTCGAGCCCAATATCTGGACTTAGTATATTCCCAGTCTTGAACATTGTATGACTTGATCCCTCAAGCTCCTCGCCCAAGCACCAATCTTGCCAAGCCACCAGCAGAAACCCCTGTTGATGGGATTGTTGGTTCAATCCAGTCCCCGCCAACAGAAAAACCTGCCAAGAAACCACAAAATTCCACCCCTACTCCTTCAACTCCCAAGGTTTCCACCAAGGTAAATTCCATTCAAAGTACACAAATTCCCAGCAATAATAAAAATAAAGGTAAAGCCAAAAACAAAAAACCTGGAAACCCGCAGGAGAATCCAAAACAAACCATCAACGAGAACGATAAAGTGAAAAGAAAAGAGAAATATCCATGTCTTCTATGTGGAGGTGAAAACTTCACGAAAGAGTTTCCTCATCGTGAAGAAATCAATCAATTTCTAAAAACTAATCCCACGCCAGCAGTTCTCACGGATCCTTTTCTCTCTCAACAACAACTGATAGAACACATGTCTAATCACGGAAATTCTAGTTCTTCAGAGGAAGTTCGCATGATGTTCTTGGACACTATTAATTTGCAAACTGGAATTTAGAGTTATGAAAAACCCACAGACAAGAAAGAAGATGATTCTTCTTGAGGAAAACCTCCCTCTACTGGTTCTCCCGAGTCCTCTTCTACTGGTCCCCTAACCATAGAGAAACCTAATCTCGACATGGTTTTGCACCCACCCAAGAGTACTCTTAGGAAGGTTGTTTTTAACCCTAATGCCTAAGTTTCCTAGTTTTATAATCTAGTTGAAGATCTTGCTCAAGCACCATGTGCAATGTATACCTTGGAAGTACTCCAAAATTGTCCAACGTAACACAAAAACTTGTTAACCGCATTAGGAGATTTAGACCCGGACAACACTAATTTGATTCACTTTAATGTCGAGAACTATAATTCTAGGCTACCTCACAAACTCACTTTCCAAATCCTAATGAAAGTAATCGGAAATAAGGTCTTTAGAACTGTCTTAGATGAAGGAGCTTCAACTTCGGTTTTGTCCCTGTCTTGTTGGAAAGCTATTGGCTCTCTCAAGCTTGTAACATCACCAACGACTCTGAAAGCCTTTGATGGACGAGGCTTACAGCCCCATGGTCTCATACCAGCCCTTTCAATAAAGCTTGGAGGAAAAACCATTTCAATTCAAGTGGAAGTAGTAGATTCCCCGTTAGACTACACTCTCCTATTAGGAAGAAATTGGTTTTACGCCATGACTGTTGTCGCTTTGACGGTATTTTGAACCGTCCAATTTCTGCATCTAGGGACGATTGTAGCAATTGGCTAGCTCAATTTATATATGCCAGATGTTACCACCCCTATGGCTAATAACATCCCTATGTTAGGCCAGTCCCCTCCTCCTTTCCAGTCGATTGGGGTAGGCATGCTGAAGGATTTTTCCCTTATGGGGATTTTTCCATCAAACCCTCCTAACACAGAAACGACAATAGTAAATATAATTTCTTCATTTGATTATGATCGAAAGGGAAAACAAATTGTTGATTCCACCTCGTTGAGTCCACATGAAGTAATGTACAACGTTATCCAAACCCTTTTCGATGACCACACTAATGACCTTCGTCTGGTGGCTTCGGACCCTTACCACCTGCCCTACTAGTTAGAACCCTCTCTTCCTACTTTGGATTATCTCTCCCAGACATTTCCTTCTGATGAGTCCATTATGGAGATTATGAGTATGAATGAACCTTCATGGGAGGATCATCATCATAGATCCTTGTTCCTCCCCAATACCAGTTCGATAGACCGTGATTTTGCATCCCTTTTTACTACTGATATTGTCAAAACAAATCAAACTCCTATATTGTTGCAGAACATGGATTTTGAAGGAAACCTATGGAACATTACTCAAACAAATCCAATTGACATATCATCTAAGACTGGCACCCTTGGGAATGTTCATGTTGGGAACAACTACTCAAGAGAAGAGTCTGAACCATATAGAGAACTTTTAAAAGAATTCTGAGATGTCTTTGCCTGGTCCTACGAAGAAATGATTGGGATAGACCCATCCATTGTGGTTCATGAAATAAAAACATATCCCACTACAAAACCTGTCAGGCAAAAACTGAGATAATTCCATCCATGGAAAGCCACAGCTATCAAAGCCGAAATAGAAAAAATTCTAAAAGCAAGGTTTATTTATCCTGTACCTTTGATGGAATGGGTATCGAATGTCATCCCTATCAATAAAAAGTAGGGAACCATTAGAGTCTACATCGATTTAAGAGATTTGAACAAAGCTTGTCCCAAAGACAACTTTCCTACTCTGCATATTGACCAGATTATCGACAACTGCGTTGGAAGTGTCATCTTCTCGTTCATAGATGGATTTTTGGGTTATAACCAGATTTATCCACCGAGAAGCACAAGACAACATTCATTTTCCCATGGGGAACCTTTGCATACAGGAAGTTGCCATTCGGCCTAAAAAACATTGGAGCCACTTTCCTGCATGCTATGTCCTATGTGTTTCATGATATAAAACATATTATAGAACCATACCTTGATGACCTCCTAGCTCATTCACAGCGATGGGAGGACCACCCTGGTCATCTTAGAGACATTTTTCTGAGAAGCCATCATTATAACATATGGCTCAATCCTCATAAATGTGTTTTTTGCATCGATATGGGATGCCTGTTAGGTTTTGTGGTTTCTAAGGATGGAATTCGGATAGATCCATTGAAAATTGCCGCTATTCTAGCCCTACGAGCCCCAAACAGCCTTCTAGAACTCCAAAGTTTGCAATGGAAGGAAAACTTCCTCCACCATTTCATTTTCAATTTTGCAAAGAAAACATATGGTTATATGCGTCTCCTTAAGAAGGACACTCCGTTCTTTTGAGATTACCAAGACCAACGGGCCTTTGATAATCTCAAACACGCTCTGACTCACTCACCCGTAATACACCCCCCAAATTATTCAAAGGATTTTCTCTTATACGTTGCTACCTCCACTACTACCATCGCTATGGTTTTGGTGCAGGAGAATCCCGACGATCAAGAGCACGTGATATACTATGCTAGTTAGAATCTCATGGATTCCGAAACTCGATATTCATTCGTGGAGAAATTAGCATTGGCCACAGTCATTGCTATTAAGAAATTTCGTCACTACATTTTGCTTCGCACAACCACCGCATTGGCAGACCAGAACCCTATGTATTACCTCCTGACTCTTCAAGTGCTTAGGGGCAAGTATTCCTGATGGATAGTCATCATACAAGATTTTTATCTGAAATTTGCCAAAGCTACATCAAAGAAATCCTTGGTCTTTCCTAAGCTAATGTGAGATCTTCCCTGTGCTTCGACAGAATCTAATCCCAGTGATTCATTCTCGGATGAATTCATGTTCCTGATAAGCACTACTGACCCATGGTATGGATATTTGCTCATTTATCTCCAGACACAAATATTTCATCCCACTCTATCCCGTGACAATCGCCGTCATATTTGTCACCATGCAAAATACTACCTCATCTTGAATGACACTTTGTATAGACGTGGTATCGATTCCGTTCTTTGGTGATGCCTTACCCACTAGGAAGCTAAACAAGTTTTGAATGACTTCCACTCTGGATAATGTGGCAGTCATCTATCTAGGATGGCTACAGCCCAGAAAATCCTTTGTGCTAGCTATTTCTGGCCTTCAATCTTTAAATATTGTCACAAGGCTTTTAAAAATGCCCACCCTGCCAACATTTATATTTGAAAAAGTGTACCCACCTTGCTCCATTACACCTCGTCATTGTTGTTGGCCCTTTCTTCAAATGGGGGATTGATTATATGCATTGTAATCCTACCTCAGCTGGGGGGCATGGTTACATCATCGTAGCCGTTGATTATTTTACAAAATGGGTTGAGGCCATGCCTACATATGTAGAGGATGATAAAAATTCTACTCTCTTCTTGTTTAATCATGTGATAGCAAGATTCAGAGTCCCACAGTCCATAGTCACTAATCACGGATCACATTTCCATAATCAAATGATGGAGGAATTAAGTGCCAAGATAGGTTTTCGTCATGAAAACTCAACGCCCTATTATCCGTAAGCTAATGGTCAAGTCGAGGCCATTAACAAATTTTAAAAAAAAATGTTGCATCAGATGGTTGAATACCATAAATCCAACTAGCGCCATATTCTTTTCTCCACTCTTTGGGCTTACAGGACTTCGGTAAAAACAACTACTAGTTTACACCCTTCTAGCTTGTCTATGGACTAGAAGCTGTCTTACCTATTGAATGTCAAATTCCATCCTTGAAACTTTCCCTCGAGCTTCTCCCAAGCACTTCCGTAGAGGAATAAATATTTCTCTACTTGAACAACCTCAACGAAACTAGAAGAAATGTTTCCTCAGCCAATGAGGTACACAAGAAATGTGTCAAGGCGCACTGTGACAAGTTTGTCCAACCTCGTTCCTTTAACGAAGGTGACCTAGTTTAAACCTATGATCAGATACATGAAAAACTAGGGAAAGAGAAGTTCAAATCCATGTGGTACAGTCCTTTCGTTATTTCCAAATTTATAGAGAAAGGGTCCTATGAGCTCATGGACTACGATGGAATCCCCTTAGGACAACCTCACAATGGGTTGTACCTACAGAGGTACTATGCTTAGATATTTATTGTATAGTACCTTGTATATATGTATATTACTTCACTTTTAGTGTGCTTAAGTATTTTCAATATGGTTTTGAGTTTAGTGTCTGTATCTGTTTATACCATGTTTTGGTCATGCAGAGTAGATGGCTTTCTATGGCTTCGCTGATGGTGCTTTTCAGCACACCTTGAATCTTACCTCAGCTAATTAGGTTCTTGTTGATGTGCGTATTCGACTATGCATGCAACGGGGGAAGACAACCCAGACCGAGATCCTTAGGACAGGCTCCAAGCTGTTTGGGATGGTTGTTCCTGACAGGTTTAAAGGCTCTGTTAACCTGAAGGTCTATTAGTTAAAGCTAACGCTACTGATTATTAATCAGACCTATACCTATGATTACAGAGGTTAATTAATGTTATATATTACAACAGCAAACTGTTAAATTAAATCTGTTTAAAGTAGTTAATTCAAAATACAAGAGTGGAATACTGAGTATTAGCAAAGTTAATTTTCTACGAAGATATGCTATATACACTTGTACATTAATTACAAGAAATAATCCGAATGTAATACATATATAAAGATCTGATTCAAATAGATTTTTTGAATAATATAATTGACAAAAACAAAAATATATTAAACTAATCTAAGTCCTATCCTGATCAAGAGCAATTCAAATATTTAAACTAAAATCGAATCTGCTAATGGGACTACTGCATTGATAAACTTGAAAGGATTCAAAAGAAATTCAGAAAACTAACAAGGTCATGCAATAGAAATATCATATATATTCTGATGCCAATCATCAAATTTATACCATGACATTCATTAACAGGTCGAGAATCAGCATAAGTAGATAATCAGATAAAGTATATTTGCAAAATTCTTAAAAGAGATTATAACAAACATTAATAATATAGAATAAGAGATAACAAAACCATGAGATGCCGAACCATATGCTGAGTATTAAAAACTATAAACATAGATTAAACATCACCAGTTCAAAATATTGTAGCTGCAGATACGAAATTGTCTCGAGTCATAGGTAAATTAAAAAGTAGTCTTGTCTTCCACTTCCCAAACTATCGACCCCCTATTCCCTATGCTATATACCCCTATAAATACATTTAATTCCAAAATAAAAGTTCTAAGAACTGGAGATAGCATAATCGATATCCTTAACTGATTTCCCATAAAAATGACAAGTGGAAACATGTCATTTTTCAACATGCATGAAAATATTTGATTCATAACAGTGAATCAAAAACATCAAAAACAGCGATGAAGTAAAGACACCTGGCAAACAGCTCCAACAAAATCGATTCACTTCCAAATATATAGGGATCGTCCATGCGATAAGGAATCATCAAAATTCTGGAAAAAGGATCCAACATATCACCTATGATACTGCACACCAAAAAGAAATATAATTAAAATGAAAACACACAAAGCAAATCAAATAAACTAAATAATAAATAAATTAACATAAACAAAAATACCTGTAAATAAAAACTCGATTTTCAACCTATCATACTTCAAAACTTGAAAAACATAAGTGTGTCCCAAAACATCATAATTGCATAGGGGCGTTAAAGACCTGGATATTTACACCACTGGATGGACTTTGCGACTGTCCCTTAAACTGCATAAGTGCAATTTGAGCATTAATCTCTCGAACCTTCTCTTCATTTTTGTCATTCTCATTCTGTAATTTAAGAACCCTTCTGATCAGTCTGTTCTTGTGATTTCTTAAACGCGAGAGATTCTTGTCACTCAAGTCCACTCTCTCCTTTAACTTAAGATTATCAGCCTCCATCATATCACGATTGGCTACTACTTCATTTACCCTTTCTTCCATTCTGTGTATCTTGTCTAAGAGACAATTAACAAACAGTGGGTGCATCATATCCCCAACGTCACGAAAACCAGGTGAGGTTGTCTCTACAGACTTCTCTTTAGCTGGAGGAACAATAACAGGATCCACCCGAAGGTCTTTATCATACAAAGGAACATCTATATCAATCCCAGGAGGAATCTCATCAACAGGATTCGAAATGAATTCATGCTGATCATTATTATCATTAACAGGCAATGCAAGGTCTGCTTCTTCATCATCTATAACAACGGTCTCAACCCGAACACCATCATTTACAGGTGGCTTGACAACCTTATCCTTAGACATGCTCCTAGTAAACCTACCCACCAACTTGGCTTTCGGCATGCTAACTCCCCAATTACTTGCTTCATCAATACTATCCTTCGGAGTAACCGATGACGAAGTTGACGACCTCCTCATGCGTTTAGAAACCAGAGGAGTACCAAGGCTTCTGGTCGGAGTGGAAACAGGATCATTGCAAGGTTTAGCACTCATAAAGCCGGTAGGGTTTGACAGGGGTTTTTGTAAAGAAGAGACTGAAACTGGATTGGGATCTTGATGCCTAGTACAATCCTCAGGGTTGTCAAACTGACAGTGGAAAAAAGCTGAGAACCCATTAGACTCGATGAATTCATCCCACGACCGACCTGACTTCGACAATTCCCATTCAATTAACATTTGGACCAAACCATGGTGAAACAAGCTATGACTAACACGTTTCGGGCCCTTCTTAATTGCAGCAGACATTTTAAACAGGCTTTGAACCAGATAGTAAGGGAGATTCAAAGGAAAACCAATAAAAGAAGACATTAACTTGAGATGGTATACATATGTTGAAGACAGGCGACCTTCACAAGTTAGGTACCTGTGAATTAAGTCCAGAACCGGGCGCCATTCCTTTTTAAAATATTTGCGAGCTACTCCAGTGAGGAAAGATACCTCTTGACAGGGTTTTTTTAGTAGTTGCCGCCATTCTGTTATATCCATCCGCTTGTATTTAAACCACCTCTCGCCTGTTAGTGATAGACCAGTGGCGAGCACTACTGATCTCTCATCAACTCGAAAACATAGATCACCTACCTTGGCCTGAAAATCGACCAATGACACAGCAAAAACCCTCGTGACCTTGGGGTTTGAATCCAAGAATTTCCTTATAAACGACATCCACCTGACAGCCTCAAATTTGCTTGATAGTTCAGGGTTCGAATCAAAAAGTTTCATCTCACAGGGTTCGACTCTTACTATAGGTGCCATAACTAACTGCGTAAAGGCACGCAGCCGCATACAGAACCAATACCACAACTCGGCACAAGACAACAAATTAGAGAATGAGCACTTCGGGTAAAGACTAAGCAAGAACAAGTAATGAAACTCAACCCTGTGATAAGGAAAATAAGCCATGAACAAACGCAGACTATACCCCTGTAGACTTGGCATGGATGGAGACATTATCGCTCAGAGAGGTAATCGATTGATGAGGAATGACGGTCGAAGACTCCAGATAACTTATGTTATCAATTGTTTATCTGGAATTAATGATATGAAACCTTTTGTTGTACACAAAATAGATGTTCCATTGACAGATAGCCACGATAGAAGACAAGTGCTTGGAATTAAATGTGATGGACAGGTTTCAGTACCAATGTAATTGATACCATATCGAATTCGCAACAGGTAGATCTAAATTAGAGGCGACGACATAAATTGAACTGACGATAAACCATAATACATATCACCCTTACAGTAGATTTGACTTACCCTTCAAAGGTGGCGGACAATACAACATAATACAAACCATCAAGTCGAAACTAGACTTTGCAAACCATATAAAAATCAACATTAAACTGCTATGGTGACATTGACTATGGTTTGTAATAAAAAAGGTAAACTTAGGATATGGCATGTAAAAAATTTGTCCTTGAACACTCCAGGCTTTATCAGAGTTATAAAGAACTGAACATTCATAACCATTAATCAAACTACAAATGAAATCAATAATAATGTGACAAACCATACCAAGATCAACTATTCCAATATCACAACCTTATAAATAATTATAGTAACAAAATCAAATAATAAAATCAATTTATAATGTTTTGGATAAGATTCAAGACTAGGATGACGATAACAGGTATGGGAATCATTAATACTCATCCTTTGATTTTTTAAGTATAAATCCACCCAAAATAATAACTTCATAGTAGTGATTTCGTTAATCTAATATATAGTTCACAAAGGTTGTTCTAAAAATATGGAATTTTACTGAATCAGTAGTTCAAGGAAGACCACCCTTTCAGTAGCTAGTAATTCATTAGGTTTGTCCCTTTAAAATTTGAATATTTCATCAAAACAAAATGGGATTTTGTTTGATGAAATATGTTTTTTAAAGGCTGTTGAGCAAGGGCACAACAGATGGCGACTTGCTAGGAAGAACAGTTATCTCTATTTCTTAACCTGAAATCATGCACAAAGAAATCAAAACCTTCATATAAACCATAATACATATCACTATTTTAACATCTCAAATAGATTCAAGCATTTCACAGTTCTAAAAATTACCAGAAATTTGAAGTTCTGATTGTTTATTCAATGAAAAATCATGTTTCTAACAAAAAATCAATCCATAAGAAGTAAGACAGTAAATGGCTTGGTTTTAAAGAATAAAATATCAATACCACAAGCATGGCCCTGCTTCCAGCATGCGTCCATAGCCTCGACAGGGTTACTTCACAGCCCACAGAATGCCAGTATCCCATCTGCTCGTTATAAATATACAATTCTGGTCAGGTTGAGTTGTTACCACTGTTTTTTCCTTCTTTTTTTTAAAAATTTTGCTACTTCTGAAGGCCATGGTTCTGGCTTGGTAACCAGATTGTAACCATGTCAGTCACTAATCTGCATCACAGTAAATAAACCGGCTCGTAATGAGACCTTTTATCCCTCAATGTTTTTCCAAGGGCCATTGCCCAGGCTTGGTGACCAGAAACGACAATGTTACTGAATGCAAACCTATGATCCTGAACAGACCGGCTCATTATGAGACCTTCTGTCCTTCAGTTCACTTTGAGAAAACCCTAACCATATCCAGAATGTAGTAAAATTCAATCTGTAGTAAGATTGTCTTAGCCAATGGTGAGGCAAATCCATTTCTCTTTACGAGAAGGGATGGCGTAAAAGATTTAAATAGATAACCTAAACCAATACTTCCTTAGTCCTCTAGGAAAAATATTTGTAGAGACCAGTATTGTTAATTAATATCAAACATGATTTGGAGTTTCTGGTAAAACCTAGAACAATGAAAACCCATTCTCTATTCAAGAAGTAAAACAGTATGGCATTTTCCAGAATGGTAATATCTTCATGCATGATTTACAGACCAACTACAGAGCTTGAAAACAGTCATCAGTTCGAAATTTGATAGATTGATTAGATTCAAAAATACGCAAATCAAACAGTCAATAAATATGAGAAAATATCAAAAATAAAAATCAAGAAAAACTCAAAACAAAATCTCCAAACCAAGCACACCACACAAGGTATATACAGGATAATCCCTTGAGAGGGATTAGCAGAAATATTTCTTAATCAGGTGACCATTTACTGGAAGGTTTTCAATCTCACCTTCCAGTGTCTGCAACCTGAAAGTACTAGAACCAAGTTTTTCTGTAATAATAAATGGTCCTAGCCACAGGCATTGGAACTTAGTGTGTTTCCCTTTGTCCTCATTTTCCTTGTCCCATTTCAGGACTAGGTCACCTACTTCCAAATCCCTGGGGGCTGATTTTTTATGATCAAACCAGCATTTAACAGTCTGTTCATGTTTGTCAAACTTTTTTCTGGCCAACTCCCTATCTTCTTCCAGTTTAAGCAAGCTATTAATTCGATGTTCCATAGCAGAACATGCTGTCTCCTGAACTGACTGGGAGAGATATAAAGAAGGAAAAAATAAATGAGGAGGGAGAATAGATTTCTTACCATATACCAGAAAAAAGGGAGAATTTCCTATCGCAGCTTTGGGAGTCACTTTGTTAGCCCACAAATCATTTGACAGGGCAGTATGCCAATTCCTATGATGGTTAGCTACCGTACGTTTCAGAATCTTGATCAAATTTTTATTGGAAGACTCGGCTAATCCATTTTCCTGTGGATAATAATTAGCTGAATATTTCAACTTTATGCCATTTTCCAATTCATACTTAGTTAATTTTGCAGAAGAAAAATAAGTTGCATTGTCAAATATTAAAGATTCAGGAACACCAAATCTGGCGATAACAAAAGAATCAAGGAATGATATCACTTGTTCCGAGTTGACTACTCGCAAAGGCATGGTTTCAACCCATCTAGTGAAATAATCTCTGGCTATCAGAATATATTTATGCTGCTGCAAAGAAGCTGGTGTGATTGGACCAACAATGTCCAAACCCCATTGTTGAAATGGGACTTCAATAATAACAGGCTGGAGAGGTAATGCTGCTTTCTTCAGCCTGCCTACTGCCCTTTGGCACTCCTGACACTTTCTAGTGAAAACAAATGCGTCTTTGAACAAAGTGGGCCAATAATATCCCTCTTTGAGTACTTTGTGCACCGTGGTTTCACCGCCAAAGTGTCCTCCAGCTGGTCCTGCATGTAATTGGGACAACACATTATCAGCTTCACCTTTATCTAAACAACGAAGGAGAACTCCTTCGAAATTTTTTATAAACAAAATGTTATCGATGAGATGATAAGGAGAAGATTTTAATCTCAAGGCTCTCTTGCTACGTAAATCCAAATGTTCAGGGGCACTCCCATGCAATAAAAAAAAATTAATATCATTGTACCAAGTATCATAGGGGGCAGAGATTGGGAAAACGTCCCTTTCAAACAGATAAGGTTTGTCAAAGAAGTGCAGATCAGATTCAGAACTTCCTGATGATCCAGCTGCCAGCTTGCAGAGTCCCTGTCCCCTGACAATCTTTAAAGGCTTTATTTTCAAGTCATATTCCTGAAGTGCTATGACCCAATGTGCTCTCTTTTCATCCAGATCCTTTTGTACCAAGAGATTTCTAACTACAGAATATGGTACAATGACCTTGGTGTGGGACTTCAGTAAGTAAGGCCGGAAATGTTTGACAGATTTGAAAACAATGAAATCTTGCTTGTCTACTTTTGGATAGTTCAACTCTACACCATTCAAACCAGAACTTGTAAAAGCAATTGGAGATTCATTATTTTCCTGATTTTTCTGTGTCAGAACAGTAGCATATGAAGAATCAGAAGCAAATGTATACAATATGAAAGTTTGGAAAAATCTGGGCTTATTAAAGTAGGAGCTTCAGCAACATCTTTTAAGATGTCATGAAAATATTGCTTCTCTTCAGTAGGCCATTTAAACTCAGCATCTTTTCTAATCATTTTCTGAAGCGGCCTAGCAATTTCAGTGAACCCAGGAATGAATCTAGAAACAAAATTTATCTTCCCAAGAAACGACTGCATATATTTCTTCGAGTGAGGCATGGAAATCTGGGATATGGCCTGGGTACGTTCTGGGTCAATATTAATTCCTTGTTTAGAAACTAAAAAACCCAGTAACTTACCTTCCGTGACCGCAAAGATGGATTTCTTTGGATTCAGAGAGATTCCATATTTTCTACAGCGCTCAAAAACCTTCTTGAGATGGATTAAATGGTGAGCTCTATTTTTTGATAAGACAGTAACATCATCAAGATAAATGACCACAAATTTACCGATCAGACCTCTAAACGCAATGTCCATTTCCCTTTGGAATGTTGCCACGGCATTGATTAAATGAAATGGCATTTTTCTATAGGCATAGGTTCCCCAAGGAGTTCTGAAAGTTGTTTTCAATTGATCTATCTTGGACACTAACACTTGCTTGTATCCCTAGAAACCATCTAGAAGTGAAAACATCTCAGATCCGGAGACCTGTTGTAAGATTTTCTCCATTAGCAGAACAGGATAATTGTCCTTTTCTGAAACCTTATTCAGATTTCGAAAATCGACACATAGCCTTATATCACCATTTTTCTTTCTGACAGGGACAAGGTTTGCTACCCATTGGGTATGTCGTACTGGGAAAATTATTCTAGTGGCAAGGATTTTATTTAACTCCTTCTTGATAGTAGGTTCTAGGCTAGGATGCATTTTCCTCAATTTTTGTTGAAAAGGTTTAGCCTCTTGTTTCATGGGGATGACGTGTTGCATTATATTTGGATCAAACATTTTCAGATTGTCATACATCCATGAAAAAATGTCTTTGAACTCATTAAAGAGTTTAAAGAAGGCTGTTTTTTCCTGGGAGGTACATGTACTACCCAGATTTAGACATTGGGGATTAGCTTCAGTACCTAGATTTACAATTTCAGATTGCATAATAGAGCTGTTGGTTTTACAGTTCTTTGCAGCTTTAAATTTATCCTTTAGATCATAAAATTTCTCCAGTTTATATCTGGGCAGAGTCCTGACTTACTCGAGAGATTCCTCAATGGAACAAGGCTTATGGATTACCGCAAAATTATACAGGTCTTCGTCATGAGTCCTTTCATCGATGACCGCATCTTTGAAAGTGTCCTTCATGATTAGAAAGTCAATCAGCTACTCATCGTGGTTGAAAACTCTCCAATTGACGATGTTATCAGGTATGGATGGTCTGAAAAGAAATTCAACATAGAAGGCATCAATAAGCATCCCTTCAGATGGAATTAACCTTGAAGCAACATTAGACAAAAGGTCTTCTTCCTGATTTAAATAACGAGGGATAGAGCTTATGTTAAAGGCTTCAAATGATAGTATTAAATTCCATACCTCTACCTGATAATTTCTCAAGTGTCCAGCAATGCAGTGTATTGTATTACGTACTTTTCTAACAATAATCTCAGAGTCTCCTAAGACAACCAAAGGTTTGGCTCCCAAGTCAATTGCTTTTTTCAGTCCTTGAATAAGGGCTTCATATTCAGCGATGTTATTGGTACAATCGAATTCTAACCTGCAAGCAATGAAATACCTTTTCCCATAAGGATCTATCAACAAGCATCCTGCACCAGCTCCTTCTTTTGAATTAGAACCGTCAAAGTAAAGAGACCAAAGACCGTTGTTGAGATCTAAATGTGATGTGTTTGGGACTGGAATTTCATCTGGGGCTTGTGTGAAATGGCAAATTTCAGATCGTTTTTCTGAAGCTGGAATTCATGAAGTTTCATCCTGAAAGTTCCCAAAGAAAGAGTCAACCATGTAGTTACCCATTATGGTATCAGTGAACAAGACTGGTTCATTTGAATCATCGATTTCAGTGACAGTGTGCTTCATATACCGTTCTCGATCAATTCTGATCTTATTCGGGCGACCGTTATGAGATATCCACAAGTGTGACCAGTCTGTTGCAAAATATCCGTTAAGTTTTTTGGACCAATCCCTGCTAAGGAATAAGCCATATGCTTCTGCAATTTCTGCAACAATTATATCAATAATAAAATGGACCTGGGGATTCAAAGCTAACCTTATCAGCACCTCATTCAACTTCCCTATTATTTTGACATTAGATCGGTCAAGCTGTACAATGCTTGTATCACAGGGCATAGGGACAGCATTAAGTTTTTTGCATACCCAGTATGGCATAACATTTTTAGAATCCCCTGAGTCTATCATACAATTATGTACTTTACGATTGTATATTTCAAACGTAAGTAAAAAGGGAGGAGTTGAAGAATCTGATTTCTTACCTATAGATGAGGCATTGACTGAAGATTTGGTTGAATTATCCTTGGTATTTGTAGAACTGTTTTGATTAGAAGGGGTTTTGGCCATTTTACTTGAAGATACCCCTTGCATCATTCTATCTCGAATCACAGGTAACTTGAGGAGTTCATATATGGAAATGTTGGCCCTGATTTTATTTAAATCCTCAACTAGATCGTATTCTAACTCAAGAGAGGGTGCAGATTTAATATTTGTAGGCTGATATTTTGTTTTAGCAGCTGAACTGTTTTCTATAGCAGCTGTAGAAGCTTCCCCTGAGGGCTAATATTTCTTGCTCTTGGTGTTGTATTGATGCTGATTTACATTGACCACACCCACATCTTCATCATCGGTCAATTCTGAGGTATCCCAGAAGTGACTGATAACTTGAGGGGGTTTATCTTCGTTGCTATTATCAGTGTTTTGGTTGTCTTCGAAATTCTGTCTAGAAGACTGAGCTTCATTTTCAGCTGGTGTTTCTAGACCTGAGACTAATAGTTTCAGGAAACTATTGATTTCATCTATGATGTTAGCTTCTGAGGGAGGAGTTTGTTTTGCAGCTGGATTTCGGAACGGCCTTCTAAGAAACTGTTTAGGTGGCTCTTTGTTTGGAGCATTTTCAGAATTACCTTTCTTTAAATCGATAATCTCATTGGATAGTTTTTTAATTACTCTCTGGAGGCTGTCTAGATCCAATGCATCTTGGCTCTTTTTTTCAGGCGTTGTAGTTTTGGCAGGACTATCAGTCTTCCTTCGGGAAGAAGATGCAGAATCGGTATCTACCCCAGGATTTCCCCCTATGGTAGAAATATCTTTCGCAACCTTGATTGCTTCTTCAAATTTTTCAGCAAGGGTAAGTTTAGCTTTTTGTCTAACAAACATGGCAATTGACACAGGCAAGGATGAA
This sequence comes from Pseudotsuga menziesii, assembly GCA_001517045.1. Lineage (NCBI taxonomy): Eukaryota > Viridiplantae > Streptophyta > Pinopsida > Pinales > Pinaceae > Pseudotsuga > Pseudotsuga menziesii. The sequence goes on from LPNX011173285.1 coordinate 19,438, forward strand.
GTGTAAAATTCAACAGTGACATCCTCAGCCAGCCTTGAAGTAGCAAGAATCCTGTTTCTTAGAGTTAGAAATAATTGGTTAAAATCTTTGACCTTTTCTTTGGATTCCATGCGAATCCTTGACAATTTTAACACTAAGGCAGCTGGAGTCTTACCATCTCCAAACTTGTTCATGAAATCAATATTGAATTCATTCCAACTGGTAATGGAACTAGCCGTTAGCGAAAAATACCATGTCAAAGCTTTACCCTCAAATGTATAAGGGAAAAGTCGACAAACTACATCTTCAGGTTCAACATTTAGCAGCCAAACTGCTAGCATGAACTTCTTGACATGGTCTTCAGCTGGTTCTTTCAGCTCAGGGTTGAACTTAGGCAACATCTTCTTAGGATGTTTGGGTAAGGGATGTTGATCGCTTGGAACATCAACCGCATCCTGAGCTAACCATGGCATATTCACATTAGGGTTGGCGTTTACACCTGCCATGTTCCTTGGTGTTGGGGGTGGCAAAGGTGGTGTCTGAGGGATGCGAGGCGAATGAGGCGGTGATGGTGGTTGACCAGAACCTCCTGAGGAAGGTGGTCCTGAAGATGATGAGGGTTGATTGGCACCTGTCAAAAATTGTTGTATCTAAAGATCAGGGAGGGCACTTACAGGCTGCTCTTGCTCTTCAGAGGTAGGATCAGTATGACAAGTGTGGGGATGGGTAATTTGCAGGAGAGGTAACTCAGTAGGCTGGTGCCCAGTGATGCTCGAATAAGCCCTTGTCAAAATCCTTTGAGATTTGTTTATGGCTTGTTCGATTTGGTCAAAATATTCAAGATGACGAGCACCGCTAGCATCAAACTAAGAGATAAGATTTTGAACAGAATCGTTTAATGGGGACCCACTTAGTCGAAATGACCAGTGAGTACGTGGTTGTGTAGTTGACTGTATTTGAGGGATAGTTGGCTGATTAATTTTGTTAACAGGATTGTTCTCATTAGCCATTTGCTTATGTTGGCCCTCCTTCTAGCGCCATTGTTGACATGCGTATTCGACTATGAACGCAATGGGTGAAGACAACCCAGACCGGGATCCTTAGGACAGGCTCCAAGCTGTTTGGGATGGTTGTTCCCGATAGGTTTAAAGGCTCTATTAGCCTGAAGGTCTATTAGTTAAAGATAACGCTACTGATTGTTAATCAGGCCTATACCTATGATTACATAGGTTAATTAATGTTATATATTACAAGAGAAAACTGTTAAATTAAATCTGTTTAAAGTAGTTAATTCAAAATACAAGAGTGGAATACTGAGTATTAGCAGAGTTAAATTTCTATGGAGATATGCTGTATACACTTGTACATTAATTACAAGAAATAATCCGAATGTAAAACATATACAAATATCTGATTCAAATAGATTTTTCGAATAATATAATTGACAGAAACAAATATATATTAAACTAATCTAAGTCCTATCCTGATCAGGAGCGATTCAAATATTTAAACTGAAATCGAATCCGCTAATGGGACTACCACATTGATAAACTTGAAAGGATTCAAAAGAAATTCAGAAAACTAACAAGGTCATGCAATAGACATATCATATATATTCTGATGCCAATCATCAAATTTATACCATGACATTCAATAACAGGTCGAGAATCAACATAAGTCAATAATCAGATAAAGTATATTTGCAAAATTCTTAAAAGAGATTATAACAAACATTAATAATATAGAAAGAGAGATAACAAAACCATGAGATGCCGAACCATATGCTGAGTATTAAAAACTATAAACATAGATTAAACATCACCAGTTCAAAATATTGTAGCTGCAGACAGGAAACTATCTCGAGTCACAGGTAAATTAAAGAGTAGTCTTGTCTTCCACTTCCCAAACTATCGACCCCCTATTCCCTATGCAATCTGCCCCTATAAATACATTTAATTCCAAAATAAAATTTCTAAGAACTGGAGATATCATAATCGAGATCCTTAACTGATTTCCCATAAAAATGACAAGTGGAAACATGTCATTTTTCAACATGCATGAAAATATTCAATTCATAACAGTGAATCAAAAACATCAAAAACACCGATGAAGTAAAGACACCTGGCAAACAGCTCCAACAAAATTGATTCACTTCCAAATATATAGGGATCGTCCATGCGATAAGGAATCATCAAAATTCAGGAAAAAGGATCCAACATATCACCTGTGATACTGGACACCCAAAAGAAATATAATTAAAATGCCAACACACAAAGCAAATCAAATAAACTAAATAATAAATAAATTAACATAAACAAAAATACCTGTAAATAAAAACTTGATTTTCAACCTATCATACTTCAAAAGCTGAAAAACATAAGTGTGTCCCAAAACATCATAATTGCACATGGGCGTTAAAGACGTGGATATTTACACCACTAGATGGACTTTGCGATTGTCCCTTAAACTGCATAAGTGCAATTTGAGCATTAAGCTCTCGAACCTTCTCTTCATTTTTGTCATTCTCATTCTATAATTTAAGAACCCTTCTGATCAGTCTGTTCTTGTGATTTCTTAAACGCAAGAGATTCTTGTCACTCAAGTCCACTCTCTCCTTTAACTTAAGATTATCAGCCTCCATCATATCACGATTGGCTACTACTTCAATTACCCTTTCTTCCATTCTACGTATCTTGTCTAAGAGACAATTAACAAATAGTGGGTGCATCATATCCCCAACGTCACAAAAACAGGGTGAGGTTGTCTCTACAGACTTCTCTTTAGCTAGAGGGCCAATAACAGGATCCACCCGAATATCTTTATCATACACAGGAGCATCTATATCAATCGCAGGAGGACTCTCATCAACAGGATTCGAAAAGAATTCTTGCTGATCATTATTATCATTAACATGCAGTGCAAGGTATTCTTCTTCATCATCTATAACAACGGTCTCAACCCGAACACCATCATTTACAGGTGGCTTGACAACCTTATCCTTATACATGCTCCTAGTAAACCTACCCACCAACTTGGCTTTCAGCATGCTAACACCCCTATTACTTGCTTCATCAATACTATCCTTTGGAGTAACCGGTGACAAAGTTGATGACCTCCTCATGCATTTAGAAACCATAGGAGTACTAGGGCTTCTGGCCGAAGTGGACACAGGATCATTGCAAGGATTAGGACTCATACAGCCGGTAGGGTTTGACAGGGGTTTTTGTAAAGAAGAGACTGAAACTGGACTGGGCTCTTGATTCCTAGTACAATCCTCAGGGTTGTCAAACTGACAGTGGAAAAAAGCCGAGAACCCATTAGACTCGAAGAATTCATCTCACGACCGACCTGACTTCGACAATTCCTGTTCAATTAACATTCGGACCAAACCATGGTGAAACAAGCTATGACTAACATGTTTCAGGCCCTTCTTAATTACAAAAGACATTTTAAATAGGCTTTGAACCAGATAGTAAGGGAGATTCAAAGGAAAACCAATAAAAGCAGACATTAACCTGAGATGGTATACGTATGCTGAAGACAGACAACCTTCACAAGTCAGGTACCTGTGAATTAAGTCCAGAACCGGGCGCCATTCCTTTTTAAAATATTTGCGAGCTACTCCAGTGCAGGAAGATACCTCTTGACAGGGGTTTTTTAGTAGCTTCCGCCATTCTGTTATATCCATCCGCTTGTATTTAAACCACCTCTCGCCTTTTAGTGACAGACTAGTGGCGAGCGCTACTGATCTCTCATCAACTCAAAAATGGAGATCACCTAACTCAGCCTGAAAATCGACCAATGACACAGCAAAAACCCTCGTGACCTCGGGGTTTGAATCCAAGAATTTCCTTATAAACGACATCCACCCGATAGCCTCGACTTTGCTTGATAGTTCAGGGTTCGAATAAAAAAGTTTCATCTCACAGGGTTCGACTCTTACTACAAGCACCATAACTAACTGCGTAAAGGCACGTAGCCGCATACAGAACCAATACCACAACTCGGCACAAGACAACAAATTAGAGAACAAGCACTCTGGGTAAAGACTAAGAAATAAAAAGTAATGAAACTCAACCCTGTGATAAGGAAAATAAGCCATGAACAAACGCAGACTATACCCTTGCAGACTCGGCATGGACGGAGACATTATCGCTCAGAGAGGTAATCGATTGATGAGGAATGATGGTCGAAGACTCTAGATAACTCATGTTATCAATTATTTATCTAGCGTTAATGATATGAAACCTTTCGTTTTACACGAAACAGATGTTCCATTGGAAAATAACCACGATAGAAGACAAGTACTGGGAATTAAATGTGATGGACATGTTTCAGTACCAATGTAATTGATACCATATCGACTTCGCAACAGGTAGATCTGAATTGGAGGCGACGGCATAAATTGAACTGAGGATAAACCATAATACATATCACCCTTACCTTATATTCGACTTACCCTTCAAAGGTGGTAGACAATACAACATAATACAAACCATCAAGTCGAAACTAGACTTTGCAAACCATATAAAAATCAACATTAAACTGCTATGGTGACATTGACTATGGTTTGTAATAAAAAAGGTAAACTTAGGATATGGCATGTAAAACATTTGGCCTTGAACACTCCAGGATTTATCAGAGTTATAAAGAACCGAACATTCATAACCATTAATCAAACTACAAATGAAATCCATAATAATGTGACAAACCATACCAAGATCAACTATTCTAATATCGCAACCTTATAAATAATTATAGTAACAAAATCAAATAATAAAATCACTTTATAATGTTTTGGATAAGATTCAAGACTAGGATGACGATAACAGGTGTGGGAATCATTAATACTCATCCTTTGATTTTTTAAGTATAAATCCACGCAAAATAATAACTTCATAATAGGGATTTCGTTAATCTAATATATAGTTCACAAAGGTTGTTCCAAAAATATGGAATTTTACTGAATCAGTAGCTCAAGGAAGACCACCCTTTCAGTAGCTGGTAATTCATTAGATTTGTCCCTTTAAAATTTGAACATTTCATCAAAACAAAATGGGATTTTGTTTGATGAAATATGTTTTTTAAAGGCTGTTGAGCAGGGGCACAACAGATGGCGACTTGCTGGACGGAACAGTTATCTCTGTTTCTTAACCTGAAATCATGCACAAAGAAATCAAAACCTTCATATAAACCATAATACATATCACTATTTTAACATCTCAAACAGATTCAAGCATTTCACAGTTCTAAAAATTACCAGAAATTTGAAGTTATGACTGTTTATTCAATGAAAAATGAGGTTTCTAACAAAAAATCAATCCATAAGAAGTAAGACAGTTAATGGCTTGGTTCTAAAGAATAAAATATCAATACCACAAGCATGGCCCTGCTACCAGCAGGCGTCCATAGCCTCGACAGGGTTACTTCACAGCCCACAGAATGCCAGTATCCCATCTGCTCGTTATAAATATACAATTCTGGTCAGGTTGAGTTGTTACCACTGTTTTTTCGTTTTTTTTTTTTTAATTTTGCCACTCCTGAAGGCCATGGTTCTGGATTGGTAACCAGATAGTAACCATGTCAGTCACTAATCTGCATCACAGTAAATAAACCGGCTCGTAATGAGACCTTTTATCCCTGAGTGTTTTTCCAAGGGCCATTGCCGAGGATTGGTGACCAGAAATGACAATGTTAATGAATGCAAACCTATGATCCTGAACAGACCGTCTCTTTATGAGACCTTCTTTCCTTCAGTTCACTTTGAGAAAACTCTAACCATATCCAGAATGTAGTAAAATTCAATCTGTAGTAAGATTGTCTTAGCCGATGGGGAGGCAAATCCATTTCTCTTTACGAGAAGGGATGGCGTAAAAGATTTAAATAGATAACCTAAAACAATACTGCCTTAGTCCTGTAGGAAAAATATTTGTAAAGACCAGTATTGTTAATTAATATCAAACATGATTTGGAGTTTCCGGTAAAACCTAGAACAATGAAAACCCATTCTCTGTTCAAGAAGTAAAATAGTATGGCATTTTCCAGAATGGTAATATATTCATGCATGATTTACATACCAACTACAGAGCTTGAAAATAGTCATCAGTTTGAAATTTGATAGATTGATCAGATTCGAAAATACGCAAATCAAATAGTCAATAAGTATGAGAAAATATCAAAAATAAAATTCAAGAAAAACTCAAAACAAAATGTCCAAACCAAACACACCACACAAGGTATATACAGGATAATCCCTTGAGAGGGATCAACAGAGATATTTCTTAATCAGGTGACCATGTACTGGAAGGTTGTCGATCTCACCTTCCAGTGTCTGCAACCTGAAAGTACTAGAACCAAGTTTTTCTGTAATAATAAATGGTCCTAGCCACAGGCATTGGAACTTAGTGTGTTTCCCTTTGTCCTCATGTTCCTTGTCCCATTTCAGGACTAGGTCACCTACTTCCAAATCCCTGCTGGCTGATTTTTTCTGATCAAACCAGTAACAGTTTATTGATGTTTGTCAAACTTTTTTCTGGCCAACTCCCTATCTTCTTCCAGTTTAAGCAAGGTATTAATTCGATGTTCCATAGCAGAACATGCTGTCTCCTGAACTGATTGGGAGAGCTGTAAAGAAGGAAAAAATAAATGAGGAGGGAGAACGGCTTCCTTACCATAAACCAGAAAAAGGGAGAATTTCCTATCACAGCTTTGGGAGTCACTCTGTCAGCCCACAAAGCATTTGACAGGGAAGTATGCCAATTCCTATCTACTGTACATTTCAGAATCTTGATCAAATTTTTATTGGCAGACTCGGCTAATCCATTTCCCTGTGGATAATAATTAGCTGAATATTTCAACTTTATGCCCTTTTCCAATGCATACTCAGTTAATTTTGCAGAAGAAAAATAAGTTGCATTGTCAAATATTAAAGATTCAGGAACACCAAATCTAGTGATAACAAAAGAATCAAGGAATGATATCACCTGTTCCGAGTTGACTACTCGCAAAGGGATGGATTCAACCCATCTAGTGAAATAATCTGTGGCTGTCATAATATATTTATGCTGCTATGAAGAAGCTGGTGTGATTGGACCAACAATGTCCAAACCCGATTGTTGAAATGGGACTTCAATAATAACAGGTTGGAGAGGTAATGCTGCTTTCTTCATCCTGCCTCCTACCCTTTGGCACTCCTGACACTTTCTAGTGAAAACAAATGCGTCTTTGAACAAAGTGGGCCAGTAATATCCAGATTTGAGTACTTTGTGCATCGTGGTTTCACCGCCAAAGTGTCCTCCAGCTGGTCCTGCATGTAATCTGGGAAACACATTATCAGCTTCACCTTTATCTAAACAACGAAGGAGAACTCCTTCGAAATTTTTTCTAAACAAAATGTTATCGATGAGTTGATAAGGAGAAGATTTTAATCTCAAGGCTCTCTTGCTATGTAAATCCAAATGTTCAGGGGCACTCCCATGTAATAAAAAAAAATTAATATCATTGTACCAAGTATCAGAGGGGGAAGAGATTGGGAAAACGTCCTTTTCAAACAGATAAGGTTCGTCAAATAAGTGCAGATCAGATTCAAAACTGCCTGATGATCCAGCTGCCAGCTTGCAGAGTCCCTGTCCCCTGACAATCTTTAAAGGATTTATTTTCAAGTCATATTCCTGAAGTGCTGTGACCCAATGTGCTCGCTTTTCACCCAGATCCTTTTGTACCAAGAGATTTCTAACTGCAGAATATGGTACAATGACCTTGGTGTGGGACTTCAGTACGTAAGGCCGGAAATGTTTTACAGATTTCAAAACAGCAAAAGCTTGCTTGTCTACTTCTGGATAGTTCAACTCTGCACCATTCAAACCAGAACTCGTAAAAGCGATTGGAGATTCATTATTTTTCTGATTTTTCTGTGTCAGAACAGCAGCATATGAAGAATCAGAAGCAAATGTATACAATATGAAAGGTTTGGAAAAATCTGGGCTTATTAAAGTAGGAGCTTCAGGAACAACTTTTAAGATGTCACGAAAATATTGCTTCTCTTCAGTAGACCATTTAAACTCAGCATCTTTTCTAATCATTTTCTGAAGCGGCCTAGCAATTTCAGTGAACCCAGGAATGAATCTAGAAACAAAATTTATCTTCCCAAGAAACGACTGCATAGATTTCTTCGAGTGAGGCATGGAAATCTAGGATATGGCCTGGGTACATTCTGCATCAATATTAATGCCTTGTTTAGAAACTAAAAAACCCAGTAACTTACCTTCTGTGACCGCAAAGATGGATTTCTTTGGATTCGGAGAGATTCCATATTTTCTGCAGCGCTCAAAAACCTTCCTGAGATGGATTAAAAGGTCAGCTCTATTTTTTGAGAAGACAGTAACATCATTAAGATAAATGACCACAAATTTACCGATCAGACCTCTAAACGCAATGTCCATTTCCCTTTGGAATGTTGCCCCGGCATTGATTAAACCAAATGGCATTTTTCTATAGGTATAGGTTCCCCAAGGAGTTCTGAAAATTGTTTTCAATTAATCTGTCTTGGACACTAACACTTGATTGTATCCTGAGAAACCGTCTAGAAGTGAAAACATCTCAGATCTGGAGACATGTTGTAAGATTTTCTCCATTGGCGGAACAGGATAATTGTCCTTTTCTGAAACCTTATTCAGATTTCAGAAATTGACGCATATCCTTATATCACCATTTTTCTTTCTGACAGGGACAAGGTTCGGTACCCATTGGGTATGTCGTACTGGGAAAATTATTCTAGTGGCAAGGATTTTATTTAACTCCTTATTGACAGCAGGTTCTAGGCTAGGATGCATTTTCCTCAATTTCTGTTCAAAAGGTTTAGCCTCTTGTTTCATGGGGATGACGTGTTGCATTATATTTGGATCAAACGTTTTCAGATCGTCATACATCCATGCAAACATGTCTTTGAACTCATTAAAGAGTTTAAAGAAGGCTGTTTTTTCCTGGGAGGTACATGTACTACCCATATTTAGACATTGGGGATTAGCTTTAGTACCTAGATTTATAATTTCAGATTGCATAATAGAGCTATTGGTTTTACAGTTCTTTTCAGCTTTAAATTTATCCTTTAGATCATAAAATTTCTCTAGTTTAATCACAGATCTGGGCAAAGTGCTGACCTGCTCGAGAGATTCCTCAATGGAACAAGGCTTATGGATTACCACAAAATTATATAGGTCTTCGTCATGAGTCCTTTCATCGATGACCTCATCTTTGAAAGTGTCCTTCATGATTAGAAAGTCAATCAGCTACTCATCGTGGTTGAAAACTCTCCAATTGACGATGTTATCAGGTATGGATGATCTGAAAAGAAATTCAATAGAGAAGGCATCAGTAAGCATCCCTTCAGATGGAATTAACCTTGAAGCAACATTATCCAAAAGGTCTGCTTCCTGATTTAAATAACGAGGGATAGAGCTTATGTTAAAGGATTCAAATGATAGTAATAAATTCCATACCTCTGCCTGATAATTTCTCAGGTGTCCAGCAATGCAGTGTATTGTATTACATACCTTTCTAACAATAATCTCAGAGTCTCCTAAGACAACCAAATATTTGGCTCCCTAGTCAATTGCTTTTTTCAGCCCTTGAATAAGGGCTTCATATTTAGTGATGTTATTGGTACAATTGAATTCTAACCTGCAAGCAATTAAATACCTTTTCCCATAAGGATCTATCAACAAGCATCCTGCACCAGCTCCTTCTTTTGACTTAGAACCGTCGAAGTAAAGAGACCAAAGACCGTTGTTGAGATCTAAATGTGACGTGTTTGGGACTGGAATTTCATCTGGGGCTTGTGTGAAATGGCAAATTTTAGATCACTGTTCTGAATCTGGAATTGATGAAGTTTCAGCCTGAAAGTTCCCAAAGAAAGATTCAACCATGTAGTTACCCATTATGGTATCAGTGAACAAGACTAGTTCATTTGAATCATCGATTTCAATGACGATGTGCTTCATATACCATTCTCGCTCAATTCTGATCTTATTCGGGCGACCGTTATGAGATATCCAGAAGTGTGACCAGTCTGTTGCAAAATATCCGTCAAGTTTTTTGGACCAATCCCTACTGAGGAATAAGCCATATGCTTCTGGAATGTCTGCAACAATTATATCAATAATAAAATGGACCTAGGGATTCGAATCTAACCTTATCAGTACCTCGTTCAACTTCCCTATCATTTTGACATTGGATCGGTTAAGCTGTACAATGCTTGTATCGCAGGGCACATGGACAGCATTAAGTTTTTTGCATACTGAGTATGGCATAACATTTTTAGAAGCCCCTGAGTCTATCATACAATTATGTACTTTACAATTGTAGATTTCAAACGTAAGTAAAAAAGGGAGGAGTTGAAGAATATGATTTCTTACCTATAGATGAGGCATTGCCTGAAGATTTGGTTGAATTATCCTTGGTATTAGCAGAACTGTTTTGATTAGAAGGGGTTTTGGCCATTTTACTTGAAGATACCCTTTGCATCATTCTATCTCATATCACAGGTAACTTGAGGAGTTCATATATGGAAATGTTGGCCCTGATTTTCTTTAAATCCTCAACTAGATCGTATTCTAACTCAAGAGAGGGTGCATATTTAATATTTGTAGGCTGATCTTTTGTTTTAGCAGCTGAACTGTTTTCTGTAGCAGCTATAGAAGGTTCCCCTGAGGGCTGATCTTTCTTGCTCCTGGTGTTGTATTGATGCTGATTTACATTGACCGCACCCACATCTTCATCATCGGTCAATTCTGAGGTATCCTAGAAATGACTGATAACTTGAGCGGGTTTATCTTCAATGCTATTATCAGTGTTTTGGTTGTATTAGGAATTCTGTCCAGAAGACTGAGCTTCGTTTTCAGCTGGTGTTTCTAGAACTGAGACTAATAGTTTCAGGAAACTATTGATTTCATCTATGCCGTTAGCTTCCGAGGGAGGATTTTGTTTTGCAGCTGGATTTGGGAATGGCCTTCTAAAAAGCTATTTAGGTGGCTCTTTGTTTGGAGCATTTTCAGAATTACCTTTCTTTAAATTGATAATCTCATTGGACAGTTTTTTAATTACTCTTTGGAGGCTGTCTAGATCTAATGCATCTTGGCTCTTTTTTTCAGGTGTTGTAGTTTTGGAAGGACTATCAGTCTTATTTCGGGAAGAATATGCAGAATTGGTATCTACCCCAGGATTTCCCCCTATGGCAGACATATCTTTCTCAACCTTGATTGCTTCTTCAGATTTTTCAGCAAGGGAAAGTTTATCTTTTTGTCTGACAAACATGGCAATTGACACAGGCAAGGATGAAGTGTAAAATTCAACAGTGACATCCTTAGCCGGCCTTGAAGTAGCAGGAATCGTGTTTCTTAGAGTTAGAAATCATTGGTTAAAATCTTTGACCTTTTCTTTGGATTCCATGCGAATCCTTGACAATTCTAACACTAAGGCAGATGGAGTCTTACCATCTCCAAACTTGTTCATGAAATCAATATCGAATTCATTCCAACTGGTAATGGAACATGCCGTTAGCGAAAAATACCATGTCGAAGCTTTACCCTCAAATGTATAAGGGAAAATTTGACAGACTACATCTTCATGTTCAAGATTCAACAGCCGAACTACTAGCATGAACTTCTTGACATGGTGTTCAGTTGGTTCTTTCAGCTCAGGGTTGAACTTAGGCAACATCTTCTCAGGATGTTTGGGTAAGGGATGTTGATCACCTGGAAGAGAAACCACATCCTAAGCTAACCATGGCATATTCGCATTAGGGTTGGCGTTTACACCTGCCATGTTCCTTGGTGTTGGGGGTGGCGAAGGTGGTGTCTAAGGGATGCGAGGCGAATGAGGCGGTGATAGTGGTTGACTAGAACCTCCTGAGGAAGGTGGTCCTGAAGACGATGAGGGTTGATTAGCTCTTGTCAAAAACTGTTGTATCTGAAGATCAAGGAGGGCACTTACAGGCTGCTCTTGCTCTTCAGAGGCAGGCTCAGTATGACGAGTGCAGGGACGGGTAATCTACGGGAGAGGTAACTCAGTAGGCTGGAGCCCAGTGATGCTCGAATAAGCCCTTGTCAAAATCCTTTGAGATTCGTTTATGTCTTGTTCAATTTGGTCAAAATCTTCAGGACAACAAGCACCGCTAGCATCAAACTGAGAGATAAGATTTCGAACGGAGTCATTTAATGGGGACCCACTTAGTCAAGATGACCAGTGAGTACGTGGTTGTGTAGTTTATTGTATTTGAGGGGTAGTTGGCTGATTAATTTTGTTAATAGGATTGTTCTCATCAGCCATTTGCTTATGTTGTCCCTCCTTCTAGCTCCATTTTTGACATGCGTATTTGGCTATGCACGCAACGAGGGAAGACAACCCAGACTGAGATCCTTAGGACAGGCTCCAAGTTGTTTCGGATGGTTGTTCCCGACAGGTTTAAAGGCTCTGTTAGCCTGAAGGTCTATTAGTTAAAGCTAACGCTCCTGATTGTTAATCAGGCCTATACCTATGATTAGAGAGGTTAATTAATGTTATATATTACAAGAGCAAACTGTTAAATTAAATCTTTTTAAACTAGTTAATTCAAAATACAAGAGTGGAATACTGAGTATTAGCAAAGTTAATTTTCTACGGAGATATGCTATATACACTTGTACATTAATTACAAGAAATAATCCGAATGTAATACATATATAAAGATCTGATTCAAGTAGATTTTTTGAATAATATAATTCACAGAAACAAAAATATATTAAACTAATCTAACTCATATCCTGATCAGGAGCGATTCAAATATTTAAACTGAAATCGAATTTGCTAATGGGACTACCGCATTGATAAACTTGAAAGGATTCAAAAGAAATTCAGAAAACTAACAAGGTCATGCAATAGACATATCATATATATTCTGATGCCAATCATCAAATTTATACCATGACATTCATTAACAGGTCGAGAAACAGCATAAGTTGATAATCAGATAAAGTATATTTGCAAAATTCTTAAAAGAGATTATAACAAACATTAATAATATAGAAAGAGAGATAACAAAACCATGAGATGACGAACCATATGCTGAGTATTAAAAACTATAAACATAGATTAAACATCACCAGTTCAAAATATTGTAGCTGCAGACAGGAAACTGTCTCGAGTCACAAGTAAATTAAACAGTAGTCTTGTCTTCCACTTCCCAAACTATCGACCCCCTATTCCCTATTCTATCTGCCCCTATAAATACATTTAATTCCAAAATAAAAGTTCTAAGAACTGGAGATAGCATAATCGAGATCCTTAACTGATTTCCCATAAAAATGACAAGTGGAAACATGTCATTTTTCAACATGCATGAAAATATTCGATTCATAATAGTGAATCAAAAACATCAAAAAACATTGATGAAGTAAAGACACCTGGAAAACAGCTCCAACAAAATCGATTCACTTCCAAATATATAGGGATTGTCCATGCGATAAGGAATCATCAAAATTCGAGAAAAGGGATCCAACATATCACCTGTGATACTGTACACCCAAAAGAAATATAATTAAAATGCAAACACACAAAGCAAATCAAATAAACTAAATAATAAATAAATTAACATAAACAAAAATACCTGTAAATAAAAACTCTATTTTCAACCTATCATACTTCAAAACCTGAAAAACATAAGTGTATCTCAAAACATCATAATTGCACAGGGGCTTTAAAGACCTGGATATTTACACCACTGGATGGACTTTGCGACTGTCCCTTAAACTGCATAAGTGCAATTTGAGCATTAAGCTCTCGAACCTTCTCTTCATTTTTGTCATTCTCATTCTGTAATTTAAGAACCCTTCTGATCAGTCTGTTCTTGTGATTTCTTAAATACAAGAGATGCATGTCACTCAAGTCCACTCTCTCCTTTTTTTTAAGATTATCAGCCTCCATCATATCATGATTGGCTACTACTTCATTTACCCTTTCTTTCATTCTGCGTATCTTGTCTAAGAGACAATTAACAAATAGTGGGTGCATCATATCCCCAACATCACCAAAACCAGGTGAGGTTGTCTCTACAGACTTCTCTTTAGCTGGAGGGCCCATAACAGGATCCACCCGAAGGTCTTTATCATACACAAAAACATCTATATCAATCGCAGGAGGAATCTCATCAACAGGATTCAAAATGAATTCATGCTGATCATTATTATCATTAACAGGCAGCGCAAGGTCTACTTCTTCATCATATATAACAACGGTCTCAACCCGAACACCATCATTTACAGGTGGCTTGACAACCTTATCCTTAGACATGCTCCTAGTAAACCTACCCACCAACTTGGATTTCGGCATGATAACTCCCCTATTACTTGCTTCATCAATACTATCCTTTGGAGTAACCGGTGACGAAGTTGACGACCTCCTCATGCGTTTAGAAACCAGAGGAGTACCAAGGCTTCTGGCCAGAGTGGACACAGGATCATTGCAAGGTTTAGGACTCATACAACCGGTAGGGTTTGACAGGGGTTTTTGTAAAGAAGAGACTGAAACTGGATTGGGCTCTTGATGCCTAGTACAATCCTCAGGGTTGTCAAACTGACAATGGAAAAAAGCTGAGAACCCATTAGACTCAATGAATTCATCCCACGACCGACCTAACTTCGACAATTCCTGTTCAATTAACATTCAAACCAAACCATGGTGAAACAAGCTATGACTAACATGTTTCGGGCCCTTCTTAATTGCAACACACATTTTAAACAGGCTTTTAACCAAATAGTAAGGGAGATTCAAAGGAAAATCAATAAAAGCAGACATTAACCTAAGATGGTATATGTATGCTGAAGACAGGCGACCTTCACATGTCAGGTACCTGTGAATTAAGTCCAGAACCGGGTGCCATTCCTTTTTAAAATATTTGTGAGCTACTCCAGTGTGGAAAGGTACCTCTTGACAGGGGTTTTTTAGTAGTTGCCGCCATTTTGTTATATTCGTCTGCTTGTATTTAAACCACCTCTCGCCTATTAGTGACAGACCAGTGGCGAGCGCTACTGATCTCTCATCAACTCAAAAATAGAGATCACCTACCTTAGCCTGAAAATCGACCAATGACACAGCAAAAACCCTCGTGACCTCGGGGTTTGAATCTGAGAATTTCCTTATAAACGACATCCACCCGACAGCCTCAACTTTGCTTGATAGTTCAGGGTTTGAATCAAAAATTTTCATCTCACAAGGTTCGACTCTTACTACATGTGCCATAACTAAGTGCGTAAAGGCACGCAGCCGCACACAGGACCAATACCACAACTCGGCACAAGACAACAAATTAGAGAAAGAGCACTCTAGGTAAAGACTAAGCAAGAACAAGGAATGAAACTCAACCCTGTGATAAGGAAAATAAGCCATGAACAAACATAGACTATACCCCTGCAGACTCGGCATGGACGGAGACATTATCGCTCAGAGAGGTAATCGATTGATGAGGAATGACAGTCAAAGACTCCAGATAACTCATGTTATCAATTATTTATCTGGCGTTAATGATATGAAACCTTTCATTGTACACGAAACAGATGTTCCATTGAAATATAGCCACGATAGAAGACAAGTACTGGGAATTAAATGTGATGGACAGGTTTCAATACCAATGTAATTGATACCATATCGACTTTGCAACAGGTATATCTGAATTGGAGGCGACGGCATAAATTGAACTGACGATAAACCATAATACATATCACCCTTACCATATATTCGAATTACCCTTCAAAGGTGCCGGACAATACAACATAATACAAACCATCAAGTCGAAACTAGACTTTGCAAACCATATAAAAATCAACATTAAATTGCTATGGTGACATTGACTATGGTTTGTAATAAAAAAGGTAAACTTAGGATATGGCATGTAAAACATTTGTCCTTGAACACTCTAGGCTTTATCAAAGTTATAAAGAACCGAACATTCATAACCATTAATCAAACTACAAATGAAATCCATAATAATGTGACAAACCATACCAAGATCAACTATTCCAATATCGCAACCTTATAAATAATTA
>LPNX011173285.1:45195-120792 GCA_001517045.1 Pseudotsuga menziesii
TTCGCGACTCTGCTGGGGAAGTTCCTTGTTTTTCTTTGGGGTTGGGGGCATAATGGGCTTGATATTATTGATTTTCTCTCTGTTTCTCTCTATTTACTATGTCGCATGTTATAGTATGTTTGTCTATTAACACTCCCCTTTATTGGTTTGGCCTTGACCTGCTTTTTACCACTGCCTTCTCTGTATACGCAGATTTTTGGCCAAAAGTCACGTACATACGTGGATGTTTGGCCAAAAGTCATGTACATACGCAGCTGTTATTTATACAGTCGCGTACATCATCCCTTTTGGTGAGTCTGATGTGGTGGGAAGTTGTTGGGTGGGTTGTGAGTGTGGTTGGGTCTTCCTTGGGTCTGAAGTTGTCTGTTGGATGCTTCTTTTGTGACCAGAGACCATTCGTACTGATCATAGGTATTATGTCTGAACTGACATATAGGTTAGGATTTCACCACCGTTTGCATTTTGCATGACCTTATGACCATGTCACTGTATCCTTAGGTATGAACCCACTCTATTATGTAACGGAACCTCTTTGCTACTTTAGAAGTGGCATGATATGAGTGGTAGAGCCTCACCTTCCATGGGTACCCTAGTTAGCACCTTATTTGTATTTGGTGCCCATGCCGATGTTTCTCCTTTTAGGGTGTGGGAGTCCATTGTATAGTATTTCCATGACATTTTACAAGAGCCTCATACTCCTCTTGATCTTATGCTGGCCATGTTCCCTCTGGACTCCCTTGTATCAAGTTGTGGATGCATTATCATGAGATTTTCCTGTCTCATTGAGCTTTATGCCAGCTCCCTTGACATTGCGTTTCAGCCCTATAGCCCAAGCTTGTATCATGTCTAGCCATGCAGAGCCATTTTTTATATCCTTTGCAGCTTGATTTCCCTTTTTACTGGGAGGGGATTTTCCCCCGAGTGTCGATATCCTACACATGTCTCCTTGCATTGAGCATAGGTATGTTCCACTGCATAGGACTAGTTTGTTTTCCCTTATGACACTCGTCTCCTCCTAGTGTGTAACTATAAAGCTAGTTTATTCTTTTTTCAAGCTTTTCAAATAATTGAAAAAGTCCAAAAAAATCAAAAAACCAAAAAGCTGGACAAGAAAAGATATGAGCTTTGGCAGCTGTTGAGTCGTGTCACCTTCGAACAGAGCACTGTATATCACATCCGTTGGTTGGGTTATAGTTTGACTTAGGAGCTATACTCGTTTATCTGAGTTTATCTCCACCGACTGGTTATGCTTCCAGTCCCTATGGAGCCTCTATTGATGCCTCCTGCGTCATAGAGATGTCCCAGTTTGTATATCGAGTCTATGCTACCTTTATTCAGTCACCATACACTATTATGCTCTTGTTCGAAGGAAGTTGAAACCTGAGTCGGCCATTCCTCAGTTATCCTGACTTTGCATGTAGGCCATTCCCGGTACAGTTACTGGTTCGTGCACCTTATGATCGAGTTCTTCCAAATTAGATAGCTTTGCTGAGTACCTCATGTTGGATGATGGGGGATGCCTTAATTCCCTCCTTCCAGTGGATTTCATCCCATTGACTTCAGATCATTTATTCTAGGATTGGAGTGTAGAGTCATTTTGAGTGCCTTGAGACTTGCAGTCATCAGTGGCAAGTTCTCCCGCCATCGACAGTTTTGGGAATACATCAATGTCCCCTGATCGATGGATTCTCTCAACACATTTATTCACACTTGTTAGTTTGCACTCTAGTACCTTGATTCCCATTTTCATTAACGGTGGGTGATCTCACGTCTGTTAACGGTATACATCAATGACCGGTAATCAGACGATGGACTACTATGTTCGACCTCGACACCTCTATTCACATAGTAGGACATGTACTCGCAGTGGTTGGTGTAGAAGACCTTCTAGATTGGTGGAATCTCTTATATGCTACCTCCTTGATCGTGCCAGTGTTCATGAGATTTCAGCTCTCGTGACTTGTTCCAGTATATGTCAGACATTTCCAGCCACTATGGATATCTTGATCTATTGTATATCTTCACCCTTTGTGGAGATCATGGTCCTTTGTATATCTTCATCATGGAGATTCTAATCTATGTATATTTTACGTGGCGATGACCACATATGTTCTATCATGTTTCATGCCTATTCATGTCCATTGTAATCTTATGTATCCGGGACTGCTATATGTATTTGCAGATTATATGCAGAGTTGTATTATGGTACTATGCTGATTGGGTGGCTGGTATTCCATTTGGGTACCTTCATCACTTCATTTCTGGGATGGACTTATAATGTATTTCGGCCATCGCATAACCCCTTTGACCTCATACATTAGGGGGCATCTGTTATAGCGGATTTCACCACACTAGGTGAATCACACATTGTATGGCCTTCCCCTGTCCCGCTGCAGACTCATTAGCCCCTATGGACCACTTTTTGTCTTTTGATGTATCCTTGATCATCCCTAAAAACATAAGAAAATTGATATACGCGGCTTTTTCCCCGATAACCGCGTACATACGCAGATATTCCCTCTATAGTCGCGTACATCAGGATGTGTGCATAATCCAAATCCTTTTGGAGTTTTCCTTGACTTGGATCCGACTCATATGACTCCTGGCCTTCCATATGCCTTGAGACCGCACGCATTTGACCTTTCAATATCCCTTTGAAAATCTATATAAGGAACCCCTTGGTACATTGAAAGACGAAACTATAGTCCATTGTTGCCAGAACTTATGCTTGAGTCTGCATCCCTTTGTCCTTTGGAGCATTGTTGTGTTCTTCCCAAGCTTTCCTTTTGCTAGTAAGCTTGCTATCGAAGTGATGGAGGATAGAGGTGGTGGAGGCCCAAGTGGGGGATTCAGTTTCTCTGGTTCGCAGACGTGCTGTCAGAGGTTGTCACTTGTAATCTCTGATTCATATTAATAGAAATATCTTTTCCTGTCCAGTAATGTGTATTTGAATGAATATTGTTTCCATTGGAATATGTCAAATGATTTTACATTATTGAATATATATGCTAGAATAGATCTAACACCATGAAATATAGTATGCTTGTATTGTTTACTTGTTATTGAGGATGTGCTATAACAATTCAAGCTGAATATTGGAAAGCTCAATGGGGATCTACTTCAACCATTCGGAATAAGGTACGAGGTTCGATCCTTTAGTGTTAGATGTTTTTATTTCTATTGCATATTGGGAAAGATTGATTTCTGGAGTCTAGCTGTCTGTTGTGGTACCCCAAGCCATAGGAATTTCTCTCCGTAACACTCATCTTTTCATTTTCTTGTATGCTTGTTTTTAAATTTTGAAAGGAGTGCTTGAAAGTTTTAGTTCAATTAGATCTTGTTCTCATCATTTGATAAAACTGAAGAGAAAGACTTGCTTTTTGGTTTATTGTTTTCATTTTTCGTTAAAATTCATGAAAGACTTCTTTTTTATTGTTTAAAAAAGAATCTTTTTTGCTGATATTTAGTTATAATTTTGTTTGAAGACGAAATATTGCATCTTTGACTAGCCACATAAGCTTTTAGATGTCAAATTTTCTTCTTTTTTTTACATTCTTATCTCAATCAAAAGAAAAATATTAGTAGTTTTAAGTTAGATCTTTCTATTTTTGAGGAAAAATTGAAAAATATACTTAGTATGCCTTTCAGTGTTTCTTGTCTTTCTTTAGGGAAAAAGAGATCTCTCATTATTTGCTTGCTTTCAAGAGATCAGTTTAGAAGTACCTTGCTTGTTTATATTTTTGGAAAGTTTTGTTTGAGTTCAACTGTTTGGGAAAGTTTCTGTTTTGAAATGAAATTGGAAAAAGAAAAATACTCTCTCCTTCCCGTAAGTAGGCATGTTTTGAAAGGTAAAGTGAAAGAATCTGCACATCATAATTGCATGGATTTACATTTCTGTCATAACTCCATGAATTCACCTAACAATTCAACTTAAAATTAATGGTAGCTATAGGTTAAAAATTTTAGTAACTTGAGTGATAAGTTAGAGACGTGTTTCAGCGTCATAAAACGTAGGATATGTTGTTCATTGCCTGCACTGCAACCCGTGACTCACACGTTCTTCCACGTACCATCAGTATATCGAATGACCTTTCACATACCCTTGAGGTATATCAAAACTTACTTCACGTACTCAATTGTATATAGGAAGGCCCCTTGTGAATGGTTGTGCATTAGACAACACTACTATGGATTTTAACTCCCACATACCATGAGTATATTGGGAGGCCCTTCTAGGATTCCTGAGACCATCTGAGAAAAATCCCTTTTTTCCATCTTGTTGGCACAATACACTGAGAAAATCACTTGGAGATATTACTACACATGTGCCATCCAGGTAGTCGGGTATTTAGGTGAGGGACAGTTGATCCTCCTCACTTCATTTTACTATTGGACCTTGCGGTATATCGCGAGTTGCAAATACTTGCCAATATTGATGAGGAACCGGCTTGTTCAACCCCTCTTGTCACTTAATTTTGCTTGTGGCCTATAGTTTGTGTAGGATAATTTTTGTGTGATTTCCTTAGTTTTGAAACCCTGGGATAGGTTTTTAGAGACCATACAATCTAGCTAATTTTTCGTTGAGATGATACAGAAGAAACCAAGGCTTACCACCTGCTATAAGGGAGAGCCAAATGTAAGCTAGATCAAGGAGATGCAACTAAATCCCATGTTGACGGAAGTATAGTTATGGAAGGTGGAGAACATTTCACTGCTTACATTAATCCCTTGGTCCAACAACCTCCTATGGATGACACTTCCTTTCATTCTCTGAGGGAAGTTCATACCGATAGTCTTGTTGAAACTAAGTATGGCCTTAATGATTCTTTCTGGGGAACTTCCATGGGTCAAGACATTTATGAATTCAGGGTCACTAGACCTTCTTTTGATAACCATCCTCCAGGTGAGGATGGATATAGATGAATCCAAGCATCTCTTGATCACGCTCGCAATTTTTTAGAGAGAATGGAAAGAATTGTTCCTTCACCTATATCTTACAGAGAACATGTGTCTGCTCTTTTTCCCCATCTGTCAGATCCATGACCTTTTTGATATCATACACTTGATGAGACTTTAGGTCCTATTGAAGAAGTTCAGTTTAGTGGTGTGACTTCTCATAATCTTGGTCAAACCTCCAACCCTACAGTTGCAAATCCTAGGTCTGTTTCTAGTCCTCCCATACCCTCTATATCTAGGGGGAAATCCTTAGCTCAAATGGTGTCAGTACATTCCAATGTTGGGGGGAAACCCTTAGTGTGATTTACGTTACATGTTATTGGAGTTTCTACTAATACTAGATAGACTTATGTTGTAGGACAACCCATAGTGGTTGTTCCTCCTACCCATATCATTATGGTAAACCCTCCATACATTTCAGACCAACCCTTAAGGGTTCAACCTGCAATTAACCAACCTTCTTGGGGTTATGGTTACCTAGGGAATGAACTACCTATAGAAAATATGAACTATCAACCTACTTCTACAAGAACTATGTATCTTGGAATACCTTACCCTGGAAACACATTCACTCTGTGGGGGAAATCTAATTGGTCCTACATGCCAACAATGGGAGGAATGCCTATTCTTACTGTTGGAGGTGTCGGAGGGACACCTTATGGTGGCCCACCCTTCAAATTTCAACCAGGTGGAGTCCCACCTAGCGGAGGTTCACCTTATGAAGGACCACCACCCATAGGACCACCACCTAGAGGCCCACCACCAGGTGATCCTCCTCTTGGAGGGCTTTCCCCTTCAGGAGGATCTTTGGGGGGATCATCTTCTCATCAACTAGCTTAGAAGATGATATATCAATCAACTTATGGTCCTACTGATACACATATGCCCTATCAATATTACCAGTATGTCGAACCTAATCGACAGCTTCCATTCCTAACAACTTTGGACTTGCACGATTTGTCCAAGTTGATAAATGATCCCATTCAGCACAACCCTTCATGGCCTGCTATTCCAGTCAAGTTACCATCATACATCCCGAAGTTTGATGGGAAGTAGGGAGATGATCCCAAAAATCATGTCATGAACTTTCATCTATGGTGTTCTTCGAACTCATTGATGGATGACTCTATTCATTTGAGACTCTTTCAGTGCACTTTGAACGATACATACGTGAAGTGGTATATTGAACTTCCACAACATTCATTTGTGGATTTTAGAGCATTGGAAACTATTTTTATTACACACTTTTAGCTACCCATTCGTTATGAAATGGGTACAGATATTTTGACTTCACTCCATCAAAATACCTCGACACAAATTTTGGACTATATCCATGAGTGGAGACGGTGGGGACAACTTATTAAAGCTCCCATCCTAGACCAACTGTTAGCTGATTCGTTCACCAAATCTTTGTTTCCTCCTGTCTCCCGAGATGTGGCTATGGGTGGTGTTGTTATCAAAGAGAAGGATATCATTCGCGCTCAGTATTTGGACTTAGTATATTCCCAATTCAAAAATTTATATGACCTAATTCCGCAAGCTCCTCATCCTATCAAGGACCCTTCACAACCACCCACAGAGACTCCTATTTATGGGGTTGTTGGTTCAATACAACCATTGTCACAAGACAAACCTACCAAGCAACTTAATTCTTCTTCTACTACTCCTTCAACTCTTATGGTTTCCGCAAAGGTAAATGCTATTCAAAGTACACAAACACTCGACAATAAGAAAAAATGAAAAGGTAAACATAAAAAATCTGGAAACCAACAGGAAAGTACCAAGACTGCAGCCACGGAGAATGATAACAAAGGGAAGAGAAAAGCTAAGTACCCTTTCTTATTATGTGGGGGTGATCACTTCATGAAGGAGTTCCATCGTCATGAAGAGATTAGTAAATTTATGAAAAGTAACTCTACACCCACAATGCTTATCGATCCTTTCCCATCTCAACAATAATTAATACACCACATGTCTGATCAAGGCACCTTTGATTCATGGAAGAAATCAGAATAATGTCTTCAGATACCATCAATTTGAATACTCATAGTCAGTCATACGACAATCCTGTGGAAAAGAAGCATGATAATCCTTCTTCTAAGAAATTTCCTTCTACTAGTTCCCCTCCATCTTCCTCTAATGGTCCTCTCGTGATCAAGAAACCTAATCTTCATTTGATTTTATGACCACCTAAGGCTACCCTCAGGAAGGCTATTTTTAATCCCAATTCTTGAGCTGCACAATTCTATAATACTGTTGAAGATTTATCTCAGGCACCTTGTGCGATGTCTACCCTTGAGGTACTCCAAAGTTGTCCAACACAGCGTAAAAACCTGCTAACGAATTTGGGGGAATTAGACCCCGATAATACCAATTTAACTCATTTCAATGTGGAGAACTATAATTTCATATTACCTCACCAACCTAAATTTCAAATTGCCTGTATAGTAGTTGGGAGAAAGGTCCATCGAACCGTTCTAGATGAGGGAGCTTCAACCTTAGTTTTGTCTATACCCTATTGGAGAGACATTGGTTCTCCTGCAAAGTCTCCTATGACATTAAAATCTTTTGATGGATGAGGTTTCTAGACTCATGGTCTATTACTAGTTCTTTTAGTCGACCTTGGGGGAAAATTTGTTTCCATTCAAGTTGAAGTGGTTGATTCCCAATTCGATTACAACATCCTGTTAGGGAGAAACTGGTTCTATGCTATGACTGTTGTTTCTTCAACAGTTTTCCTAACTCTCTAGTTTCCTCATTTGGGAAAAAATATGACTATCAATCAACTTGAATTTTGTTCATCGGATGCTGCTACTCCCACCATGAATAATATCCCTATTCTAGGTCAGTCTCCTCCTCCGTATCAGTCGATTGGGGTAGGTCTGCTGAAAGATTCAACCCTTATGGGAGTTTTTCCTTCAGCCCCTACTAGTATGGAAGTGGCAACCGTGAACATGATTTCCACGATTGGTTATAATTCCAAAGGCAAAGAAGTTGTTGAGTCATCCTCTCTTGGTCCCTATGAAACACTATATGATGTTGTCCAATTTTCCTCCGATTTCCAACCAGATGATCTTCATTTGGTAGCTCTGGATCCTTACCACTTTCCCTATTGGCTAGAACCCTATCTTCCCACTCTAGACTATATCACACATACTTTTGTTTCCGATGAGTCCATTATGGAGATCATGAGTGTGAATGAATCCATATGGAAAGATCACCATCATCGATCTTCTTTTCTTCCCAACACCGGTTCGGTATGTTTTGACCTTTTATCCCTTTTCAATACTGATATTGTCACCCATCCACAAACACCCGTATTGTTGTAAAACAAAGATTCTGAAGGAAACCTTTGCAATGTCACTAAGACGAACCCGATTGACATATCAGTCAAGCCTAGAACCATTGAGCATGTTCACATAGGCCAAAACTGCTCGATGGATGAAACTCAATATTTTACAGCTCTTTTAAAATAATTTCGTGATATTTTTGCTTGGACATATGAGGAAATGCCTGGGATCGATCTGTTGATTGTTGTACATGAGGTTAAAAGGTATCCGACGGCAAGAACGGTTTGACAAAAATTACATCAAGTCCATCCTAGGAAGGCTGCGGCTATCAAAGATGAAGTAGAGAAATGTTTGAAGGCAAGGATTATTTATCCCGTACCCTTGACAGAATGGGTATCTAACATTGTCCCTATAACCAAAAAATAGGGCACTATTAGAGTCTATATCGATTTTAGAGAATTGAATAAGGCTTGTCCTAAGGACAATTTCCCAATTTCACATATCATTCAGATCATCGATAACTATGCTGGAAGTATCATATTTTCTTTTATTGATGGTTTTTCTAGCTATAATCAGATAGATATTCTACCCTCTGATCAGCATAAAATGATAATTATTTTCCCATGGGGAACCTTCGCGTATTAGAAGTTACCTTTTGGCCTAAATAATTTTTGAGCTACATTCCAACAAGACATGTCCTATTCCTTTCATGATATCAAGCACATCCTAGAACCGTACCTTGACGATCTCCTTGATCATTCACAACAATGGGAGGACATATTACGAACCTTAGAGACATTTTCCTTAAGTTTCGTCATTATAGTATATGGCTAAATCCACACAAATCTGTCTTTTGTGTTGAGACTAGATGCGTCCTTGGCTTCATGGTTTCTAAAGATGACATCTGAATTGATCCCTTGAAAATCGATTCTATCTAGTCCTTACCTGCCCCAACAAATCTTATTGAACTCCAAAGTTTGAAAGGGAAGGAAAACTTTCCTTGTCGTTTTGTGTGTAACTTTGCCGAGAAAATGCATGGTTATATGCGTCTCTTGAAGAAGGACACTACGTTCTTCTCCGATATCCATACCCAGCAAGCCTTTGATAATATGAAGCACACTCTAACCCATTCACCCATGATACACCCCCTAGATTACTCAAAGTACTTTCTCTTGTATGTTGCTTCCTCCACTACTACCATTAGAATGGTTCTAGCATAGGAGAATCCCAATGGACAAGAACATGTGATGTATTATGCAGGTAAGAGTCTCATTGACTCTGAAACTTGTTACTTGCGTGTGGAGAAGTTAGCATTGGCCACGGTCATTGCTATTCAAAAATTATGTAATTACATTTTGCTTCGTACCACAATTGTACTTGCAGATCAAAACCCTTTGTGCTACATTTTGACTCATCGGCTACTAGGGGGGAAATATTCCTGTTGGATTGTTATCCTACAAGAATTTGATCTTGACTTCTCCAAGGCTACGTCGAAGAAATACTTTGTTTTCATGGAGCTAATGTGTGACCTTCCTTGTTCTTTGAAAGAAGTTGAGCCCAATGATTCATTCCCATATGAATTCTTGTTCTTGATAAGCACAACTGATCCGTGGTATGGAGATTTGATCATCTATCTCAAAACCTGAAGATTTCATCCTGACACATCTTGTGATGATCATGGTCATATCCGTCACCACGCAAAGTACTATCTCATTCTAAATGATACATTGTATTGACATGGCATCGATTCTATCCTTCGACGATTCCTTACACATGAAGAGGCTGAAATGATTTTGAATGATTTCCACTATGGAGCATGTGGCAGTCATCTTTTTTGGATGGCTATAGCCCAAAAAATCCTTCACACTAGGTATTTCTGGCCTTCGATCTTTACAGATTATCATGAGGTGGTTAAGAAATATCCACTCTGCCAACACTTTTATTTGAAAAGGCACACCCATCCTGCTCTTTTACACCCCATCATTGCAGTTGTCCCTTTTCCCAAATGGGCTATTGATTTTATGCATTGTAATCTTACCTCATATAAGGGGCATGCTTACATCATCGTAGCCATGGATTATTTCACAAAATGGGCCAAGGTAATGCCTACATATGCATAGTATGGTAAGACCTTCACCCTCTTTTTATTCAACCACATGATAGCTAGGTTTAAATTCCCCCAAGCTATAGTCACTGACCACGGATCTCATTTCTGGATTCAGATGATGGTTGAGCTAAGTGCTGAGCTAGGTTTTCGTCATGAAAACTCAACTCCATATTACATGCAGGCTAATGGTGAGTTCAAGGCCATTAAAAAAAAATTGAAAACAATGTTGTGTAGGATGGTTGGAAATCATAAATCCAACTGGAAATTGACTCTCTTTTCTGCACTGTGGGATTACAGAACTTCAGTAAAAACAACAACTAGTTTCAAACCCTTTCATCTGTTTTATGGACTGGATGTCGTCCTGCCTATCGAGTGTAAATTTTCGTCACTCAAACTTGCAGTAGAAATTATCCCAAACACTTCCAACGAGGAAGAAAGATTTATGTACTTGACTAACTTTGATGAAACTAGAAGAGATGTTTCCTTGGATAATGAGGCACACAAAAAACACATCAAGGCACAATATGAAAAGTCTGTTCAACCTTGTGTCTTTAATGAAGGTGACCTAGTTCTAACTTATGATTGGAGACATGATAAACTAGGGAAGGGAAAGTTTGAATCCATGTGGTACAGCCCCTTTATCATTAGTAAGGTCTTAGAGAAAGGGGCTTATGAGCTCGTATATTATGACAGGATACCCTTCAGGAAACCTTGCAATGGGTTGTACCAGAAGAGTTACTATGCTTAAGCCATTTTTGTATGGTACCTTGTATATATGTATATTTGGATTTCAGTGTGTTTTTTCATTTTCAATATGGTTTTGATTTCGATGTCCATACTATTTATACCATGTTTTGGTTATGCATATTAGATGGATTTCTACGGTTTCACTGATGGGGCATTCCATCATACATTGAACCTTGCTTCAACATCTTGGGTATTGTATTCCCTAACTCAAGATTTAGTCAGTTCAAAAGTGTTTTGTATTAGTCTGGGTACCAACAACATTGTCGAGTGTCAAGCAGTGATAGGTTTAATTACCAAGGATGCCTCTTGGGACATTCATAATTTGGTAGTGTTTGTGGACTCTCAATTACTGGTTTGTCACCTAAATCACATTTATACTATTAGGAACCCTACACTTCTCTGCCTTTTTCGGAGGGTGTGTCTATTAGAAAGGTCATTTGATTTCATTACTTATAGGCATATCCCTAGGTTTGATAATATGATTGTTGATTCATTGAAAAATTTCATTCTAGACTGGCATATTTCCCATTCACAACTTGTTAAAATGAGCACGGTCACATAAAGTAAAATAAACAGTAAAAGACATGTAAATCTCATGTAAATAAAATCATCCATTTGAAATCACATGTAAACACTAGAATCGAGTCTGTATACATACATACATACATACATACATAGATACATGCATACATACATACATACATACATACATACATACATACATATATATATATGTGTATAAAAAGTATTTTTACAAAAAATTGGTATCGAGACCTCATCTGAAGCATTGTGGCTTTCAGGTATACAAAATGATACAAAAATCCTGAAGCTAGGTAAGATTTCAACGAAACATTGTGCAGACCACTCTGATGGTGCTTGTTGTAGAACATAATGTCCCTTGCTAGCCTGTGTAGCAAGCAAGTGAAGCGGCCTGAGACTCTTTTGATATGTCTTTGAAACCTCCTAGGGAGGTCATCGATAGAAGCATCTAGGATATCCATAGTCAGTCGATCTAAGTTCTCCTAGAGCTCCGTGATCTCATCATCACCTTTGTGAACAAAATGAGTTCCATCTCTCCTGTCCATTGGGGAATATCCCCTAGGCTGTGCATCACCAACATCTGCATGTAAATTTCCAGGTTTTGTTATCATACATAAAAATCATAAAAACATGAAAAACATAAAGACATAATCAACATCTTACGTTTTGCTTCTTACGGATGTCACTCCACTGTGCGCCAGGTGGTAGTGTTAGGTCAATATTTCCTTGCAATTCATTCCCTACATATGTATAATCCTCAATCACGAGGATTTGATCACTTAGCCAGTGGAAGAAGGAGACCTTGAATTTCACCTTGTCCCACCACCTCCTGTGCGGTCCATGATATCTACCCACCATGAAATATGGGGGTCCCTAGCTCTCTGCTATGTGAACACCACCTGAGGCCTCATGAGGGTTACCCTCTTGAAAACTAAGCAAGCTAAAATGGTCCCATACCTGAACTATTTCAACTCTCATTGCCGACATTTCATCAGCCGATCTTTGAAAAATAGGTAATAGTGCCTCAGCCCAGTTATATACTATAGGTGCTATAGCCTCCAGCGCATACAACATGTGTGCCCGAGATGCCTAGTGAGCCCCTTGGATCCCAACCACCCTCTACATAGTAAATAGAACTATATGAAGTGGTAAATCCCTCATAGCTTTGATGGGGATATTTTACTTAAAATTTTAGTTCCTAGAAAGAAATGGCAAACAATGAGCTCTTGTGTAGTGATTTCCCCTCCTTGGGAACCAGTTAGAGAAATAGGTGAGTTGAAATAGTTTGGGTAAGGGTTTCTAATGCTAAAAATTCAACCCCTCTCACTATTGATAAACCAAATGAACCAATTCCCAAGATACCGAAAGTTTTCTTCAAGAAAAAATTTCACAACCCCAATGTTAGCGTTGCTTCCAACTTGTCATCTCCTAAATAAAATTTTCAATAAGTTCACTCAAAACAATTTATTTTTTGACCACTGATGAACGTTTCAGGCCATATTATGAAATATATTGGGATGAATAACAATTTTGGGATATCTGATGTTCTATTTTTTAAGAAAATTTGAAATTTTTAGCTTTCGGTGGCTTAGGCGAGTTTTTCAACAACTCATTAGCCACTGAAGAGTTCACCTTTTGGAAGATAACAGTTTTAGCGCATGACCATGTTAACCACCAAAAGCCTGCTGATCGTATTTTTTATGAAATTTTGGGAAAAGTACTTTCAGTTTCTTAGGGGATCTTTCCAACAGCTCATTAGCCACCAAAAAACCTTGGTTTCAGCAGCTTAGTAGGTGATTGAAGGAGGGTATTAACCACCAAAAGCAAGTGAAATGCGTTGGGGAAAAATCCCGCTCAAAAAACTCAAAACACAGATTTCTGTGGCTAAGTGTGGTTTCAAAACAGCCTCTAAGCCAGCAAAAGTAGACTTTCGGTAGCTAAGACCGAAATTTCAGGACGCTATAAGCCACCGAAAGGGGTGTTTTACTATGAAAAGGCATCATTTTAAAACAGTTATTATGAGCGACTAGAGAATCATTTTCAAAAATTATCAAAGTATTTTGTTCCCAATATATCAGAGAACAATAACCTCTCTCAGTTTTCCTATAGGTATTGCATATTGGGAGAATCGAATCCATCTCTAAGCCCTAATTTTTGGATCTCAAAATTTCGCTGTTTTACACATGTTTTTGAAATATAGGTCTCGGGAAGATGAAAATGAATTTCCAAAAACGAAGAGAGGTGTTTTCTCAAAACACACCAATGTACAAAAAATTCTTTCCATTTATACACAGGTGTCACATATTTGAAGGAACAAATCCATCTCTGAGCCCCATGTTTTCAGCAGTTTGGCCAAATTTTTAAAGCAAAAGTTGACCTAAGAGGGCAGGTGACAACAGAACAAGAAAATTTCCCTTCACCTAAACCAAAGGGGAAAGATGAACCAGCATAGAAGGATTCCTCCAGCAAGCCCAAGACACAAAGGATAAATCAGTTGCTGAGGCAAGTGTATGAGATGGAAATTTTGGAAAGAGAAATAAAGAAAAACCATGCTACATTGACTAGGAGGAGCACGCTACTGCATGAATCTTACCTAGAGCTAAGAGAAAGGTATGCTAAATAAAAGGTACCTAAAAGACAGCACAAGATTGTATAGGATGATTAGTTTTCAGAGATTGCAGATGAAGGAGGACAAGCTAAACCCTAGCGCTCACATCACATTGGAAACCCTAGCTGAGGTTGCAGTAAGCCTTCAGCCTCCAAAAGAAAGCCAGGCTATTGTTAACCTTCCTAACATAGAGCCTGGTGAAGACGAAAGTGTTACTGAGAGAAAATCCTATGGTTTCGGGTACCACAATAGACAGTTAGACTCCAGAAATCAATCTTTCCCAATATGCAATAGAGATAAAATGTCTAACACTAAAGGATCGAACCTCGTACCTTGTTCCGGACGGTTGAAGTAGATCCCCGTTGAGCTTTCCAATCTTCATCTTGAATTGATATGATACTTCCTCAATAACAAGTAAACAATACAAGCATACTATATATCATGGTTTTAGACCTATTCTAGCATATATAATCAATAATGTAAAAGCATTTGACATGGTGTAAATGTGTTGAGGTCGAACACTTGAGAGAATCCATCGATCAGGGAACATTGATGTATTCCCAAAAAACTGTCGATGGCGAGAGAACCTTCCATTGATGACTGCAAGTCTCAAGGCACTCAAAATGACTCTAGACTCCAATCCCAGAATAAATGATCTGAAGTCGATGGGATGAAATCCACTGGAAGGAGGGCATTAGGGAATCCCCCATCATCCAACAGGAGGTACTCGACAAATTTGTATAATGTGGAAGGACTCGATCATAAGGTGCATGAACCAGTAACTATACCGGGAATGGCCGACATGCAAAGTCAAGATAACTGAGGAATGGCCAACTTAGGTTTCAACTTCCTTCAAATAAGAGCATAACGGCATATGGTGACTGAATGAAGGCAACATAGACTCGATATACAAACTAGGACATCTCTGTGACGCAGGAGGCATCAACAGAGGTTCCATAGGGACTAGAAGCATAACCAGTCGGTGGAGATAAACTCAGATAAATGAGTACAACTCCTAAAGTCAAAATATAACCCAACCAATGGATGTTATATACAGTGCTCTGTTAGAAGGAGACACGACTTGACAGCTGCCAAAGATAACATCTTTTCTTGTCTAGATTTTTGGTTTTTTGGTTTTTTTTGGACTTTTTCAGTTATTTGAAAAGCTTGAAAAAATAATAAACTAGCTTTATAGTTACAAACTAGGAGGAGACGAGTGTCATAAGGGCAAACAAACTAGTTCCAAGCAGTGGAACATACCTATGCTCAATGCAAGGATACATGTGTAGGATATTGACACTCAGGGGAAAATCCCCTCTCAGTAAAATGGGAATCAAGTTGCGAAGGATATAAATAAAGGCTCTGCATGGCTAGACATGAGACAAGCTCGGGATATATGGCTGAAACGCAATGTCAGGGGAGCCGGCATAAAGCTCAATAAGATAGGCAAAGCTCATGATAATGCATTCACAACTTGACACAAGGGAGTCTGGAGGGAACATGGCCAGCATAAGATCAAGAGGAGTATGAGGCTCTTGCGAAATGTCATGGCAATACTATACAATGGACTCCCACACCCTAAAGGAAGAAACATCGGCATTGGCACCAAATGCAAATCAGGCACTAACTAGGGTACCCATGTAAGGTGAAGCTCTACCATTCATATCATGCCACTTCTAAAGCAGCAAGAAGGTTCTGTGACATAATAGAGTGGGTTCGTACCTAAGGACATGAAGATATGGTCATAAGGTCATGCAAAATGCAAATGGTGGTGGACCTAACCTATATTCCATTTTAGACATGATACCTGAGATGGGCTTGAATGGGTCAATCCAAAGGCTGAAACGATACTGAAAATGGTCTTCTACATCACAAATTATGTCAGAAACGATCCAAAATGGTTAGAAACTGTCAAAACTATAGGAAAAGGGG
Source organism: Pseudotsuga menziesii (assembly GCA_001517045.1). Lineage (NCBI taxonomy): Eukaryota > Viridiplantae > Streptophyta > Pinopsida > Pinales > Pinaceae > Pseudotsuga > Pseudotsuga menziesii. The sequence continues at coordinate 61,376 of LPNX011173285.1, forward strand.
TAAAAATTTTCAAATATTTGAAATTTTTTCTATAAATAGTAAAAAATATAAATCATTTGAAACTTTTACCCATTGGAGCTCTGATTTTCAACTGCAAATTCCAGGAGATCCAGCCGGCAAAATTCGCAACCGTTTCTTCCAGGTATTTACTCATGCTCTCAGCTTGCATTTTGATATAATTTTTACAAGTTTTCATGGTGAAATGAGGTTGCTTAGACCAAATCTACATGAGCGTTGCAGCCCACGCAGATATCGAAGCTTTTTCCACGTATAGGGCTGGCTATACGCAGAAAAGAGGCTAGAAACCGCGTACATACGCTGCTGTTTGCAAAACAGTCATGTATGACGTCGCGCAAGTGAATTTATAAGCATATAATGGACAATTGGGTAATTTCTCATGCAGGATGGTGCTAGAATGGAGAGAGCGTGAACATGGTGAAGTAGAGGAAGCAGTAAGGGCTGATGTAAGGGCTCAACAAGCATTACGTGCATGCAGACTCTACAAGTTTTGGTGTCTCGGTGGCTTGAGAACCAAACCAGGACCGCTACAGATGCTGGTAGACTATTGGGATCCAGACTCAGATTCCTTTCGGATAGACGGGATGTCCCTCACCATAGAGGTGGAGGATATCTACTTTATCATAGGTCTATCTAGACGAGGGGAGGTGGTGAACCTTCATTCCCGAGGTGGGCCAGGTGGTGGGCTCACTATCGACAAGTACATAGCTGTGTACTGCTACCTAGATACTGAGAAGGTGGAGAGTCAAGTCCCCACAAATTCTATACAGGTACTGGGCCTAAAGGCCATATTACTGACGCTTGGCAAGATAGCAGGCTTAGCATCACTCCATCAGGCCTCACGGCCACTGATTTTCTACGCGGTGGAGTGTATGAGACCGACCATATATGACTGGAGTACCACACTACTGAGAAACATGAAACATCAGCTCAGTGAGTGTAAGGCAGGAAGGATATGGAACTTCGGGTTCAGTAGCATTCTGAGCACATATTTCTTCGAGCGTGTTCCAGGATTGATCCCTAGAGTGGATGTTCCTCTCCACGGGGTTCGAGATCCAGCCCAACAGCGTTGGGTAGACGCGATGCGCAGACTGGGGGGTGGTAGGGTGGCCAACACTTATCCAGATAACTTATTTCCATGGTGGTGATGACAGATTGTTGCCATAGATGACTACCCCTATGCAGGGATAGATTTCTCGGGGGATCCAGAGATGCCATTGCCACCAATATCAGCATATGGAGACAGAGGTAACGAATCTCGACCCTCACTCTTTTTTAAAATTTTTTGAATTATTTAATTTTTTTTTGTTTTCTTGATTATATGGAATCAAAAAGACATGTTTTTGGTGCGACAATACATAGTGACATCTACCATTCATGTGCAGATGTTGGACCACGGCGACCAAAGGGATTCCCATGTCATAGATGGAGGGGAAGAGGATATGACATCACCGCTGTGGATGCGGAGCGAACGCTTCAAAACATTCATGCCAGCTTCGTGAGAGTGACTCATAGAGTTCCCATGGTGCAAGTTGAGGTCTTGCCTGAGGCCATGCAGCGACAGGTGGTGGGTGTACCACACACATGGGTGCATTTATTCCAGCGGCTAGCTAGAGCCGTAGTGACGTATCATGATCACAACCCTCCTCCTCCTCCATAGGACTAGACACCTGGGAGTGTATCTATTTTGTACTACTGTGTATATGATGGCGGCTTTCAAAGCCCCAATTTTGTATTATGACACTATGTATTACCACATTTTGACGTATATAAAAAAGCTTTATGGTGATCGGTTTATTTATTTACATGTGTAAAAATTGTGTTTATGATTAATTTATTATGAATGAAACAAATTCCAATCTAACACATAGTTAGCATATGAGTCAGCAACTTGATTATAATTTCTTGGAATGTGCATGTATGTTATATTCTCAAATTGTCGTTCTAACAATCTCACACGTAAGAATCTCCTCAATAACATCGGATCTCTAACATGGTACAAACCATTGAGCTTTGACAGTACTAACTCTGAATCAAGACGTACCTCAAGACAGAGAACGCCATGTGAAATGACATCTTGTAGAAGCTCGATAACAGCACTATATTCAGCAACATTGTTGGAAGATGGCCGTAGACATACACCTCCTGAAGACAGCACTTGACCCATAGGAGTATAAATCACCCAAGCAGTTGAGCCTGAGTGTTGAGTGTGATGGCTTGCACCATCCGCGAATCCTATGTAGGTGGAAGATTCCATTGACATCTGCCACAAGAAACAGAAACTAATCATAAACTCGATCATGATAAACAAGACCTAACTATGCAAAAAAGTTGTACAATAATATACAACAAGCAGCCTTGGCTAAAGATCATGCATAGTATTTTTTGAGATAGAGCCCATTTCTAGGATCCACCAAGATTTTCCCTTTGTATTCTACTAACTCGTAGGCACCCTTCTCTAACACATGCTTGACCATGTAAGGACCATGCCATATAGGATTAAACTTCCCTGCCCCCAAGGGTTCTTTTGATTGATCCCACAAAAGGACCAAGTCTCCCTCACTAAACACTCTTGGACAGACAAAATTATCATATTGGGCCTTTACGTGATGCTTATTAACCTCTAGAGTCACCAAGGCATCTCTAGGCTGCTCATCAAGTTTCTCAAGGTGAACCAAACGCTCCTCCGAAGGTGAAGTGTCTGGTAAGAGTTCCACAGCTAACTTCAACGAAGGAATCTCACATTCAACCGACAATATTGACTCCACTCCATGTACAAGCTGATATGGAGAAAAACCAGTGGCAGTCTTAACCGCGGTCCGATATGCCCATAAAGTAGCGTATAACATAATATGCCAATTCGTCTTGCTTTGTGCGATGGTTCATTGGAGAATGGACTTAAGTGACTTATTCACTGCTTCCACCTGTCCATTTGCCTGAGGGTAGTAAGAAGAGGAGTTCTCTTGCTTATACGCTAACTTGGATGCCAACTCTTCCATCATATGGTTTTGAAAGTACGAGCCATGGTCATTGACAAGCTCTCTTGGAATCCCAAATCGAGTAATGATTTGGTTGAATACAAAGTGGGCGGCTGTCTCACCGTTGGATTTTATTGTAGGCATTGCCTCAGCCCATTTCGTGAAGTAATCAACAGCCACTATGATATGATGGTGCCCCCCAGCCAAAGCTAGGTTGCAATCCATAAAATTGAACCCCCATTTGGTGAAGGGACCAGTGGTGATAATAGGATGTAACGGGGCAGGTTTCGAGCGCATATTACGTGTGAACACCTGGCAAGGGTAGCACCTCTTGACTGCTTCAATACAATCCTTGAAGATCGACAGCCAGAAATAACCTGCTCTCAAAATTTTTTGAGCTATAGAAAGACCAAATAAACGACCACCACACGCCCCTCCGTGGCAATCATTAATCACAACCTCAACCTCGTCATGAGTTAAACAACGTCGTAAAATAGAATCTACTCCACGACGATACAAAGTATTGTCCACTATGAGGTAGTTCTTAGAGACGTGACATAATCGACATCGTTCATCTCGTGAGAGGTAAGTAGGGGTCCTCTGTGTTTGTAGATATACTATGATATCCCCATACCATGGGTCAGCTGTTGAGATTAAGAATATGTGTTCATCAACAAACATATCTACACAAACCAACCCCTTGGCCTCACTCGAAAAATCTGATATGAGCTCTGCAAAGATTAAAGATTTCTTCGATTTTGCAAAAACAAACTCGAGATCAAACTCTTGCAGGATGACAATCCATTTATTATACTTTCCCCCAATCATCCTACGTGTGAGAAAAAATTGAAATGGATTGACATGGGCCACCACCAAGGTCTGGCGAAGAAGAATATAATGTCTCAAACGCTGCACTGCATGTACAGTCGCTAAGGCAAGCTTCTTGACATGAGAATACCGAATCTTTGCATCAATAAGGTTTCGGCTTAGATAATATATGACATGCTCTTGGAGCTCCTCATCCTCTTGAACCAAAACCATACCAATCGTCTCTAAAGACGTGACCACATATAATAAGAAATCACGGCTATAATCAAGAGGACTAATCACCAGGGCCGATGCTAGGGATTGCTTGAGTGCATCGAAGGACTCCTGGGCTCGCTCATCCCACTCAAAGGGAGTATCCTTCTTCAAAAGATGCATGAAGCCTCTAGTCAAATTGGCAAAGTTGACAACAAATATTCATAAGAAGTTTGCCATGCCTTGCAAACATTGAAGATGATGAATATTTCTTAGGGGAGACAACTGAAGTATTGCCTCAACCTTCAAAGGGTCAACTCTTATACCCTCCTTCGAAACAATGAATCCTAACAAATGACCTGACTTCACGCAAAAGATGCACTTATGAGGGTTTAATCTAATAGCATAGTGCCAACATCTTTCAGAAACCAATCTCAAGTGATAAGAATGATGCATCCTCATGCGAGAATGATCAGTGAGGTCATCCAAAAATACTTCAATAATAGACTTGAGATCATGGAAGATCAAGGTCATCGCCCTATGAAACATACCTCTGGCATTTTTAAGGCCAAAAGGAATTTTCTGATATGCAAATGTTCCCAAAGGACAAATAAATGTGGTCTTGTGTTGGTCTTCAGGTTTAATCTGAATCTGATTATACCCGAAAAAGCCGTCCATGAAGGAGAACACCTCGCTACCCGCACACTCATCCAAAATATGATCTATAAACGGTGTGGGGAAGTTATCCTTAGGATAGGCACGATTTAAATCATGGAAATTAGTGCATATACAGATCGCTACCTGCTTCTTATCCATCGGAACGGGGTTTGAAACCCACTCCATCAAGGGAACGGGATAGATGAAACCAACTTTCAATAGCTTCTCTATCTCTGCCTTTATGGCGGGTGCTTTCCTAGGATTCACGGTGTGTAAACACTGTCGAACAGGCTTAGCATTGGGGTAAGTCTTAATATCATGTTCGATAATCCGAGGGTCAATACCCGGCATCTCATCATAAGACCAAGCAAAAATATCACGGAATTCCTTGAATAGCTCGGTATATTCCAGAATCTCATCTTGGGAATAATCCGCCCCAATATAGATATTCTTAATAGTGCCAGGATTGCGAGAAATGTTGATAGGAATAGTTGACAATATGTTTGCCATGTTTCCATCAGCCATCAGACCAGGAGAGCTTAATGGAACCATAGGTCTACTAACTTTCTGACTAAGAATATCCCTATAATCCTCATGCTCCAAATGGTCAAGCTCTGGAAGGAAATATGATCTATGATGAAGTTCCTCCCAAGGTGGCTCAACTCCTAACATAGCCTTGATAATCGCTTCATATGAAGGGAAAACCGTATCAAGGTAGTCGTGGGCATGAGAATACTATACTTCCCATGCCGGCAGCACATAGGGGTCTTCCTCCTCCATCTGCAAAGAGGAAGAACAAGGCTCTGTAGTAGGCTCGAGATTAGCTTGGTAAGCTATCATAACTGTAGGCAACGACACACTCGTCTCGACAGGCTCAATTGAAGGACTCGGTGAAGGAAGAATCCAAGGATCTCCCATATGACTTGTGCGAAAAGGCATCGATCTCATAGATGTCGAAGCCCCATCGAAACTAGATCCTGTCATGAGGATCGGTGCAGGACAAATAAAGGTTCCCATGAGGGATGGATACATGCCTACACCCACACTCCTAGTTGCCGGCTAGGAATGTTCAACGATCGGAACCGAAGCTCCCAAAGATGCAGTAACAGGCGGATTCTTGAATGTAATTTGATCAATCGTTACAATCTTCCCATTATGTGGAAAGCATACAACGCGAAACACAGAAGACGCAACAGCTTGCATACTATACATCCAATTCCTTCCCAGTAAGAGATTGTAGTCAAGGGGCACATCAACCACCTCAACCTCTATCGCAATGGTCTTCCCTCCCAAAAGGACCTTAAGGGATGGAAGGATGCCGTGCGGCCTAAAAGATATCCCATCAAAAGTAGTTAACATGGTCATTGATTTTGATAGCTCAGGAGAATCGAGACCCTTCCAACAGGACAAAGACATCATAGAAGCAGCAGCGCCCTCGTCAATCACAGTATGCTTGATGATCATATTAAGACATTCTACATGCACCAAAAGGGACACATAGTAGGGCAAGCGAGGCTGATGTCCTGCGGTTTCAAATTTGATCACTGAGGAAGAATCATCACCATTCACACCAAGAGCAGAAAGCAAAGCCTTCCTTTGCGATGGACAACTCTGAAGCACTTCCAATGTAGACATCACACAAGGAGTATGGCCCAAGTCCTCGACAATTGAATAATTCTAGGTAGCTTGGGCATTTGGGTTATGCCCCGAATGCTTAATTACCCCCTTAGGAATGCAAGGTACAGCCTCAGGTTTATCTGCAAGTTTCTCATTGCACAAAGGGGTTCCTAGTGGATCAGGTTCTTTTCCTGGGCTGGGTTGTGACGAAGTATAATCTTTCGCACGCGTCACAACTTTCGCAGCACGGACCATATTAATGCACCCACGACTACTAGTCTCAGGTGGATCATCATCACTAGATTGATCATGGGAATTCGAGTTCATATTCTGATTATGCGGTAAAGGGTTCGTTAACACAGCTGGGCCCTGTGCTATGAACTTCGAAGCTTCATCCATTTGAGGGCACAAGTAAGTGAGGTGATTGTCCTTACACAGCTTGCAAGGGAACTTAACCTTACGTTTAGTCTGCTTGTCCCCCTAGCATTTTTACCGTTCTTGTCATTATTGTTAGCATTCTCGTTCTTATACCCACCCTTTTTATTATTATTGTTTTTACCCTTTTTTCTATTCCGTCTGGATTGCTGGTTACCCTTGTAGTCCGATGATTGCACAGAAAGTACATTCGTCGTTTGGGCAGGCTGAGACAAAGCTGTAGCTTGTCCCGAGGCAGATTGGTTGATTGACAACTGAGCAACTTGTTTTGCTACCGAACCTGCAGGTTTCTTACTTGCACAACCCACAATGCCATTGGCATGTGGTCCAAGTTTGACTTTGGGATCAAAACTAGAATGAGGACCGTTGGGAATAATCTCATACAACAAACCGGACTGAGCATAGATCATGTCCAGTTCCTGTGCTCTAAAGATTATCTGTTCCTCATTATGCACTCCGGATGTGGAAACATCCTTCACTATATACGACAATAACGATTTGAGGAACCACTCAAGGAGGAACTACGGCAGTATAAAGGCTTTAATTAATCTCTTCCATCTATGCCACTCCTGAATATGATCGGAAATATGGGTGGCTTTATCTTACCAAAATGTCGACAAGAGTTCAGTACCAACATCATAGCACACTGGTAGCTGGAAGTGATTAAGGAAAGTCATCGCAAGGTTGTCGAACAAAGTAAAGGCACCCCTAGGTAACTCTATATACCATTTCACCGCAGGCCCTGTGAGGGTGCGTTGAAATAGTGTCAAACAAACTGAGTCCTGATGTAATGAATTCGAAGAGCACCATAGGTGGAACGTAGTAATGTGTTTGTTTAGATCCTCTCTTGGTTTAACCTCGAACTTTGGTATGTCCGAAGGAAGCTTGGTAGGGACAAATGGCCAAGCCGGGTCATGAGCCATATGATCGTTCGTAAGTCTCGATAAGTCAGGTAGATTCAGCGTCGCGAGGAAAGGGAGCCTAGGATGATGAGGTCTATGGACTTCTCCCTGGTTCATATAGGATTTATTACCACCATGACCTTGGCCATGGTGACCTCCTCCCGTATGACCCGTATAGGGTGGCATGGAAGCACCATAATGAGGTGGACCTTGACTAGTAGGAGCTACAAAGTCATAATTAGGAGAGTAATTAGGTTGTGAATACTCGCCTCCATAAGGTGAAGAAACCTGTCCATACTACGTCCCATAATAGGGTCCATAGGTCATCACTTGCAATGCCCCATGAGACACTCCATAGGTAGGGAGATATGCTCCGGAAGTAGGAATATACATACCAGAAGTAGGGATATATGTCGTGGAAGTAGTAATCATACCTCTAGAAACATGAACATAACCTCCTCAAGTCACGGGTGGTATGTAGGCTTGAGACACAATTGGTCTAGTAATCACAGTACAGACATGGCTTGTAGCTACGTGCCGACTCGAAGGACCACGTGAATAAGGTGGAGGGTTTACATTTGAAGAACTAGGAGCCAAGGACGAAGGAACTTGAGTAATGATATATGTGTTACCACCTATCGTCACCTGTCTCAGTTCTGGTATCCTAATAGGATCACTAACTCTAGACCTAGAAGGAAGATAAGGTTGAGCTTCCACCGCTGGGATGGAAGGTGCAATGTGACTAGTACAACCAAACCTCTCCGCATGGTAAGGAGTGGTATTTCCCCCAGGCATAGGGTTAGGCTTGAAATTGGATTTGACATTAAATGCCAAATCATGCATAGGAAAACCGGCCATACCATAACTACCATAGCTAGTAGTGGCGGGTTCAAAATGAGTCTCGGCATCCTCTAGAATGCCATACCGGTAATGCGTCAACAGGGAATCAGCCCTAGAATGAATAGGTCTATCATGCATGGCTCCTATCTCAAAAATCACAGGTCCTAACTCAATTAGGTTGGGTGAAGGATCGTAAGTAGGAGTAAATTCCCCATCGTCAACACGAATGGGAGGAGGAGGTGGCTCAGAAATATCCTCTGAATGATCTCCCATGTTGTGTGAATCAATGTGTGACATAGTCCTCCTGGACTGTCTAGGTCCCTCTCCCAAAGGAGGAGGATAAGTAGAAGGCGGAAGTCCTGCTAAACGACGAGAATGGTGCGGAACCGCACTCGAATCCACAATGACTCAAAAAATATCACCCAAATCCACAATGACTCAAAAAATAGCAAAGACTCTCTATTTACATCAACCCTAGGCCAATTAGCGTGCACAGAGCAATCACTAATGAAATCTAAATCCAAATGCAAGCAAACAAGGGCTGGATAAGTGAGCTCCTGAATGAAGCAGGTATGTCTCACCTAGGAGAGGCTTGAGACTCCCATACACAACAAGCGGAGGTACGTAACCAATTATTGTGGCCCTCAGCTTCAACGCGTAAAGTGACTTTGCTGTCCGACCCCAACCTGGCCAAGAAACCTGTAGAACAACCTCTACAAGTACCCTCTCGATATGCTAGGTAAGGTCACTAAGGTCACCTCAATATAATCAAAGCTCAGGCGGACAGTCACAGGCGGGATTGACCGTATGGGCAGGGTAGCAAAGCCCGAAACTCTCGAAATAGCCCCCAGATACGAATACAATCCTGGAAATATCTCTGGTTCTACTCAGTTGTGACTAGGGGTCATCCCAATCAATAACCGCTCACACTGCCTCGTGTTTAACTCCCTTTTGAGAGGAGGATCCTGAGAATGATGGTTATACCAAGGATTTCATACACTCCCTGGACGGACACCTAGTCGTTGTTGTTTAGTGATCTTGGAGAATTGACTTACAATGAACTATTCAAAGATCCTAAAACCTAAGCTTGTTCATGCAGCCTAGAAAAGAAAAGAGTGTAATTCATTTTATTTTAGCGTTGATTTTAGTTGGCTTTATTACTCAAAAATAGGATATGGTCGTGCAACTAATGATGTTATGACGCAACAAGAAGTAAAATGCACACCTAACAATCAATGCAAATGCATTGTGTCCATGAAAACAGGGTATGCTACTACGTGTAATGCACAATTTCTTCTTCAAATGCTGAATGCAAATTTCCCTATATGAAGTCCTAGCTAGTACTCCAAAGCAAAGCTAGATCTAGTGCAAGTACAATGCAAAGTGCAAAATGCAATGCATGATGATAAGCAAATGTTTTTGGATTTTTTGAAAATTAAGAGATACAAAAAGCAAAAGAATGACTCTACCAACCCCAGACTCTGCAAGCACACATAAACAACATTCAAGCAAAGCACTAAGGTAAAAGGACTCTAATGCACTAATCTCAAACAAAAAATCAGAGATGCCATGACAAGAACTTTCCTAAAAAAAAAATTAGGCTAAAAAAAATGTTTTAGGTCAAAAACAGAGGTATTAACAGACTCATGCAGTGCCAAAGGAGACTCAACAAATATCAGAATTCATCCAGCAATCCACTATCTTCCACCAAAAGGTAAAAACCAGGGTATACGCGATTGTTCGCAGTAAACCCACATGTATACGCGGAGATCGCAGAGGAAACCGCATGTATACGCGACTGTAAGTCAAAAACCCACGTATAGGAAGAAAAAGATGCACAAATTCAAGGCAAACAAATAGGCTGAGACTAACTTCACACCAATCAGACTCTACCAGGCATACATGCCCCCATACCCGACACAGAAACAAGAGAGAGAGAGCAATTCAAATACATTGAATGCCAAGAAATCAACCCCCAAAGGTCAACTACTAGGAACTCCCCAGTGGATTCGCCAATTCTGTTATGGAGAGAAATTCCTATGGCTTGGGGTGCCACAATAGACAACTAGACTCCAGAATTCAATCTTTCCCAATATGCAATAGAAATAAAATGTCTAACACTAAAGGATCGAACCTCGTACCTTGTTCTAGACGATTGAAGTAGATCCCCATTGAGCTTTCCAATCTTCAGCTTGAATTGATATGATACTTCCTCAACAACAAGTAAACAATACAAGCATACTATATATCATGGTGTTAGACCTATTATAGCATATATAATCAATAATGTAAAAGAATTTGACATATTCCAATGGATACAATATTCATTCAAATACACATTATTGGACAGGAAAAGATAGTTCTTATTAATATAAATCAGAGATTACAAGTGACAACCTCTGATGGCACGTCTGCGAACAGGAGAAACTGAATCCCCTACTTGGGCCTCCACCACTTCAATCCTCCATCACTTAGATAGAAAGCTCACTAGAAAAAGGCAAGCTTGGGAAGAACACAAAAGTGCTCCAAGGGACAAAGGGATGTAGACTGAAGCATAAGTTTTGGCAACAATGGACTATAGTTTCGTTGCTCTCAATTCTCTCTTATGCTTTCAATGTACCAAGGGGCTCCTTATATAGCTTTTCAAAGGGATAATGAAAGGTCGAATCCGTGCGATCTCAAGGCATATAGAAGGCTAGGAGTCATATGAGTCGGATCCATGTCAAGGAAGACTCCAAAAGGATTTGGATTATGCACACATCCCAATGTACACAACTATAGGGGTCAGATCTGCGTATGTACACGGTTATCGGGGTAAAAGCCGCGTATATCATTTTTCTTATGTTTTTAGGGATGATCAAGGAAACATCAAAAGACAAAAAGTAGTCCATAGGGGCTAATGAGTATGCGGCGGGACAGGGGAAGGCCATACAATGTGTGATTCACCTAGAGTGGTGAAATCCGCTATAACAGAAAGCTAAGCAGACAGACTGGAAATGAACAATTTTGGAGGCAGCCTAATAATTTTTGAAGAACACGGATTTTGGTGGCTTAGGCGAGTGTTGAGGTAGTTCATTAGCCACAGAAAGTGTTACTTTCGACAGCTAACGGTTATGATAGTTTGGCCTCTTAACCACCGAAAGTAGACAGAGGAATAATATTAAATTTTGACATGCAGGATCAGTTTTGGGTGAACATGGTGTTGTTGCCGCAACTGTTCTCCCCCAAATTAATGTTTGAATTTCTGGACCCCTCCTCATTATTTTGCACAGTTTGATCGTTGAACTCTTGGGCCTCTTGAGCATGTCTTATTTTTGTTTTACTTTGAATTTGGATGCTCGTAGATTTATGTATGCCATGTTCATTTTCGTTTCGAGTCGTGGATGTTAGGTTTACCAGCCGAAGAAAGTAAAATCTTGTTCTTCAGGGCAGCCTTCGTGAAGAAAAACGACTTTGGCTGCAGTTGACCCTTAACGTTAATTTAATCGTTGATTTTTCCTATGATCGGGCCTCTTTTTTTTGTTAGATCGGAAGCTGCAAAGTTCCAGCCCCTCCGTCATTGCGGCTCCAAGATTGTTTATTCGTCCGAAGCCTAGATCCCTCCGACGCCCGATTCGTTTTGGTCTTAAATCGCTGGACCATGGTTTATACCCTCCCGCCGTTGCGGCTAGGGAGAGCTAGTGAGCTTCCGATTCGAGTATCTGCCGACGTCTGATTTGGTCCTTCCCCACCCGCGGTTATCCTATGTCTTCCATCCAGGTCTCATCCGTCGTTGCGGCTGGGGAGAGCTAGTGAGCTTCCGATGCGAGTATCTTTCGAAGTCCGATTTGGTCCTTCCCCACCCACAGTTGGCTTATGTCTTCAATCCTGGTCTCGTCCACCGTTGCGGCTGGGGATATCCGTTTAACCTCCGATGTCCTACCCTTCCGGTGTATGACTAATGGTTTCCCTCTTGTGGAGTGGTTTCCCCTTCCGACGTGAGTCTTGTTGAACCGCCAGTAAGTTTCCCGCCATGGTCGAGGTAGTGGTGTCAGTGCCTGGTAATTTCCTTGTGGTATGGTTGTTTCATGAGTAGATTCTGCTAGTTTGTTTTGTAATGTAAATACATAAATGATGCTTTTCTGTTTTGCGCAGGGGGATCTAAGGGTTTGGTGGAACTACGATGGTGTGAAGGTATAGCTGAGCGTTTCGACGTGGATCAAACCGAGGACTAGAAGGACAAGCGAAAGAAAAGACAAGGTGAATGGCAACGAAGAGATGGAACTTGAAGACTTGTCAGTTACTAAATAGTTCGTAGAATAATTTGAAGTGTTGGGAAGCTGAGAAGGAGAGAGAGGAGGCAGCCCAAGGGTCACAAATTGTAGTTTAAATATCTGAAAGTAGGAATGAGAAAGGGATTTTTCCCATGGAAAATTTTGTAAATGTTTGCTTGCAAGAGGAACTACTTCGTTTTGCAAAGAAACTGCAATTTTTCCTGTTGGAGAGAGTGAAAAGTGGAATGTATCAATGCAACTCAATGAATAATGTTGAAGAGGAACTATTTCGTTTTCAATTGTGTTTCATTTACTGTAGGAATGTTTAATGTTCTGAACCTATGTTCTTGTGAAGTGTTCTTCAGTAGTTTCTGGGATATTTTTCACTGTGAGTAATAAATGTTGTTATAAAATGATCGGTTATCTGGTTATTTAAATATCTGGAATTGTTTGTGTGTCTTGAAATAAATACCAGCTATCTATGCTTCTTCATAATGCATGTGCAAAAAATGTATTGCTCACCCAAAATGATAACCTTTCTCCCTAGGGATAGATTAGATAGTTAGTTTATTTCTTGTTGTTTCTGATTTGGTTGCTTGTGAGCATAAGACGAAAGGTAAGAACCTACGCATCACATTGTGACTGCTCCTTGCATCTAGATCACCCTGCATTTAGTTAGGCACTTGCATTTCATTCCTTAAAGTCAAAATACAAAAAAACTCGGTGGGCTGGGCCACAACTGGTAAAGCCTTTGTTTGTTTCCACGGGGACTTCACTTAGTGCATTTGTCACATAGCACGTGCGATCATGGGATATTAAAGAATACCCTTAATTTCTAGAGATATTGACCAAAACTCTTTTTGTTGAAACCCCCTCCCAATACTTAAAACCTCCTCCCCACCCATTTTTATACCTGAATCCTTATAAACCACCCTACCCACCCCCACCTTAAACCCCTCATCCCCCCAATACCTGCAATATATTGGTTCATTTTTTTATAATTTTAAAACCCACAATATGAACTAACGTGATAGGATATTGGTCAACAAGTGAAGCCCCCATGTTTGTTTCTTGACCTACGGTAGTCGGACTACAAACTGGACGAATTCCCTATTCCAAACAGTCAACGGGCTAGTTGGGAACATTGATTGGGGAGAATCCCTTACTGTTGCCGCCTGCGAATTTCCAGGCATCAACAGTTTTTGGTGCTAGAAGGAGGGCCGCCATTGTATGGCTGGCTGAGGAAACCCATTTTCCTGAGATTATTCCATTGGTTACAGTTCTGAAAGTAGCGGACCACGCAATCCGATTCCGAAAAAGGAAGAAAGAGAATATCTATATCCCATTCGCAACGAAATTTTTAATGACCTAAGAAGACATACCCGTGCTTATGTGAAGAAGATTGGAGGATTTCCAATTGTTCTTGAATTGCCTAGAAGAGAATACAAGAAGAAATACCGTCCCGTAGTCGAAGACTCAGTGCTGGTCGGAGACTGGGAAGAACTCGTGGAGACAACTTTGCAGGAGGTTGAGTTACCTTTGAACCAGATAGGCCAAGATTCCCCTTACAGTTCTTCTGTCCATACCCCTGTTGGTTCACCTCCACAGTCACCACCTTTACTCATGGTAGGCGTTAACGCCAACCTACCTCTGCCCAACCCACCAAATCCACCACCACCTACATGGAGAGCCAGATCACCCCTAAATCTGACCCCGCCTTTGCATGACCTACCTCAAGCCTTCGAGAAGTTGTTTCCTAAATTTGACCCCAATGAGAAGATATTAGTAGACAATCATTTGCAGAGTTTCTATCTGGCTATAGAAGGATTAAGGGTGGGAGAACATGAAGATGTGGTTTGTAGATTATTCCCTCATACCCTCAAAGGAGCTGCGGCCTCCTGGTATTTTGGATTGCCCGCCAACTCCATCCCAAATTGTGATACCTTCGAGAGAATTTTCTGAAGTAAGTATGCAGTCCAAAAGAATCACGCTGCCCTCATGAAAGGATTGTGTGCTTTGAATAAAGAGAAAAAATAAAAGGTACACAGTTTCACACAAAGGTTTGCAGCATATCTAAAGAATTTCTCCGAAACAGATAAGCCTTCGGACAAAGTACTAATTGAGTACTACACTTCAGCTTTGGGTCCAGATTTGGCCATGTTTTCTAAAGGTAGGGCCAAGCCTACTTTGACAGAGACCTATGAAGAAGAAGAAGTGGTGGAAGCGGAAAGAGAAAGTATTGAATACTATCCACAACAATCGGGAGAAAGAGGCGCAGGCAGGAAGACCTTATTGTTCACCAAGCCTAAGGAAGAAAAGTTGCCAGACCTGGAGAATATGACCAAAATGATGCAAAAAATGTCCAATAAGATCATAGTCTTGGAGAAGGAAAAGGAAGCCCAAAAATTCTACAGGCCATATTATAAGAAAAGGGAGGACAATAGTCAGCCCCAACCTCCTCCTCAAAAGACTGCATCCATGAATCTGATGGATATAGGAATGGAAAATTTATGTACCTTTCATCAACAACCTCATTCCGAAAGGAACTGTCCACAATGGATAAATTCAATGACGTTAGTCATGAATTAGATGTTGGATTCGAGACTAACAGAAGAGGATGATGATGATAGGAAAGAAAGTGCTGCTTCTACTTCTACAAAAGAATAGGAAGAGGAAACTATGGCATTATGGATTTCGGTTTCCCTACTCGATGCAGAAGAAGATATCACTCAAAAGCACAAAGATGTCAGGGAGGCTAACGTGACAACTAGAAGTCAAGGGACGGTTAACAATGACAGTATTCTACTCCCAAAGATCAGAAGGATGCAAAGAAATATCAGGAAGAAATTTCAAGATAAATCCGTGGCAGATAAGACTCCGGAATTTACTATTACCAGCCAAGATCCTAAGCAGGACAGAATGCGGCCTGAACTAAACAAAGAAAAGGTGAATGCAGATAAATCTTAGTCCATTAAACAACAAATTAAATACGACGTTGTTGAATATTTAAAGAAGATAAAGGAAAATGTCCTGCTATTTGAAATGTGCAAAGTACCTCAACAAAAGGAAAAGTTTTTGAAAGCACTGGAAACATCAGAAGAGGAGTGGCCTGCTGACAATCAACCTCTAGATGAAGAAGAAATTGGACAAGCTAGCACTAGAGGTAAGTCTAAAACTAAACGGCCACTCTTCCTCCTGACATTTGAAATTTTTAATCATAACGTCCACAATTGTCTAGTAGACTCAGGGGCGTCAATTAATGTCATGCCCGTATCAGTATGTAAGAAAAACAATGGGCAGTTTAAGCCAACCACGTGGAGGGTGGTGCAATTGGATAGGACAGACGTTAAGGTAATTGGTGAGATGGAGGACGTTCTAATTCGTCTAGCATCAAATGACAAAGTATGCCAAGTTATTAACATCGTGGTGGCCGATATACCAGACGCTTATGGCCTGGTCCTGAGCAGAGATTGGTCAGCTAAATTGAATGGATATTTTTCCTCAGATTGGTCACATCTGTGGTTGCCATACAAAGGAAGCCCCAATCAGATTAAGGTTTTGAGAGAGCCTCACATGAAGTACAATGTTACCCAACTGGATGAGAAGAATATACCAGTCGAACCTGTGTTGGGAAACTACTTTCTTGAACTGGAACCAGGGAACTATCAAGTGGAGGAGGCGAGTGACACATTTGACACCCAGCCTGAACTCCTTCGATTCTCGTAGGCTAATGAGTTTGATTGTAAAATAGTAGATTTAGCAGTAGGAGTAGATTCATTTTCAGTAGATAATGTTTTTTGGACTTTATTTTTTAATGGATCTAAAACATTAGAAGGGTCAGGGGCCGGCTGCATCGTCATTGATCCACAAAAGAATAAACATTTCCTGTCATGTAGATTAGAATTTGAGTGTACTAATAATACGGCCGAGTATGAAGCATTGCTGCAGGGACTCAAGAAAGCGATTGAACTAAAGGTTAGTAATTTAAAAGTTTTTGGGGACTCAGAAATAGTTGTAAAGCAAAAAAGAAATCAAATACATTGTGTTTCCCCCCACTTGAAAGCTTACCAAAGCGAGGTATGGGATTTGCTTAAATGTTTTCATGCATTCAATATTGTTTCAATCCCAAGAATGAAAAATGCGGCCGCTGATCTTTTGGCGACATCAGCTACCAGGCTGGTACCCACTAATAAAAGATGTTCTATTGAATTACTGTTCAGGCCTTCAGTACCTGACATGATCACCAACCTGCGAGTATTTGACAATGATCAATAAATAATCAAGTGTTTGACAAATGACGAGGTCTTTAAAGGAGCCATTATAGACGATGAGAAACATCAGGCTGAGATGAAATATGACAATTTCATTCCTAAGGGGGTCAGAATGTTAGAAAAGATGTTTGACTTGAATGGAAAGTTCAGAAAACCCGCTAACGTGAAGACGCACAGCTCAACTCTATAGTTCGAGCTGATAAATTTGGGGACTGAGAACAATCATAAGTTCATGAATCTCGGCAAATGCCGTTCTCGAGCTGAAAGAGACAAATTCGTTGGTCTATTTAAACAATATAAAGACGTTTTTGCATGGACGTATGAAGATTTGAAAACCTACGACACCAACATCATCAAGCATATCGTCCCTGTTAAAGCAGGCGTCAAGCCGTATCAGCAGCCGTTGAGGAAGATGCACCCGAAGTTGGAACCACTATTCCAGAGCGAAGTGAAGAAATTGTTGGACACTAGAATCATTTTTAAAGTTAGACACTCAGAGTGGGTATCAAATATGGTACCAATCAGGAAGAAGTCAGAGGAGATCAGACTGTGCGTAAACTTCAGAAACTTAAACCGTGCCTCAGATAAAGACAACTATCCGATGCCCCCCATGGAACAATTGCTACAGATGGTCTCTGGTTCTGAATTGTTTTCATTATTAGATGGTTTCTCTGGTTACAACCAGGTGTTAGTAGCCGAGGAAGATAGATTGAAGAAAACGTTCAGAACTAAATGGGGGACTTTTTCCTATAGGAGGATGCCCTTTGGACTGATTAACGCTGGAGCGACATTTCAGAGAGCTATGGACATAGCTTTCTGCGGACTGATTGGATGAAGTGTTGTGGTATACCTTGATGACATCACAATATTTTCGAAGAAGAGAGGGGAGCACGCGTTCCACCTGAAGCAAATTTTCGAACGCTGCCGGAAATATGGCATTTCCCTCAATCCTAAGAAGTGCGTTTTTGCGGTCACAGAAGGCAAGTTACTGGGGCATATAGTTTCAAAGAGAGGTATATCTATAGACCCAGAAAGAATTAATGCCATTGAACAAATTCCTATGCCCCATAATAAAAAAGGAATGCAATCCTTCATGGGGACAATAAATTTCGTACAAAGGTTTGTGCCTGATTTTGCCCAGACTGTCAAGCCACTGCAGCAGATGGTCAAGCAAAATGCACAGTTTAAGTGGACTGAAACTGAAAAGACTGCTTTCAACATAATCAAGACTAATGTTGCCCATGTTCCCTCCCTGAAAAGTCCATACTTTGATAAAGACTTCATTATCTATACATTTGCATCCGATGATTCATTGGCAGCCGTGCTTACTCAAAAGGAGGACGGGGGTGATGAATTCCCAATATCTTTCATGAGCACTGGGCTTCAAGGGGCTGAATTAAACTACCCAGCCATTGATAAGCAAGCATACATAGTATTTAAGGAAGTGAAGCAATTCATGCCTTATATATTAAAAAATCGGACCAAGGTAATAGTCCCTTACCCAGCTGTAAGGTCTCTTCTCATTCAGAAAGAGGTGGGAGAAAGAAGGGGCAACTGGGTAACAGCCCTTCAAGAATACGACCTTGAATTCAAGCCCGCCACTATAGTGAAAGGTCAAGGGCTATGCAAATTGATGACTAGAAGTAGAAACAACAAAGAACAAGCATGGGAAGACGAAGCTGAGTTGCATTTAATGGATGTTTGTCCTTTATTCATGGCTCCTGAGTCTTGGTACAGAGACCTTGTGCATTACTTGCAGTTAGGGATATTGCTAAAACATTGGATTTCAAAACAAAGGAGAGCTCTGTGTTTGAAATCAGCTTCCTACCAAATCGTAGAAGGCATATTATTCAGAAAGAACTACAATGGAGTCCTCCTGAGATGCTTGGAGAAAGAGGATGCTGAGAAAGTAATGTCTGAGTTACACGATGGTCCGCTTGGGGGACATTATTCAGGCGACACTACAGCTCACAAAATCCTTAGAGTTGGTTACTATTGGCCTACACTCTTTAAAGACGCACATGCACATGTCAGAAAATGCGATATTTGTTAAAGATGCGGTGGAAGACAGCCTAAAGCAGCAGCACCTCTAAAGCCTGTGATGGTCATGGAACCATTTGAACAATGGGGGCTAGACATTATTGGAGAAATAAAACCGAATTCTTCCCTGCTGCACAAGTACATTCTTACTGCTACTGATTATTTCACCCGCTGGGTTGAAGCTATCCCACTGCGCAAGATAAACGAAGACGAAGTCATCAACTTCCTACAAGATCACATCATGACCAGGTTTGGAGTTCCAATTTCGTTAGTCTTTGATAATGCTAAATAATTTTCATCCATTAAGTTGAATGCTTTTGCTCATGAGAAAGGGATAAAATTACATTATTCTGCTAACTACTATCCACAAGGGAATGGCCTGGCTGAATCCTCCAATAAAAACCTCATTAGAATCCTGAAGAAGACTATCATAGAAAACCAGCGATGTTGGCACTCAGCCTTACCCAACGCCCTGTGGGCTGACAGAGTCACACCCATGTCTACAATAGGAGTATCAACCTATACCCTTGTGTATGGTAAGGAAGCCATCCTACCTCCCAATATCCTGCTACCATCTTGCATACTAGCTCAAGAGTCTAGGGGGTCGGATGATGAGGTTCTGCAAATAAGAATATACAATCTCCTAAAAGCAGAAGAAGCCAGATCCAAGGCTAGAGAACATTTCAAACAAAAACAAGAGGTAGTCAAAAGATGGTTTGACAAACATAAAGCTGGAAAAAAGGACTTGGAAGTGGGAGACCTAGTTCTCAAATGGGATCATCCTCACGATGAGAAGGGAAAGCATACTAAGTTCCAGCAATTGTGGGTAGGCTAGTTTCAAATCATAGCAAAACTTGGCCCTGCTACTTATAAGCTACAAGATTTATAGGGATGGGAGGGGAACTTGCAAGTCAATGGTTTGGTTCTCAAGCCTTATTTTTCTTGAAGTTGTTGTTGGGTTTCCTGTCTTGTACATAAATAAGCTTTCTGTTTGTTTTTGAGTCATATTTTCCTTTTGTTTAAATTTAAGTTCATTGGTTTCAATAAAGGGAGTAAACTAGCGGTTATTTGAGAAACACTGAAATTTCTGGGAATAGTAGACATGTTTGAGTAGTCGGACTGTGTATTGCTATTTGAATTTCTTCTAGCCCAGCAGTTTTCTCGAAATCTTTGTGTGCATTTAAGTCCTGCTTAATCCCTATACGATAAACCGGATTCAAAGAGTCTGGAATACTATGTTCAGGCTCCATCTACATCACACTTAAAATGTCTAAGGGATGATAATGGAGGACCCATGGAAAAGAGAAAGGTGAACAGTGTGTTAAATATAAATGATCCCATGCCAAGAAATGAATGCCAAAGGAAAATAAAGAGTCAAAATTCTATAAAAGCATCATAAATCAAAGTGGGTGCTGAATCATAAATACTAAATTGCCAAAAGATCCTCTCTGTCCGTGATCTGAAACTTAAAGTACACCACTCACACAAAAGGGCACTATGGGATAGAGGATCCCGAATCAAAATTCAGTAAGAAAGGCATACAGAAAGACTCGGAAGAAAGGGAAAAAAGTCTGAAAACACAAAAGTGTTAAAATGGCATGGGAACGAGGAACAAATGAACATTGTTGTTTATTGTCTGCTAAAATATCATGGTGTCCACGCTGATAGCTACCTGAAGACAGGGATAATAATGAAACTCATACTCTAGCCTCAACAGAGTTATCTGGACTTGAAGGTCTCAGTTTTTACCTTCCCCAAATGGGACTAGTATCAATTATTAAGGTACACACTTTGTTTCTTTGAGAAATCCGGATAGTTGGAAGAGTTCAATAGATGCATTTGTTGTGGAACAGTCTGCTACTCAAAGAAAAATAATCACCCAGAAATCTAGGTTCACCAGGTAATCGCCAGTTGTTGCTGCCGCAACTGTTCTCCCCCAAATTAATGTTTGAATTTCTGGACCCCTCCTCATTATTTCGCACAGTTTGATCGTTGAACTCTTGGGCCTCTTGAGCGTGTCTTGTTTTTGTTTTACTTTGAAGTTGGATGCCCACAGATTTATGTATGCCATGTTCATTTTCGTTTTGAGTCATGGATGTGAGGTTTACCAGCCGAAGAAAGTAAAATCTTGTTCTTCAGGGTAGCCTTCGCGAAGAAAAACGACTTTGGCTGCAGTTGACCCTTAACGCTGTTTTAATCATTGATTTTTCCTATGATCGGGCCTCTTTTTTTTGTTAGATTGGAAGCTGCAAAGTTCCATCCCCTCCGCCTTTGCGGCTCCAAGATTGTTTATTCGTCCGAAGCCTGGATCCCTCCGACACCCAATTCGTTTTGTTCTTAAATCGCTGGACCGTGGTTTATACCCTCCCGCCGTTGCAGCTGGGGAGAGCTAGTGAGCTTCCGATTCAAGTATCTGTTGACGTCCGATTTTGTCCTTCCCCACCCGGGGTTAGACTATGTCTTCCATCAGGGTCTCATCCACCGTTGCAGCTGGGGAGAGCTAGTGAGATTCCGATGCGAGTATCTTTCGACGTCCGATTTGGTCTTTCCCCACCCGCGGTTGGATTATGTCTTCAATCCTGGTCTTGTCTATCATTGCGGCTGGGGAGATTTGTTTAACCTCTGATGTCCTACCCTTCCAGCATCTGACTAATGGTTTCCTTCCTGTGGAGTGGTTTCCCCTTCCGACATGAGTCTTGTTGAACTGCCACTAAGTTTCCCGCCATGGTCGAGGTAGTGGTGTCGATGCCTGGTAATTTCCTTGCGGTATGGTTGTTTCATGAGTAGATCTTGCTAGTTTTTTTTGTAACGTAAATACATAAATGATGCTTTTCTGTTTTGCGCAGGGGGATCTAAGGGTTTGGTGGAACTACGATGGCACGAAGGTATAGCTGAGCATTTCAGCGTGGATCAAACTGAGGACTAGAAGGACAAGCGAAAGAAAAGACAAGGTGAATGGCAACGAAGAGATGGAACTTGAAGACTTCTCAGTTACTAAATAGTTCGTAGAAGAATTTGAAGCATTGGGAAGCTGAGAAGGAGAGAGAGGAGGCAGCCCAAGGGTCGCAAATTGTAGTTTAAATATGTGAAATTAGGAATGAGAAAGGGATTTTTCCCCTGGAAAATTTTGTAAATGTTTGCTTGCAAGAGGAACTACTTCGTTTTGCAAAGAAACTGCGATTTTTCCTGTTGGAGAGAGTGAAAAGTGGAATGTATCAATGCAACTCAATGTATAATGTTTAAGAGGAACTATTTCATTTTCAGCCGTGTTTCATTTACTGTAAGAATGTTTAATGTTCTGAACCTATGTTCTTGTTAAGTGTTCTTCAGTAGTTTCTGGGATATTTTTCACTGTGAGTAATAAATGTTGTTATAAAATGATCGGTTATCTGGTTATTTAAATATCTGGAAGTGTTCGTGTGTCTTGAAATAAATACCATCTATTTGTGCTTCTTCATAATGCATGTGCAAAAAATGTATTGCTCACCCAAAATGATAACCTTGCTCCCTAGGGATAGATTAGATAGTTAGTTTATTTCTTGTTGTTTCTGATTTGGTTGCTTGTGAGCATAAGACGAAAGGTAAGAACCTGCGCATCACATTGTGACCGCTCCCTGCATCTAGATCACCTTGCATTTAGTTAGGCACTTGCTTTTCATTCCTTAAAGTCAAAATACAAAAAAACTCGGTGGGCCGGGCTGCAACCGGTAAAGCCTTTGTTTGTTTCTTGACCTACGGTAGCCGGACCGCAAACTGGACGGATTCCCTATTCCAAACAGTCAACGGGCTAGTTGGGAACGTTGATTGGGGAGAATCCCTTACTATTGCCGCCTACGAATTTCCAGGCATCAACACATGGATGGCTCAAGGACGAAGTATAAAGATGAAGGACGCTAAGGAAAAGATCAGGGAAGGTGTGCTTCAGTTTTACTGTGACATAACAGTATAAAATTTCACCAATACTTAATTGTCAAAGTGAAACAGTGAATTAACTAGCAGAGGACCAGTGCCAGTGATTGCTAGTACTTACTTCAGTTATCAGAAGCTTCAAACAGTGAACAAATTCTTCAGATAGTTAGACTAATAGTTAATTAGGGTTTCATGGCCTAATTATGCAAAAAAAAAAAACATTAGAGGAAATTTCAACTCAAAATGGGCCTTTTAACTTTTATTCAAATTCCATGTCATCATGTGTTAGCCAATGAAATTGATTTAAATTTGAAATACCGTATAGGTCTTAAACACTTTTTTAATATAAATTTGGGGATAGGTATCATAAAAAAAACTTCTTTTTTGTTTTTATTTTTGACATATCTCCCTGTGTTTTTACTCAAATTTCGATCGGGATAGCTCGTTGGATGCGGAATTAAATTCCGCATCCAACGAGTACCCACTCGGCATACTTTTGACGGACCCCGCTATCCCAAAAACAAGAAATACCTGAAAAACAGAATGATGACATCATCATTTCATTTTTTCAGGTATTTCTTGTTTTTGGGGTAGTGGGGTCCATCAAAAGTATGCCGAGTGGGTACTCGTTGGATGCAGAATTTAATTCCGCATCCAACGAGCTCTCTCGATCGAAATTTGAGTAAAAACACAGGGAGATATGTCAAAAATACAAACAAAAAAGTAGTTTTTTTCTTTTCTTCCTCCAAAATTAATAAATGTTATTTTATTATTTTAACTATTATTTTACTAGTTCATTTTAGGAGGCCCATTTTGAGTTGAAATTTCCTCTAATGATTGTTTATTTTTACTTAATCAGATCCAAGTTTTTAGGATCGGAGTAGTTTTGTAAAGGCTATAAAGCCTAAGACTTATTTTATTGAAAGAGGTTTGACTTTGGGGACTTGCAGACCATACTATTGTCAGCTTCTCATTTTTCTCATGATTTAATATAAGATCTTTTGTTATCATTTGTTTAGCTTCCATTTCTGTCTTTTCTGTGCTTATGCTTGAATGTGTTATTCAGGTTATATTCAAGTTAATTAATGACCGATAGCTATCACCCTATTGGCATGTTTATGTGATTTGAATTATAAGTAGCATCCTTATTATGTTTTAGCCATTTATATGCATTTGTTTTGTGTGTAAATCTTCCAGCCTGATGAGTTCTCCATCCATGCACCTCATTGTCAACCTCTAAACAGTGTTAACTAAAAGCCTTGTACTTGATTAAGTTACATGCATGTCTTGAGAGTGGAAGGTAATATAGGTCACCTGAATTGATTCATATTAGAAAAACCCAAAAACATTGTAAGTTACTAGGAATCCTCGAGCTGCAACCTAGAGGAGTTTCCTAGAGAGATAAAAAATTGGCGTCGTTGCTGGGAAGAGGAGACTAAAGCTCAGCTTCCCTGGGAGATGACATAGATCCTTGATTTGATGATAGACAAAGCTTGGACACTATTCTAGTTGTAATCATCTATCTGGAGACTCCATTGAAATAAGGTGGCTTCAAGAAGACCAACTACTAGAGAAAACCTAAAAGGCCACCAGCAACACCTATTTCAGATCCAAAAGAGACTCTGAGAAGAGCTAGTGCTTGACTAAGGTAGACAAAAAATGCTGCATAGGAAGCTACATCAGGTATTTCAAGAAACATTTCTGCTATTATTTCTTCTGCTGAAACATACAAATCACAAGAATTTATAAATACATCAAAAAAATTTAGGGTTGAGGAATCTTCAAGCATTATTGCTTGTGAATATCTCATCCCTGGCGACTCCTTGAAGGACGAATTCAGTGGTGACTCCAAAATATAAATATTTCAAAAGCATTTGATGTTCTTTTGTCTCGGAGGTTTGCACCTCTTGACTTCCCTTCTGTTCCTAGTTTCCCACATCCAGTACCTGATATGTCTGAATGGGCCATATTTTCTACCTGTCTTCAAAGAGGAGGAATAAGACAGTCCTACAGAACACCTCCTCAAGTTTCACGAATGCATGCATGTATTAGATCAGTAGCATGAAAATGTTCATACGAATATGTTCATGTATTCATTATATGGTGATGCACGTCAGTGGTATTTTTCTTTACCTCCTTCGAGTATTTCATCATTGAAGGATTTTCACAAAGCATTCACTAAGCACTGTAAAATGTAGTATTCAAATGAGTTTGCATTTGATAATTGTTGTGAAGAATATAAGTTGCATTCTCAGGATGGAAAGGGTGCTAATGATGAAGAATAATATTTTAAGTTTTGTGAGGATTTGTCCACTTCTAGAATTTATTTTAGTTCTACTTTTCAGCAAAGAGATGATCAAAGACATATGCATGCTGTGGTTAATGATAGCTATGAAGAGTATGCTGCAATAGGAGACACCTCTCATTGTGATTGAGATATTAATGATCTTCAGAATGTTAACCATAATATAGATGCTTTTGACTTTGTACCAAATGCATCTGCAGACTTAGGGTGTCAAGAAGATCAGTTTGTTCCCTTTGGAAACCCGAAAGATAATGACCAGATTGAAGGAACAACATGTAAAAAATTTGGATCTGCAACAAATACTAAAGGCAGCCCTAAGTTTTCTTATTTGCATACAAAGGAAGAATGCAATAGATATGGAGAGGAATATGATGATCTGAAAACTCTAGAATAGTAGGGCATAACTCATCCTTCCCAGTTAGAGGTTGAGAAATCTACAGTTAACGTAGTGATCACTGAAAGCAGCCGGCAGCAGCATTTCATGAAGTTGGAACAACAACATAAAAAGTTATTTCTTGTTGGATTTTATGACCCTGTTGCTGACTATCCAGAATTTATGAGCAGCATAGATATAAAAATATTTTTTTCAGATGATAGTTGGTTCTGTCACCCTTTGAAAATCCATTGCTGCATGCTAGGGTTTCATTTATTTTTCGAGCCAAGATCAAGGATAAGTTCAGCAAATCAACTTCTGACCTAGATTCATTGGAAGTATGATGTCATGTGATAAAAAGACTCTATTGATTAGAATTAGGAGTAGGAGTAGATAGGAAAATAAGCTCTTAATATGAGTAGCTAGGTAATTTTTAGTTGTTTTCATGAATAAGCAAAGAAATCTACAGGAAGATTGCAGGGGATCAGTTATAAAAGACAAATGACTCCATGCCCAATGGAAAACTAGAAGATAGCTTTAATTATTCTTTTTCAGAAAAGGAATTTTGTTTTGGGGTTCTTGGGACCTCACAGGGACGTTCCCATCCCCGAGTAGGAGCCAGATGTTATCTCCTAAATAAAATTTGCAATAAGTTCACTCAAAACAATTTATTTTTTTCATCACTGATGAAGGTTTCAGGCCAAATTATAAAAGATATTGGGATGAATAAAAAGGTTGGGATATCTTGTGTTCTGTTTTTTAAGAAAATTTCAAATTTTTAGCTTTTGGTGGCTGAAACGAGTTTTTCAACAACTCATTAGCCACCAAAAAGCTCATCGTTCGACAACTAACAATTTTAAAGCAGGACCATGTTAACCACCGAAAGCCTGCTAATCACTTTTTTATGAAATTTTGGGAAAAGGAATTTCGGTGGCTTAGGAGAGCTTTCCAATAGCTCATTAGCCACCGAAAATCCTTCATTTTAGCATCTTAGCAGGTGATTGAAAGAGGGTATTAACCACCGAAAGCAAGTGAAATGCGTTGGGGAAAAAGCCCGCTCAAAAAACTCAAAACACAGGTTTCTGTGGCTAAGTGTGGTTTCAAAATGGTCTCTAAGCCCTCGAAAGCAGACATTCGATAGCTAAGACTGAAATTTCAGGATGCTCTAAGCCACCGAAAGGGGCGTTTTACTTTGAAAATGCATCATTTTAAAACGGTGATTATGAGCGACTGGAGAATTATTTTGTAAAACGATCAAAGGTTTTTGTTCCCAATATGTCAGAGAACAATAACCTCTCTCTATTTTCCTATAGGTATTTCATATTGAGAGAATTGAATCCATATCTAAGCCTTAATTTTCAGATCTCAGAATTTCCCTGTTTTACACATTTTTTTGAAATACAGATCTCAGGATGATGCAAACGAATTTCCAAAAACTGAGAGAGGGTTTTTATCAAAACAAAACAATGTACAGAAACCTCTTTTATTTTATACAAAAGTGTCACATATTTGAAGAAACAAATACATCTCTGAGCCCCATTTGTTCAGTAGTTTGGCCAAATGTTTAGGGCAAAAGCTTACCTAACAGGGTAGGTGACAGCAAAACAAGAAAATTTTCCTTCACCTACACCAAAGGAGAAAGATGAACCAGCATAGAAGGCTTCCTCCAGCAAGCCCAAGACACAAAGTATAAATCATTTGCTGAGGCGAGTGTATGAGATGGAAATTTTGGAAAGAGAAATAAAGAAAAACCATGCTACATTGACCAAGAGGAGCAAGATGTTGCATGCATCTTACCTAGAGATGAGAGAAAGGTATGCTAAATAAAAGGTACCTGAAAGACAACACAACATTGTATAGGATTAGTAGTCTTCAGATATTACAGATGAAGGAGGCTAAGCTAAACCCTAGCACTCACCTCACATTGAAAACCCTAGCTAAAGCTGCAGTAAGCCTTCAGCCTCCAAAATAAAGCCAGGCTGTTGTTAACCTTCCTAACATAGATCCCACTGAAGAAGAAAGCTAAGAATACATACTAGAAAGGAAAATTTTGGAGGCATCCTAATAATTTTTAAAGAACAAGGCTTTCAGTGCATTAGACAGACGCCGAGGCAGTTCATTAGCCACTGAAAGCGCTACTTTTGGCAGCTAGCCGTTCTCATATTTTGGCCTCTTAACCACCGAAAAGCAGACAGAGGCATAATATTAAATTTTGACACACAGGATCATTTTTGGGCGAACATGGATGGCTCAAGGATGAAGTATAAAGATGAAGGACGCTAAAGAAAACATCAGGGAAGGTGTGCTTCAGTTTTACTGTGACATAACAGTATAAGAGGTCACCAATACTTAATTGTCAAAGTGAAATAGTGACTTAACCAGAAGAGGACCAGTGGTAGTGATTTTCAGTACTTACTTTAGTTATGAGAAGGTTCAAATAGTGAATGAATTCTTTAGATAGTTAGACTAATAGTTAATTAGGGTTTCATGACCTAATTATGCAAAAAACAACTATTTTGTTTATTTTTATTAAATCAGATCCAAGTTTTCAGGATCGGAGTATTTTTGTAAAGGCTATAAATCCTAAGACTTATTTTATTGAAAGAGGTTCAACTTTGGGGACTTGTAGACCATACTATTGTCAGCTTCTCATTTTGCTCATGATTTAATATAAGCTCTTTTGTTATCATTTGTTTAGCTTCCATTTCTGTATTTTATGTCCTTATGCTTGAATGTGTTATTTAGGTTATATTCAAGTTAATTAATGACTGATAGTTGTCACCCTATTCGTATGTTGATGTGATTTGAATTATAAGTACCATCCTTATCATGTTTTAGCCATTTATATGCATATGTTTTGTGTGTAAATATGCCATCCTGATGAGTTCTCCATCTGTGCACCTTATTGTCAACCTCTGAATAGTGGTAACTAAAATCCTTGTACCTGATTGAGTTTCATGCATGTCTTGAGAGTGGAAGGTCATATTGGTCACCGGACTTGATCCATATTAGAAAACCCCAAAAAAATTGTAAGTTACCAGGCATCCTCGAGCTGCAACCTAGAGGAGTTTCCTGGAGTGATAACACAACTATTCCATAGTTGAAGACTTAGCACAAACTCCTTATGCAATGTTAGCATTGGAGGTGTTACAAAGTGGTCCTTCTAATAGGGATACACTCTTAGCATCCATATGTAACATGGATTAAATGATCCTGCTGGTGAAATTTAATTTTTTCGATGTTAAAATACGCGTGCCATACCATGTGGCTTTGTCAATTGATGTTTTCCATGGAGGTAAAACTAGTGGAAGAACAACAGTTGATGAAGGTGCTTCCACATGCGTCATGTCAATGTCATGTTGGAAATCCTTGGGATCCCCAGAGATGATTCCATTGAACACTCTACTTACTTTTTTCGATGGAAGGTCTTTCCATTTGCAAGGTATCCTACCACCTTTTGAAATCAATTTTTCAGTAAAAACAGTGTCTGTTGAGGTTGAAGGGATCAATTCCCGGTTGGATTATAATAAATTATTGGAGAGAAGTTGTATTTATGCAATGTGTGTTATCCCCTCGGTCATTTTTTGAGTTGTAGTTTTTATGCACGAAGGGAAGTTGATTGCAATTGACCAGCTCCGTTTTACTCGGAAAGGTTGTTTGGAAGCTAATGAATCCATGGTACGCTTGATAGATCAGTTGAAACCAGATAACAAGAGCTTGGGGGTTGGAATGTATGCATCATTAATGGGAACTTTCGATATACCAACCCGTATTAACTACTTAGGTTCAACGAGTGTAGGAAAGTCTACCGCGATGGTTGTTGAGAGAACTAACCTTTGGATCCTTCCTTCATGTCAAGAGACTCAAGTGCCCTTATCTATAGTGGAAGTATCCTATTAAGCTATTTTTAATACCACTGTTGATTCCATCGTGATTCCTTCTACAGTCTCAGAGGAGTTATATGAAGTGTACCTTTTCGCTTGGTCATAGAACTCTACATATTCATATGATTGCTTGGATATGGTTTTACCTTTAGACAAAGCCATTCTAGAATCTATCATCAGATAAGAAATAATTTGTGAATACCTTCACCATAAGTCCTTCTTTCTTCCAGAGTTAAGAAAAATTGAGAATCAGGAGTTCCATGTGAGACTCGCAAAAGGTGTTGATCTGTCGATTAATTGTTTACCTAAGGGGGGAGTGTTTGCTAAGGGGAATATGGAAAACATCTATGCTACCATTCCAATCAACATATATTCAAATACTCACATCGTTGAAATGTTCATATTGGTGCAAACTGCTCTCGAGAGGAGATTGCCATTTATACTTCCTTGTTTAAAGAATTCTGCGGCGTCTTTTCTTGTTCGTATGAAGAGATACCATGCATTGATCCATCTATATTTGAGCATGAGATACATACTTACCCTAACGTGAAATATGTTCGACAAAAACTTAGACCACTAAATCCACAAAAACCGAAAACCATCAAGGATGAAGTGGAGAAACTGCTAAAAGCTAGGTCCATTTACCCAATTTCTCTGACGGAATGGGCATCCAGTCTCATTCCTATTGATAAAAAACAAGGGACTATACTAGTTTGCACTAAATTTCATGACTTTAATAAGGTGAGTCCCAAGGATAACTTCCCCATGCCCTTCATCGACCATATTATTGATGCTTGTGCGGTTAGTGAGGTTTTCTCGTTCATGAATAGTTTTTCGGGATATAATCAAATTCAAATTAAACCAGAAGACCAACATAAAATTATCTTAAATTTTGTTGGTTTATCAATAGTGAGAGGGGTTGAAGTTTCAACATTATCCCAATGAACTGGTTGAAACTTGTCACTTCGACAGGGATTTCAACAAATATTGTTTCCTTGATCACTTGAAGTGTAGCATCAACTGTCAGCTGCTCATCAGCAGATGAAAGGTGTGCGAAAATTGTTTAACCACCTCATCCAAATATTGAGTTTATTGTCAAATCCTTGGATGTATACCATCCCCTAGGTGTCATATCCATTGTATGTATCAAATTATGGACCCATTGCTTTCGTGGGTATTCTGCAAATGTCGTGCGACACTGATTGAGGTGTTCAATAGGGTTCGACAATCATGTGTACTTCTGAGTCATGATGATGAATTCTTCACTGAATTTGACTTCTAAAAACCTTTTACACTGTGTCCATTCAAATATAGACCACTTATACATATCCCACCATCTAGAAAGTGTAGCCTTTAGTACATAGTCTAATACAGACAAGCGTTGTGGTTATGTCACCAGTCCTTCAAATTCATTGAGGAAGGTCACAATATTAGGAAATCCCTCATATGTGGGTAACTCCCTTGACTGATTCTCCAGTCGTCGCATAGACCTGGTAATCCTTATTGATGTATTTGTAACTTCGGAATGTATTCACTTGTATATCTTATGTATTGTACCCCGATGTTTATTCCAGGAAGTATTTGTAATGTAATTGAGTCATGTCATGCCCCGATGTTCTGATCGGGAGATTCAATAATGTAAAAAAGTCATGTAAATTCATTGAGGTTAATGCTCCATTGTAAGTTGGGGAAATAGTCCCCATAATTGAGTCAAGGTTAACCCTCCTTGTTGATCGGAGGGAAAAGTCCCCACAATTGTGGGGCACTAGGGTTATTAGACTCTCATAGAGATTTCGGCCTTGGCAAGTAATTGTTAAGTGGGGCCGACTTGTTGGAGTGGAATTTAAGTGAATGAAAGAATATAAATAGAGAGTGAGCCTCTCTATTTATCACACACACACTCACTCATTGGGGCACATGAGTGAGAGAGAGAGAGAACAAGTTGTTGGAGATCATCTTTATGTTTTCAGGTTTTACTGCTGCCATTGGTACTCATTCTATCTCTTAGAAAGTTGCGGGTTTTTCTCCTTTATGGTTTCCCTGATGAAAATTATTTGTGTCTCTTGTCTCTTGTGTTTATTAATGTGCATGCCATATTCTCTCAGATAAGATCCTAAAATCATATTCATTAGATGATAAACATCTAACATGGTATAAGAGCTAACCTTAGAACAAGACATTGTGCAACTATGCAAGCTAGGGATTCTTAATTTTTGGGTCTCTATCCACAATCCATCAGCAAAAGAAGGCTAGGATAACTCTCCATTGAAGGGCACATCTTTCTATCGAAGCAGAATTTGATTTCGGGCATTTTTAGTTTTTGGTGCAGGAAATTAGGGTTTTTTATAGAAGAGGAATTTTTGAGTGAGCCTGGCATAGGATTGTTCTCCTCATCAAAATCGAAGTTTAGAGACCTGGGTTGATATTTTTGGTGGGGTGAAAATCAGAGAAAATCAAACCCTAGTTTGACCTCGGGCCTGAAAAACCCTAAAATACTGAAACTGATAAGTTTTGATACATTCACTATATCTCAGGACTTAAGAATTCTCAGGGGCCGAAACTTTCACATGTCGAATATAAATTCCTGATGTACATTGTGTCCAAGTTTCAGCCTCCGATTCACTGCATTCTAGGATATATGATTCCTCCAAGTTAGGGTTCCATCCTTTTCCATGATTCATCCCTAAATAGGACACCTGGGGAGAATTGCTATATCTCAGGCTACGAAGGTCCAAATGCAAATTCTTAAATGTTATAGAAAGGGTACATACTGTACTTTATGTGGTCAAATTTTAAGACCCACAAGATGAAACAATGACACGTGGCAGTCCGTATAACGTCGCTATGATGTACAGTCTTGAAACAAGTCACTTTGGGAAAATGCTCATACGTCCAATTGGTTAAACCAATTCTGCTGAATTATGTGGTGTTGGAACAAGGATAGATGAGGCCAACACAGTAAGAAATTGTAGACACAAAGAAGCATTAATTTTGGATATACCGCAGAAATAGTATCAGGAATTTATGCAAAAGAAATTGGTAAACTAGGGTTTCCTGTTTCGGGAGATTCCTTCCACTATTTTCAGAAAATGAGTACATTGGAAAGCTCATCGTGAAGAGGTCTATCATTCTATCCAATCAGATCTGAAAGATTCCAAGTTTTGAAAATTAGGGTTTCTTTGACAAACGCTAGATCAGCCAGCTCCAGAACTGGGATGGACACCTCAAATTGGTAAGATCTAATCTTTTGCTATTTACTATTGAGGTTCTCATTTCAAGATGACTAATCACACCAGCTTGATGACAAGCTTGGTGAGGATGACAACTTCCAAGCATGGAAGTATAGGATCTCACTAGTTCTTGAAGGAAATGAATCATACACCTACTTAAGTAGAGAGGTTCCAGTTCTAGAGGGAGATGAGGCTAAAATCCTTACACAAGAAGAACTTGGTCAAGGCCAAGAATATCGTTGCTAATTCAATGATGGATCACCTTATACCACAAGTGTCTTCCATAAAGACATCGAAAGATATGTTTGATTCCTTGACCAAGCTATTTGAAGGGAAGAACATAAACTGGAAGATGACTTTAAGAAACCAGTTGAAGAATGTGATGATCCAGAATGCAAGGACCATACAATCATACTTTACAAGGGTCTCCCAAATAAAAGAACAACTTGAATTGGTAGAAGAAGAAGTGGAGAATGTAGAAGTTGTGATAACCACCTTGAATGGCTTCCCAAGATCATGGGATTAATTCATTCAAGGAATGTGTGCTAGATGGAAGTGATTACTTTCAGTAGAATCTGGGAAGAGCACACACAAGAAGAATCTCGACTCATAATAAGAGAAGAGGAAAGGGGAGCAACTAAAGATCAAGCTCTCACAATTCAAAGAAGATCCCTCAAGCGATGAGGAATATGAAGGACTCAATTCTTGAAGAGCCTCTTATCCATCTTGAACATTTGGATAAGAAATGATGATTTCATGAATGAAGAATATGATGAAGTGGAAGGCTTAAGGAGTCTACCCACGAAACAAATAAATATAAGTATTTCATTGTCCTTTCATGATATTGTTTTGTTGTGCATTTGTTTATATTCAGTTAATGTATTATGCATGATAGAATGTTTGCATTAATGACAGTATACTACTACTATGCATGTGATGGGTAAGTAGCTCATGGTGCTATACAACTCTCCATTGCTACTTATCTAGAATGAAACCTCTTTGCTGACATATTGGATTAGTGCACAATCTCAATGTTGTCTTGGTAGAGATGGAAGGAATCTAGAAAGTTTCCGTGAGATATGGATGAATGTTGTATTGGCTAAAATAGTTGCATGATCATATATTTATGCATAAGAATTTTTTATACCTTATGAAATGTTTCTAACCATACAACTAATGAATTTGACTTGTAGGAAAGATCGCGTAAAAATTCCTACAAGCAAAGAAGGATGAGACTTGTTTTGAAGAACAAATGACGACAGTTCAAGATGAAGAATAATATGACGAATGCAGCGACATCATTGATGCAAAACCTTCCAGCTATGAAGAAATAACCGACAAGAAAGGGAAGACCAGTTCAAGAAGAATGATGTCTAGGATGTAGTATCGAGACCTAAAGGGAAGTTCATAGTTCCATCATGCAGTAGATGGAAACATCATGGGATACAAGGAAAGATCCATAGCATGAGGCTCCTCACAAAAAGAAGGCATAGACTATGAAGAGACATTTGCATCCAGTAGGAGTTGAGACACATGACAAGAAGAATCATGTGTGCAAATGAAAGAAGGTCTTGTACAAGCTTAGAAGACACCCATGGGACAACACATACATGAGGAGCTTGAAGATCACCTAGAGTGATGAAGATATTAACCTTTTCTATAGGTTGAAGATGGAAGCCTATAGATTATGACAACCTCACAGATGGGTGCAAGAATAAATTTTGAAAAGGTTCAAGATAGAGGATCTTGGTATCTAGTGACCCTAGATGGATACATAGAATATTAGTAGCAGAGGAAGCTACTTGTCACTCCAGTATAGAATGTTTCAGTGCATAGAGTATGATGCTCCTCTTCAGAGGGAGTGACTGTAGAAGATCCTGAGGTTCGACATGGTATGATAGGATGGATAGCTTACTGATGACTCTAGGCTTTATTGAGAGTAATGTGGACTCCAACCTTTACTTCAAGGTTGAAGGCGGAATACCAGTGATGCTCCTGTTATATGTCGATGACTTGTTCCTGATAGAAAAGAGGAACTCATTAAAGTTGCAAGAAGGAGAATTGTTGCCGAGTTCAAGATGAAGGACTTGGGTATGATGCAATACTTTCTAGGCATGGAGGTGTTGAAAAATGCAGATGGAATTTCACTGGGACAAGGGAAGTATGCGGTAGAGATCCTGAAGATGTTCAGGATGATGGACTGCAAGGGTATAACCACACCTATGCCTTCAAACCTAAATCTATTGAGTGATGCTTCATCAGAGACAGTTGATGCCATGATGTATCATCAGATGATTTGTTCCTTGATGTACCTGATGAATACGAGACTAGATATTTTCTTTGTTGTGAACACATTGAGACATGTTCACCTGATGGTTGCAAAGCATGCAGTGAGGTACTTGAAGGCTATAATTGAGTATGGGATCAAGTATGAATCGAATCAGAAGACTAACCTAGAGGGTTATGTGGATTCATATTGGGCAGTGCCATTGATTGAAGCTCTAGTATGTGATCTAGATCGAGATCTATCGAAAGAGGGAGTTCTAGCATAGCCAGTGAGACAGGTTATCTGAGCATAAAATACTGGTGAAGCTCATAGGTGGCTCAAATGTAAATGGTCCTGTAGGTTTTCCTCAGATATATTCGGTTCTGATGAAGCTCACAGGTTATCCTTGGACATAATCAGCCATGATGTGATTCTATGCTAGAAATGGCCAGATTAAAGTTCAAGTACTTCAAGGAGAAGCTTGGTCTTCTCCAGATCGAGGTTCCCTCTAAGGGGAGGTGATGAGTCCGAGAGCCTTTCTGACATGGTAGGATTGGTTCCTTCTATGGTCAGATATAAGTGCAGGAGCCATTATAATGTGACTGAGGGATGTGTTCCCACATGATCAAATGTAAGTGCAGATCCATTCTGATGTGACTGTGGGATATGTTCCCACATGATCAGATTTAAGTGCAGAGCCATTCTGATGTGACTATGGGATTTATTCCCACATGATCAGATGTAAGTGCAAATCCATTCTAATGTGACTGTGGGATATGATGTTCCCAGATGATCAGATGTAAGTGCAGAGCCATTCTGATGTGACTATAGGATGTGTTCCCACATGATCAGATGTAAGTGTAGAGCCATTCTAATGTGACTGTGAGATGTGTTCCCATATGATCAGATGTAAGTGCAGAGCCATTCTGATGTGACTGTGAGATGTGTTCCCATATGATCAGATGTAAGTGCAGAGCCATTCTGATGTGACTATGGGATGTGTTCCCACATTATCTGATGTAAGTGCATAGCCATTCTGATGTGACTATGGGATGTGTTCCCACATGATCAAATATAAGTGATGAGCCCTTCTAGCATGGATGTGGGATGTGTTCCCCATATGGCTAGATATAAGTGTTGAGCCCTTCTAGCATGGATGCAGGATGTGTTCCCCACATGGCTAGATATAAGTGCTGAGCCTGACATGGTTCTTGGATGTGTTCCTCCCATGGTCAGATATAAGTGCTGAAACTTTTTGACATGGTTATTAGATGTGTTCCTCCCATGGTAAGATATAAGTGCTAAGCCTTTTTGACATGGTTCTTGGATGTGTTCCTCCCATGGTCGAATATAAGTGTTGAGCCTTTTCGACATGGTTCTTGTATGTGTTCCTCCCATGGTCAGATGTGAGTGTTGGGCCTTTCTGACATGGTTGTTGGATGTGTTCCTCCCATGGTCAGATGTGAGTGCTGGGCATGCCTTTCTGACATGGTTGTTGGATCTGTTCCTCCCATGGTTAGATATAAGTGTTGGGCTGGCTGTTCTGACTACAATTCAGATATAAGTGTTGAAGAAGACCTACATGGAGGATAGGCCTACAATTAGCATGAAAAATGATTGGCTCTATAGAACTTCCTGTGACAAGAAGAATGAAGAGATATCACCATTTGATTCAGATAGAGGAAGTAGTGATGATGATGATGATCCAGTGATGATCCAGACTTGATGATGATCCAGTGACGATCCAGATCAACTGATGACCCAGACTTGATGAGGATCACGTGATGCTCTATATCAAGTGATGATGATCCAGTGATGATCCAGATCCAGTGATGATCCAGACTTGATGAAGATGACTTAACAATGAAGATGACTTGAAGATGAAGATGATCTGAATATGAAGATGAATTGATGATGATCTAGATGATACAGAGAAGAAGACCTGTGCTGATAAATTGTGCCGAGAGAATACCTTCCTAGCTAAGAGGGAGTGTTGATGTATTTGTAACTTCAGAATGTATTCACTTGTATATCTTATGTATTGTACCCCAATGTTTATTCCGGGAAGTATCTGTAATGTAATTGAGTCATTTCATGCCCCAATGTTCCGATCAAGAGATTCAATAATGTAAACAAGTTAAGTAAAGTCATTGAGGTTAACCCTCCATTGTAATTCGAGGCAATAGTCCCCACAATTGAGTCAAGGTTGACCCTCCTTGTTGATGGGAGGGCAAAGCCCCCATAGTTGTGGGGCACTACGGTTATTAGACTCTCATAGAGATGTCGGCCTTGGTAAGTAATTATTAAGTGGGGCCAACCTATTGGAGTGGAATTTAAGTGAATGAAAGAATATAAATAGAGAGTGAGCCTCTCTATTTATCACACACACAATCACTCATTAGGGCGCATGAGTGAGAGAGGAGAATCTCTCTCAAGTTAGAGAGAGAGAACAAGCTGTTGGAGATCATCTTTATATTTTTAGGTTTTACTACTTCCATTGGTGCTCATTCTATCTTTGAGGAAGTTGCAGGGTTTTCTCCTTTATGGTTTCCCCGAGTAAAATTATTTTTGTCTCTTGTGTTTATTTCTGTGCATGTTATTCTCTCAGATAATATCCTAAGATCATATTGCTTAAATGATAAAAGTCTAACAATCCTGGCACATCTCCTCATAGAGACTTCATGGAATCTATTTTTCCAATTCTCCAAGGCCTCTCCTGAATCTGATGTGCTGGAACTAGTACTCCTCCAGCTCTGATTTCAATCCAGTGTGTTAACACCTCTACCTAGCAGAGGGTCGAAGAGACCATCGTAAAGAAGAAATAATGGTTGTTTTAAAACTTTGGTTAAATATAATGGTGTGAAAGTGTGATAAGGGGCACGTAAGCAATGTATTATCACGAGATCCAACGGTGTAAAGCGATGAAATGGAGATCGACGGCTTATGATGTGTCCGCTTTATGAAGATGTGAGGAGGATAAGGACATACGGGGGTATTCAACAAGATATGCATATAAACAGTCACAAATCTATCCCGACAAAATCTATGATCAGCTTGACATCCGCTCCATAAACTTACACGTTCATTAAAACGAAGGAGCTCAGTAGAATGGGTATGTGTAGGCTCATTCGATGGCTAGAAAATAAAGGGAAAATGCATTGACGGTCGTTAATGGATCCGGAGGATGGAGTTGTGCGATGATTGGAAGAAAAAAGTGGTAGAGGAATGGAAACCACGGTACACACGATAGTTTGTGGTGCATTTCGTGGGCAAAAGTAGTTTGAGGGAAACCGCTAAAGGGGGCCTCCAGAGTGGGCTCCTATATAAATAAAGTTGAATTTTTTGAAGAACTATTTTTTATTGCGCCGGACAAATGAAAAGGACTTCTTTCTCTCCACCCTTTAATATTCAACCTCGAATATATGTGGTCACAGTAACAGGTAAGTCCCGAATACCCGAAATTCATCCGTCGAATTATCGTTGTTGTATGTATTATGGACAAAGGGAAATATTTGCAAGGGTTTAACCGTATTCTGGATGAGAAAGAAGAATACCTAGTTGACAGGGATAGAGGAGTATATGATCCTTTCTTGTCTATGGGAAGTGTATCTGTTATCAAAGAAAGGTTATGGAAATACAATTCACAGGGAAATGATATTCTAAATGCTTGTAAATCGTTTTTGTATCATTTTGCTGTTGAGCAAACCCTGCATTTTCTCGAGTTTGCCAAGTGGTGTGTAGTTAACTATTCTTCTTCTGAAAGAGTTATCTTAAGTCATTCTATGTCTAGGATACTATGTAAAATTGATGCAAAGGCCATCCATGAAAACCTGAACTTGCTTGACAATTACCCCGATAGTCGTGAGTCTGTAAACGAGTCCACTTTAACTGAAGTGTACAAAAGTTGTGAAACTGAGGTTTGTTGCAAATTATTGCATAGCATTTTGAATGAGGGTCAGTCACTACATGGTCTTTTTCTGCCATATCATGTTCACATTTTCAGAGATGAAGTTCAATTAGTCGTTTCTTTAGTCTATCAGGTCTTGGGTCTAGATTATGACTGTCATGTCGATGAAGTCATCTTGGGATTTCTATTAAAAATGAGTTCAATGAGTTATGAGTCACAGTCAGTTCATGTCTTTACTTTAGACGAGTATCTAGCAGAAGCTATACATCTCCAATTGAGTGAGTTTCCAAAAGTCAGTTTTTTCAAGTTCCAAACTTATTTGCTGAACATGTTACTATGTTCAAATGTCACTGAATTGCAGTTCTTAAGTACCATATTCTCTTCAGATTTGCCCAAGAAAATAAACATGTTTCAATTTGCAAATTCTATCATGTCAGAAATATATAAGATGTTGTTTGATGAAGTGTTACCTTGGGTATTGGAAGAAATGAAAAGCATGATGCAATCCTCACCTGAGGATAGGGTCAGAGATTGGTTTTTGTATAAGGATTTCACCATTTTGAGAATATATGGTTTTACTTGAGAGCCTTATAGGCTGCCTTCTTTTCTTAATCCCAGGATTGTTGCATTGGAGTATATGAGACAGAGAGTGCATGTAGAAGAAGAACACTTTGGGGCTTTCAAGAAATCTTCCAATATTAAGTTCCCTCTTAAAATTGGTTCTTTTATTTTTAAAAATAAAGGTGCTCTGGTGTTCATAGAGAAATTGTTGGAAAGCATGGATTTTCAAAGGGAGCAAAGGTTAAATTATGACCCCTATCATATAATCTCCCTGAGAAAACAAGAAAACAAAAATAAGCCATTTGACCACCAAGTTGTTGAAGGTCTAAATGAAGTAGCCAATTTGTTTCACTTTATGGAAATTCCAGGATCTTATGAAAATACAAATAGTAGACTGG
The DNA here is from genome assembly GCA_001517045.1 of Pseudotsuga menziesii. Classification (NCBI taxonomy): domain Eukaryota; kingdom Viridiplantae; phylum Streptophyta; class Pinopsida; order Pinales; family Pinaceae; genus Pseudotsuga; species Pseudotsuga menziesii. The sequence goes on from LPNX011173285.1 coordinate 101,240, forward strand.
TTGCATTATCTCAAATGATAGATGGTTCTAATATTTTGGTTAAAAGGAGTCTTTCTGAAGTTGAAAGTATGGAAATAGATGAGGATGGTTCACATAAAAAGGATAAATTGTTTCAAGATGGTAAAGTTTTAAGTGAAGATATTTCAGATGATTTAAAAAGAGTTGCTTTGGTTCCTGCAAAATCTGTACAGGTGAGTCAATTTTCTTTTGAAGGTGTAGATAATACAGAATCAGGCCCAGTTTTCAAGTCTAAAGAAGAGCTCATAACTAGTTATGTGGAGAAGCAAAAGCAGTCCCTAGAAGAAACAAGGAATCTACTCCTGCGGGTGAGAAGTTTAAATAATCCAAAGACTTCCTTGATTTCTACCTGGGACGTAGAAAGAAATACTTTTAAATTGGCCATGGTAAGTGATAAGAAGATGTCAGAAATGGAAGTGAGATTAGACAAGATCAGTGTACCAGATAAAATACAGTTACATAAACAAACGGGAGACATTATTTATTCAGATTTATTGCATGCTATGGTGAGAGTTAATAAGTTACAAGTTTTGGTAGACAAATTGGAAGTTCAGTTAAAACATGAGAAGGTTGAAAATAAGGCTAATTCCATTCAAATAAAAAAGCTGCAAGAATACATCATAAGCTCAGGAAATGAAACAGGTAACACCCCGGCAATCAAAAGACTTCTAGAAGAAAAAGACAATGCCCTCCAGGTACTGAAGAAGAGATTGAAAATCCCGAGTACAGAACATGTCCAGTCATCAAAATTATTAGCATTACAGAAGGAGAAGGACAAGGTTCATCAGGATATGATGGAGTATAAAGGAAAGACTGTAAAATTACAACAAGAAAAGGATAAGTGGCAAGCAGAATGGAACGAGTTACTAGCACAAATCTCACATCTGAAAAGGGATCAAAATGAAGAAAAGGAAATCATGGAGGAGCTAATGAGCCAGACTCCCACTGATGAGGACTTAACGATTGTGAATATTGAAAAACCTTTAAATCATTTTTCTGCAAATGACTTACTAGTTCCCATGTACCAAGTCAGCCTGAAAAATGAAGAGATAAGATAATTAAAAGAGGAAAATGAAAAAGTCAAATCTGAGCTAGCCAAAGTGACTGAAAATAAGAATAAGATATTGCAAGATAAAAGTCAGCTACAAAAGAAATTTAATGAATTGAAATAAACGAACATAGGAAAGGGTCCTCTCCAGGGAGCAAAGCATGGGGGCTTCACTTGTTGACCAATATACTATCACGTTAGTTCATATTGTGGGTTTTAAAACTATAAAAAATCAAACCAATATATTGCAGGTATTGGGGGGATGAGGGGGTTAAGGTGGGGCTGGGTAGGGTGGTTTATAAGGATTGAGCTATAAACAGGGGTGGGGAGGAGGTTTTAAGTATTGGGAAGGGGTTTCAACGAAAAAAAGTTTGGGTCAATATCTCTCGAAATTAAGGGTATTCTTTAATATCCCACGATCGCACGTGCTATATGAGAGGTTCACTAAGTGAAGTCCCCGTGGAGCAAAGCACATAATTTGGGATACATTATCCGTAGAAATTACTAAGTTCAGGCATTATTTGAACTTCATTGATTATCAAAGTATATTGATCAATTTGGATAATCAAAGACTGAAGTTAGTAAATGAAACTATGGAGAGGAAACCCCTTGGCACAGCTCAAAATGTGTTAAATTTCTTAAATTCATTAACATAACAAAAATTACATGATGTAGGAGTTAAGGACAGAGTAGCAATGGTATTGTGGGAAAAAGGGTTTATTCATAAACATCATCTAATGAAGACAGTACAAGACAAGGCTGATAAAATGATCTCATGAGTTAATGACTTCAAGCAGGATTTTAAAGAACTATTTGAAGACGGCCTTCCCTCCTTTTGGGATGAGGAGGGACGAAAGTTTTCTCAAGAGCATTATCACAACCTGTTGGTACGAAGCCGTATGGATCATTCTAAATTTGACGATTTGGAAAAAGGGCTGACGGGAAAATTCATCGTAGATAAGCTGACAGAAGATTTTGAGGTATTATAGAAATTCCTGATCATCAGGGGAGGGTTGCCTAAAATGTCTTATGAAGCCTACATGGAGCTAGAGGTGTCTATTCGGGAAATGATTGAGTATGATATTTCAAGCGCAGAGCAATGGAGAGCCATAGAAAGATTTGGAAAAACAAAGTATATCCTTCATTCATGAAAACAGGTGTTGTGCGCTGAGGAGCTACTTGGACGGGCCTTTTCACCAAGTTGATTTTAATTTAATGATCTGTTAGGATCGAAGCAAGTAGTTTATTCCTAGTAGTTAGGAATATAGTTACAAGACTTTGATTAAGCAGGTTATTCAGTTATAAATCTTCTTCGAAGAAGAGATCATTTTATGTATATAATTGCATTTATTTTATGTGATGGGGGTTGTAACCCATCTTGTTGTTGAATGTTTTTGAAGACATATATTTTTTAAATAACAAAATTGAATGCGAGTGAGTTATCAAAGATTCCTGCACTATTTACATTACAGTCTGTGTTCCTCCTCCTTTTTTATTGTTTTTTGCCAGTATTACACTCCATTTTGTTTTCTTCATATCTAAAACATAGTGTTAAATGGTTAGAATTCATACTAGTTATGCTCTGGTCATCGTTTCAGATATTTTATAAACATTTATGCTAAAGTTAATATAGAACTCATCTCATGATGCTCTGTATTGATGGACTATTCATTATTTCTTCTAGTCCACATGAACTAAATGAACGACTGTGATTGAATGGTTACCTTGCCTTTGATCAAATCTGGCGCATATGATTTTGTGATATTTTTATGTATATGTGACTCCATTTCCCAATGGTTATGTGTATTGTTTAAACCATCTATATAATCTTTGAGTGTTGATTTATATATGGCCTTGTTAAATCTGTATTTAAGAGATCTCTCGCTAGAAAGAAAAGCCACTTTCTTTCTAAAGTAGTTTTTGCTGTTACCTTTAGGATTTACCTTTCCAACCTGGGTACATTCTGAGTGTTAACAAATTGGCGCCGTTTCCGGGGAACGAAAGTGCACATTTTCCCTAGGGAGAGCAACAGTGTTTAAAGAAAAATTTCTGTGGGAAAACAGGAATTTTTGTCAGTAGAGAAGGTTGTATGTTTGCCTTGGCGATTCCATTGTAAAACTTTTCAAATCCTAAGGAGTCATTCTAGCTTCGAGAAGACACACATAAGGTAATTCTGATACTGAAATTAGAGTTTGGAAAATCTAGAAAGGTTATTTAAGAAAAAAGATAAAGAAAAAATAGGTTTTCCTTTGTTTGGTGCATCATTTTCTCAAGATTCTCGTATTGATCCAGAATGGGAAGTTAATGTTGGAAAGAGTTTGTTGAAAACTAAATCTGAGTCTGATCTTAAGAATACTGAGTTTAAATCTCATAGATTAGAATCCTATTTGCTGAATTCCCTCTCGAGAGATTTAGAACAGACCCCGAAAGTTGAAACATTTGCTGTTCAAAATACTCAAAAGTCCTCAGTTCCTTTGAACCCACCTAGACCGATGGCAGCCAGATTTGCTCCTTTGCATTTTCCTGGTTTATTACATGACCTTCCTCAGAATTATTCCCAAAGAATTTCTTTATTTGATGGAGAAGGTGACATAACCACAAAGCAACATGTGGCTAAGTTTGAAGATTTCGTTGATTTGGAAGAAGTTGATTATGCAGATGTTAAAATGCGGTTATTTGCTCAAAGTTTGTCGGGTGAGGCAAAGAAATGGTTGAAAGATTTTCCAGATGGGTCTATAATGAATTTTCAGGCTTTCTAGAATGCATTTATAGATAGATAGGATGATAAACAGAATCCTTTACAGCTCTTGTCTCAGTATAACAGTCTCAAAAAAGGAGGTTTCGAATCTGTCCTTGAATTTTCTAGCAGGTTCATGAGGGTTAATAATTCCATTCCGGAAGACGTAAAACCTTCTATGGCCACTGCCAAATTACATTATGCTGGAGCCTTTGACAATGATTTTGCATTCTCATTGAGAGAGAGAAAATCAATGACTCTCACTACAATGTTTACAGATGCTTTAGAAGTGGAAGCAAATATGATGGCAAGTGGAAAAATGAAACATAGAGATATTGATAGGATGAAAAAGGAAGAAAATTTCCCTTTTGCTTCTTCTTCTACTAATGATATCAAATTTTAAATGATGTTGAAGACGATGGAAAAGTTGATGGATAGATTAACTTTGGATAATAGGGGATTCAACAGAGAACAAGCCGACCCTCAAATCAGGAACCCCAATTTTAGAAGACCAAATCCCCCTATTCTTCCACAAAATAGGCAGAGAGACATGAGGAACCCAAGAAATCAAGAAGAACAGCAAATTCGACCACCGTTCCCTGATAATTATGTTGCTAATGAAGAGGACCCTACTGAAAATTAAATTCATCTTTTTGGAGAACTAGATTCAGAGATATATCTTACTGAAGAAGAACATAACATGTTTGAACAAGAAGGTGGAAATGAGGAATTTGAAAGGGAGACAGAGCAGTATCAAAGGGGTTATTTACATGCTATGGATGATGTGCAGGGGAAAATCAGATTGAGAAATAGGGAAGTTTTCATAAGTAAGGGGAAGGCAAATTGAAATCAAACTTCCACAAGTTCCCTAAATGTAGAAAAGGTAAAAGAAGTGAAAAAAGAATCTCTTGTAAATAAAGAAGTTGAAAATGAGATACAAAGAGACAAAAGAATGAAGCAAGTGGCCCCAATTGATGTAGAAAGGGTTGGTTCCAGTTTTAATTTTCAAAATGAGATTTCAAAGTTAAAAATTTCTATTCCATTTAACGAGTTGTTGAGAAACAATGAATATAGAAATACTATAACAAAAATGGTCAAAGGTCAAGGAGAATCACAATTTGATATTTTAGAGTTGAATGATGAAAATCCTACTATTTCATTCGGGTCGAAGGTCGAAAATTTAGAAAATGAAGAAGTCCCTCATTTCTATTTGAGTTTGAATGTGCATGACATGGTGGTCTACAATGCTTTGCTAAACTCAGGAGCATCACATAATTTAATGCCGAAGGGAGTAGTTGAAAGTTTGGGATTGGAAATGACAAGACCCTATAAAGATTTATATTCTTTTGACTCTAGAAGAGTAAAATTCCTTAGTTTGATCAAAGATATGGTAGTGACTCTGAATAAATTACCATCTAAAACTATAGTCATGGATGTGGTAGTAGCAGATATTCCACCTAAGTTTGGGGTATTGTTGTCAAGATCTTGGACTTTAAAGTTGAAAGGAAGTTTACAAATGGATATGTCATATGCTACGATTCCTGTTCAAGATGGGAGAAGAAGGTTGTATAGTGAAAAAAGAACTCCTTATGTAGTGAGCAGTCAAGATAAACTTGAAGTTCATCATATATATGCTGTCGATACTGATTTGGGGTCTTCTATTCTCTTTAATGATATTGTCCCATGTGATTTAGAAGCCACATTGCAGGAGAAGACTGAAGAAAATAAGAAAGAAGAGATGATGGAACAAGATGCTTTGGAGGCAAAACAAAAAACGGAAGGTTTTTGGACTATGTACTTTGATGGATATGCTACAAAAATAGGTGCTGGAGCTGGTGTGTATATAATATCTCTCATTCGGGATTTCAAAGCTTTATCCTATAAATTAACATTTGAATGCACCAATAATGTAGCAGAATATGAAGGTTTATTACTGGGGTTGCATGCTTTGAAAGAGTTGGGAGTGCAAAGGATAAAAGTTTTAGGAGATGCAGAATTGGTGATAAACCAAGTGAATGACAGTTATCAAACCATGCATCCCCAGATGAGGGATTATAGGAACGAAGTATGGGATATGATTGGAAACTTTTTTACAGAGCACACGATTCAAGTTGTTTCCAAACATGAAAATATGGTGCAGATTCTTTGGCAGTAGCTGCTGGAAAATTTAAAACCCCTATTGCTGGTCAGAAAGAATATCAGGTGGACATTGTGAATAGGCCGTCTATTCCCGATAACTCTAAATATTGGCAGGTATTTGAAGATGACATGCAGATTGGAAGATTCTTAGAACTATCAGGAGAATTTGTAAATACTCATATCGACAGTGAAAATGATAATGGTGAGATCTTTCAAGATGATGAAGAACCTGAGAAAGAAAAGGAGGGTGCTGAAAAGTTGAAGGGAACCCTAGGAGGTAAGGATATTATTCAATTAAAAAACAATTTCATACCAAGAGGTTTGATTCCTTTGGAAATTTTTTTTGATTAGAATGATGTTGCTAAGAATCCTAAAGTAAAGCCCTTTGAGAATGCTGTTGAAGATAGGAATATTGGCACTGAAGAGAATCCTAAGATTATAAAGTTATCCAAGAATTTTCCTAAAAAGAAAAAGAAGAATATGTGAATTTAATGAAGAAATATATAGATGTATTTGCGTGGAGTTATGAATATCTTAAGGAGTATGATACATCTATAATACAACATACCATTCCTATAAATCCTGGGGATAAACCTTTCAAGCAGAAACTCAGAAGGATAAACCCTAAGTTGCTTCCCATTATTGAGAAGGAATTTAAGAAGTTATTTGATGCCAAGATCATTGTAACTCTAAGATTTTCAAAGTGGGTTGCCAATTTGGTTCCTGTTAGAAAGAAGAACAGAGAAATCAGACTGTGTATAGATTTCTGGAATTTAAATAAAGTTTCTATGAAGGAAAATTATCCTTTGCCAAAGATTGACCATATATTGCAGAAAGTAGTTGGAGCTAAGAGAATTTCAATGTTGGACGGTTTTTCTGTCTATAATCAGATCAAAGAATTACCTGAAGATCAAGAAAAAACTGCATTTACTACACCTTGGGGAACTTTTATGTATGCAAAGATGCCGTTTGGCCTAATGAATGCAGGAGCTACTTTCCAGCAAGCTATGGACATTGCTTTTGCAGGAGAAATTGGGAATTTTGTGGTAATCTACATGGATGACATCACAGTCTATTCAAAGTCTGACAGATAACATCTACATCATCTAGAGAAAGTTTTCATGAAGTGTAGGAAGTTTGGTATATCATTGAATCCAAAGAAGTCCAATTTTGCATTGGAAGAAGGGAAGTTGTTGGGCCATATAATATCTAAAGATGGAATAAAAATTGATCCTGAAAGGGTGAGTGCAATTTTGAAAGTAGGCGAACCCAGGAGTAAAAAAGAGATACAATCATTTTTGGGACAGGTGAATTTTTTAAGAAGGTTTGTGCCAAGTTTTGCTGAAATCTTAATGAATATCACAAATATGTTGAAGAAGGGTCATGAGATAAAATGGAATGCGGAATCTAGAAAGTCTTTTTGGGAAATCAAAAAAGCAATAACAGATGCTTCTGTGTTGGTGAGTCCATATTTTACCAAATATTTCTCAGTATTTTCATATGCTTCATAGTATACTATAGGAGCAATTTTATTGCAGAAAAATGATGAGAATTTGGAACAGCCCATAGGATTTTTTAGCAAAATGTTGAGAGATGGAGAATTAAAATATGACATCATAGAGAAACAGGCATATGCTTTAGTCAAAGCATTGAAATATTTCAGAGTGTATATCATGCATTCACATATAATTGCACATGTTCCAACTGTTGCAGTGAAAGGGATTTTGACACAACCAGATCCAAAAGGCAGAAGGGCAAAATGGATAGCTACATTACTAGAGTACGACATAGAAATAAAGCCTACTAAGCTGGTTAAGGGACAAGGATTAGCAAAAATGATGACAAATTCAAATTGTGAATCTTTACAAATCAATTTCTTATCTCACCAATCTAATCAATTAGATACAGAAGTGGAAGTAATGGCTGATTTTGTGGCATCTCCATGGTATTATGATATTGTTTACGTCCTTCAAAATTTACATGCACCAGTTGGATTGAGTAAGTCAAGGGCGAGATCCATAAAATTGAAAGCTGCTAAATTTTGTATTATAAATCAATATCTTTATTGGAAGGACCCCGGAGGAGTGTTACTAAACTGTCTTTTAGAAAATGAAGCTCAACAATTAGTCAAAGAATTTCATAAGGGAGATTGTGGAGGACATCATTCTTGGAAGGTGACTGCAAATAAAATTCTAAGAGCAGGTTATTACTGGCCTACATTATTTTCAGATGTGTATAAAGAAACCAGCAGGTATCATCAATGCCAAATTTTTTATGGTAAGAGAAAAGTACTTCCTCTTCCTTTAAATCCAATAATGATAGAAGCTCCTTTCCAACAGTGGGGTTTGGATTTTATTGGAGAAATAAACCCCAATTCGTCAGGACAACACAAATGGATTCTGACAGCCATGGATTGTTTTACAAAATGGATTGAAGCAATTCCCACCAGAAGAGCCACTGAAATTGTAATCATGGATTTTCTCGAGGAAAACATATTGGCTCGATTCAGATGCCCCAGAAGAATAGTAACAGACAATGCAGCTACTTTTAAATCCAAGAAAATGATCAATTTCTGTCACAAATATCATATAAGTCTCAATCATTCAACTGCTTATTATCCGCAAGGAAATGGGTTAGTTGAATCTTCAAATAAAAGCTTAGTAAGGATCATTAGGAAGCTGTTGGAAGATAATAAAAAGTCATGATACACCAAGATCAAATATGCTCTATGGGCTGACAGGATTAGTACGAAAAGGGCAATTGACATGTCTCCATTCCAACTGGTGTATGGAACTGAAGTCATTTTTCCAGCGTTGTTAGGTGTTCCAGTTATGAGATATTTCCAAGATCAGCAAGAAGAACCAAATCACATGCAAAGAAGGATAAACCAGATTATTGAGCTGGAATAACGAAGGAATAAGGCTTATGACAAGGTGCAGTTACATCAAGAAAAAATGAAAAATAATTTTGACAGAAGAATCAAAGAAGAATAGTTTCATATTGATGATTTGGTCTTGAAGTGGGATGCTCCTAAAGAAGACAAACATGGGAAATTTGATCATATGTGGGTAGGTCCTTATGTTGTTGCTGGATACAAAGGACAAAACGCATTTCTGCTAGAATACCCAAACGGGGTTCCTCTGGATAGTAACCATGTTAATGGAAGGTATCTGAAACATTACCTGTCCTAAGGAGGAGGGTAAAACTTGTATTATAGGCTATAAATATTTACTTTTCTTTACAAGTCGATACAGATGGTAGGCTGAATGTGTTTGAAGCCCGTGGTGAAGTCCCTAAGATTCAGGAGGCATGCCATTCCTTTCTTAAAAAAAATATATCTACGAAAGACAAAAGACAAGTTTTATGGAATTTATCATGAAAGATTAAAGACAGGCACTTGGTCTACGAGTTCTTTGATACCTCACAGGGAGGATATCATCCCCAGATGGAGCCAATTGTTTACACCTCTACCTAGCAGAGGGTCGAAGAGACCATGGAAAAGAAGAAATAATGGTTGTTTGAAAACTTTGGTTAAATATAATGGTGTGAAAGTGTGATAAGGGGCGTGTAAGCAATGTTTTATCACGGGATCCAATGGTGTAAAGCGAGGAAATGGAGATCGATGACTTATGATGTGTCCGCTTTATGAAGATGCGAGGAGGATAAGGAAATACGGGGGTATTCAACAAGATATGAAGATCAACGGTCACAAATATAGCCCAACAAAATCTATGATCAGCTTGAAGTCCGCTCCGTAAACTTGCACGTTTGTTAAAACGAAGGAGCTCAGCGGAATGGGTACGTGTAGGCTCATTTGACGGCTAGAAAATAAAGGGAAAATGCATCGACAGTCGTTAATGGATCTGGAGGATGGATTTGCATGATGATTGGAAGCGAAAAGTGGTAGCGGAATGGAAACCACGGTACACGCGGCAGTTTGTGGTGCATTCCACGGGCAAAAGTAGTTTGAGGGAAACCGCTAAAGGGGGCCTCCAGAGTGGGCTCCTATATAAATAAAGTTGATTTTCTTGAAGAACTATTTTTTATTACACTGGACGAATGAAAAGAACTACTTGCTTGCCACCCTTTAGCAGTCAACCTTGAATATATGTAGTCACAGTAACAGGTAAGTCCCGAATACCCGAAATTCATCCGCCATATTATCGTTGTTGTATGTATTATGGACAAAGAGAAAGATTTGCAAGGGTTTAACCATATTCTGGATGAGAGATAAGAATACCTGGTTGACAAGGATAGAGGAGTATATGATTCTTTCTTATCTGTGGGAAGTGTATCTGTTATCAAAGAAAGGTTATGGCAATACAATTCACAGGGAAATGATATTCTAAATGCTTGTAAATCGTTTTTGTATCATTTTGCTCTTGCGCAGACCCTGCATTTTTCTGAGTTTTTCGAGTGGTGTGCGGTTAAATATTCTTCTTCTGAAAGAGTTATCGTAAGTCATTCTACGTCTAGGATACTATGTAAAATTGATGCAAAGGCCATCCGTGAAAACCTGAATTTGCCCGACAATTACCCCGATAGTCGCGAGTCTATAAACGAGTCCATTTTAGCTAAAGTGTACAAAAATTGTGAAACCGAGGTTTGTTGCAAATTATTGTATAGAATTTTGAATGAGGGTCAATCACTAGATGGTCTTTTTCTGCCATATCATGTTCACATTTTCAGAGATGAAGTTCAATTAGTCATTTCTTTAGTCTATCAGGTCTTGGGTCTAGATGATGACTGTCATGTCGATGAAGTCATCTTGGGATTTCTATTAAAAATGAGTTCGATGAGTTTTGAGTCACAGTCAGTTCATGTCTTTACTTTAGACGAGCATCTAGCAGGAGCTATACATCTCCAATTGAGTGAGTTTCCAAAAGTCAGGTTTTTCAAGTTCTAAACTTATTTGCTGAACATGTTACTATGTTCAAATGTCATTGAATTGCAGTTCTTAAGTACCATATTCTCTTCATATTTGCCCAAGAAAATCAACATGTTTCAATTTGCAAATTCTATCATGTCAGAAATATATAAGATGTTGTTTGATGAAGTGTTACCTCGGGCATTGGAAGAAATGAAAAGCATGATGCAATCCTCACCTGAGGATAGGGTCGGAGATTGGTTTTTGTATAAGGATTTCACCGTTTTGAGAATATATGGTTTTACTTGAGAGCCTTATAGGCTGCCTTCTTTTCTTAATCCCAGGATTGTTGCATTGGAGTATATGAGACAGAGAGTGCATGCAGAAGAAGAACACTTTGGGGCTTTCAAGAAATCTTCCAATATTAAGTTCCCTCTTAAAGTTGGTTCTTTTATTTTTAAAAATAAAGGTGCCTTGGTGTTCATAGAGAAATTGTTGGAAAGCGTGGATTTTCAAAGGGAGCAAAGGGTAAATTATGACCCCTATCATATCATCTCCCTGAGAAAACAAGCAAACAAAAATAAGCCATTGGACCACCAAGTTGTTGAAGGTCTAAATGAAGTAGCCAATTTGTTTCACTTTATGGAAATTCCAGGATCTTATGAAAATACAAACAGTAGACCGGTTGCAGTATATCAAATGACAGATGGTTTTAATATTTTGGTTAAAAGGAGTCTTTCTGAAGTTGAAAGTATGGAAATAGATGAGGATGGTTCACATAAAAAGGCCAAATTATTTCAATATGGTAAAGTTTTAAGTGAAGATATTTCAGATGAATTAAAAAGAGTTGCTTTGGTTCCTACAAAATCTGTACAGGTGAGTCAATTTTCTTTTGAAGGTGTAGATAATACATAATCAGGCCCAGTTTTCAAGTCTAAAGAAGAGCTCATAACTAGTTATGTGGAGAAGCAAAAGCAGTCCCTAGAAGAAACAAGGAATCTACTCCCGCGGGTGAGAAGTTTAAATAATCCAAAGACTTCCTTGATTTCTACCCCAGACGTAGAAATAAATACTTTTAAATTGGCCATGGTAAGTGATAAGAATATGTCAGAAATGGAAGTAAGATTAGAGAAGATCAGTGTACCAGATAAAATACAGTTACATAAACAAATGGGAGACATTATTTATTCAGATTTATTGCATGCTATGGTCAGAGTTAATAAGTTACAAGTTTTGGTAGACAAATTGGAAGTTTAGTTAAAACATGAGAAGGTTGAAAATAAGGCTAATTCCATTCAAATAAAAAAGCTGCAAGCATACATCATAAGCTCAGGAAATGAAACAGGTAACACCCCAGCAATCAAAAGACTTCTAGAAGAAAAAGACAATGCCCTCTAGGTTCTGAAGAAGAGATTGAAAATCCCGAGTACAGAACATGTCTAGTAATCAGAATTATTAGCATTACAGGAGGAGAAGGACAAATTTCATCAAGATATGATGGAGTATAAAGGAAAGACTGTAAAATTACAAGAAGAAAAGGATAAGTGGCAAGCATAATGAAATGAGTTACTAGCACAAATCTCACGTCTGAAAAGGGATCAAAATGAAGAAAAATAAATCATGGAGGAACTAATGAGCCAGAATCCCACTGATGAGGACTTAACTATTGTGAATATTGAAAAACATTTTAATGATTTTTCTGCAGATGACTTACTAGTGCCCATGTCCCAAGTCAGCTTGAAAGATGAAGAGATAAGAGAATTAAAAGAGGAAAATGAAAAAGTCAAATCTGAGCTAGCCAAAGTGACTGAAAATAAGAATAATATATTGCAAGATAAAAGTCAACTACAAAAGAAATTTAATGAATTGAAAGAAAGGAACATAGGAAAGGGTCCTCTCCAGGGAGCAAAGCACATAATTTGGGATACATTATCCATAGAAATTACTAAGTTCAGACATAATTTGAACTTCATTGATGATCAAAGTATATTGATCAATTTGTCTAATCGAATACTAAAGTTAGTAAATGAAACTATGGAGAGGAAACCCCTTGGCACAACTCAGAATGCGTTAAATTTCTTAAATTCATTAACATACCAAAAATTGCATGATATAGGAGTTAAGGACATAGTAGCAATGGTACTATGGGGAAAAAGGCTTATTCATAAACATCATCTAATGAAGACAGTACAAGACAAGGCTGATGAAATGATCTCATGAGTTAATGACTTCAAGCAGGATTTTAAAGAACTATTTGAAGACCACCTTCCTTCCTTTTGGGACGAGGAGGGACGAAAGTTTTCTCAAGAGAATTATCACAATTTGATTCGTAGCCGCATGGATCATTCTAAATTTGACAATTTGGAAAAAGGGTTGATGGGAAAAGTCATCATATATAAGCTGACAGAAGATTTTGAGGTATTACAGAAATTCCTGATCATCAGGGGAGGGTTTCCTAAAATGTCTTATGAAGCCTACATGGTGCTGGAGGTGTCTATTCGGGAAATGATTGAGTATGATATTCCAAGCGTGGAGCAATGGAGAGCCATAGAAAGATTTGGAAAAACAAAGTATATCCTTCATTCATGAAAACAGGTGTTGCACAATGAGGAGCTGCTTGGACGAGCCTTGTCACCGTGTTGATTTTAATTTAATGATCTGTTAGGATCGAAGCAAGTAGTTTATTCCTAGTAGTTAGGAATATAGTTACAAGACTTTGATTAACCAGGTTATTCAGTTATAAATCTTCTTGGAAGAAGAGATCATTTTATGTATATAATTGCATTTATTTTATGTAATGGGGGTTGGAACCCATCTTGTTGTTGAATGTTTTTGAAGACATATATTTTTTGAATAACAAAATTGAATGCGAGTGGGTTATCAGAGATTCCTACGCTATTTACATTACAGTCTGTGTTTCTCCTCCTTTGTGATTGTTTTTTTCCAGTATTACACTCCATTTTGTTTTCTTCATATTTGAAACATAGTGTTGAATGGTTAGAATTCATACTGGTTATTCTCTGATCATCGTTTCAGATACTTTATAAACATTTCTGCTAAAGTTAATATAGAACTCATCTCATGATGCTCTGTATTGATGGACTGTTCATTATTTCTTCTGTCCCACATGAACTAAATGAACAACTGTGATTGAATGGTTACCTTGCCTTTGATAAAATCTCGCGCATATGATTTTGTGATATTTTTATGTATATGTGACTCCATTGCCCAATGGTTATGTGTATTGTTTCAACCATCTATATAATCTTTGAGTGTTGATTTATATCTGGCCTTGTTAAATCTGTATTTGAGAGATCCCTCTCTGGAAAGAAAATCCAGTTTCTTTATAAAGTGGTTTTTGTTGTTACCTTTGGGATTTACCTTTGCAACCTGGGTACATTCTGAGTGTTAACATAGTGTAGGATGTATGTAATCATATTCTAAGGCACTGACACTATAGATATGGTCTACATAGTCACCTTGTCCTTCATTATGGACTGGTTCGATATACCTATGTCCTTCCAATGGTTTAATGGGTGACACTACCCTCATGTCATCATCCTTGAATGAGAGGATCCTTTTCTTGAAGTTTATGATTGTTTAATTATATATGGCCCAATCTATCCCCAGAAGCGTGGGGTATCAGTTCGTGTTGTCTACAATGTTTATAACTTCACAGTCTATGAATGTGCGTAGCCCCTCAATGTCGACAGGGACTTAACTTATCCTACCAATCATTTGGATCTTCGCCTGATTTGCAAGCCTCAACTGGATAGGGGACCAGTCCAAGTGTGGCTTTCCCATCCTCTCCCACGTTTGTCTCGTAAAAATATTGACTTCTAACCCCAAATCTAGAATAATGTAATCCATGTTGTAGTCTCCTATCTATGCAATCATTCTTAACTTGCGCCCAGTTTTGAGTTTCTTTTTAACATGGTTAAATATTATTTCAGGTTGTGACTCAACTGTTGATGTATATGTAACTTCGGAATGTATTCTTATATGTATTTTATATATTGTAACCCGATGTTTATTCCGAGATGTTTCTATTATGTATTTGATTCATATTGTCTTACCCCAATGTTTCGATCGGGAGGATTATTAATGTAAACAAGTCTTGTCAAGTCATTAGGTAAGTCCCCACAGTTTTGGGGCACTTGGGTTATTATACACTAATTAAGGTGTAGGCTCGAGTAAGTAATTGTAAGTTAAGCCTACATGGTTGAGTGCACTTCAAGTCAACGGAAGAATATAAATAGAGAGTGAGAGTCTCTCTATTTATCACTTGTGAATTACATCACTTGCTCTCTCAAGTGTGGCGCACCTTTGGAGAAGGAAATCTTTGGCTTGACAGAAGACAGAAGGCTGATGTTGTGTTGGGAGGTCATCTTACTGTTTTGGGATCACATATTGTGGTGATACTATCTTAGAGGAAGTTGAGGGGTTTTCTCCATTTATGGTTTCCCCTCCTAAAAGCTTTGTGTCTCTTGTCTCTTGTAATGTGCTTATGTTATTGCTGTGCTTGTTATTCTCTCAGTGAAAAGATCCTAACATAATGCTAGCTTAAATGTTGAAAAACTAACATGGTATCAGAGCTAACCTGAGAAGAAGACATTGTGCAGCTACAGGAACTAGGGATTCCTATTTTATGGATCTTCCTCCACAGATTTTCAGCAAAAGTATGCTAAGATGACTCTCCATTAAATGGTGCATCGTTCTGTTGATACAGAATTCAATTTCAAGCATTTTCAGTTTTGATGTGGAAATTAGGGATTTCTATAGAAGAGGAAATTTTGAGTGAGATCAGCATAGGATTTTTCTCCTCATCAAAACCAAAATTTAGAGACCTAGATCAATAAATTTGGTTGGGTGAAACTCTGGGAAAGTCAAACCCTAGTTTGACCCTGAGCTAGGAGAAACCCTAAATACTAAAACTGCTAAGTTTTGGTACAGTCGCTATATTTTGAGATTGGAGAAGTCTCAAAAGCTGAAAATTTCAGGGGCCAAATATAACATCCCGATGAACACTGTTTCCAAAGGTCAGCCTCGGATTCGCTATATTCTGGGAGATATGATCTCTCCAAGTTAGGGTTCCATCCTCTTCCAGAAATCATCCATAAACAGGACACCTGGGGAGATATGAAATATCTTGGGCTACAGAGGTCCAAATGGAATTCCTGAAGATGTTACAGAAATGGAACGGACTTTAATTTCTGTGGTCCGAATTTTAGACTCAGAAGATGAACCAGTGATACGTGGTATGCCGTACAACTTCGCTGTTCGAAACAGTCCTGTAACAGGTCACCTTGGGAAAAGGATCATAAATCCCAAATGGTGAAACCAATTATGATGAAACCTACGGTGTTGGATCAGAGACATGCGGGGTTACCCCAGTGAGAAATTTCAGATATAGAGGATCTGTAATTTCATATATATCACAGAAACAGTGGCAGGAATTTCTGCAGAAGAAATCAGAAAATTAGGGCTTCCTGTTTCAGGAGCTTCCCTCCACTGTTTTCAGAAAAGGAGTACATTGGACAGCTCCATTTGAAGAGATATATCTATTCATCCAATAAGATTTGAAAGATTCCAAGTTTTGAAAATTAGGGTTTCTGCGACAAACCCTAGATCAGCGAACTCCGGGACAAGGATGGACATCTCAAATCGGTAAGATCTAATCCTTTGCTATTTCCATTTGAGGTTCTCATTTCAATATGATATATCAGATCAGCTTGGTGACAAGCTTTGGGAAGTTGAAAACTTCCAAGCATGGAAGTATATGATCTCTCTGAAGAAAATGGATTAGACACCTACATGAGTATGGAGGTTCCAGTTTCAGAGGGAGACGAGGCCAAATAAGACATCATGCTCATGCTGCAGAGGATGATGAACCATCCAGAAAGAGATCCAGATATGAAAGAGAAGATTCTTCAAGCGAGGATGAATATGTTCTAATATCAGCTCTCATAGGTAACATTACTCATGGAAGTGATGATTGGCTTAAAGACAGTGGGGCTTACAAACATATGACGGGATTCAAGGAATCCTTTGTAAGACTGTCAGAACATGAATCACCTCACAAGGATTGAAGAAGAACCTTCTCTCCATTTCAGCATTGATGCAAAAGGAATGTGGGCTGCATTCATATATGGTCAACTCGTCATATGGCTGAAAGGAAATACTATCGATGATGTGGTAGTGATTGAAGAACAAGAAGGAGGCTTGTACAAATTGAAGGGATATCCAGAACAAGCCTTAATCCATGACATAGTAGAGCCAAATGAGCTTTGGCATAGAAGGCTTGCACATGTGCATTACAGAGCACTACCTATTGCAAGCAAAGCTGTTGAAGGTCTTCCTGAATTTCAATCTATTTGAAGGGAAGAACAAAA
Source organism: Pseudotsuga menziesii (assembly GCA_001517045.1). Lineage (NCBI taxonomy): Eukaryota > Viridiplantae > Streptophyta > Pinopsida > Pinales > Pinaceae > Pseudotsuga > Pseudotsuga menziesii. Next base: position 118,441 of record LPNX011173285.1, read on the forward strand.
TCAAAATATGACCTAAAGAAACCAGTTGAAGAATGTGAATATCTAGAATGCAGAAACCATGCAGTCATAAGAGTCTCTCAAATCAAGAACAACTTGAAGCGGTAAAAGAAGCGGTGAAGAATGCAGAAGTGGTGATGGCCACCTTGAATGGCCTCCCAAGATTGTAGAATTCATTCATTCAAGGAATGTGTTCCAGAAGGAAGTAATTACCTTCAGCATACTACGTGAAGAAGAAGAAGCTCGAATCATAAGAAGAGAAGAGAAGATGGGAGCAATTGAAGATCAAGCTTTCACCTTTCAAAGAAGATCCCTCAAGCAATGAGGAATATGAAGAACTCAACTCTTGAAGAAATTCTTCTCCACCTTAGCTTTTGGATAAGAAACGATGCTATGATGAATGAAGAAGACGATGCAGCTGAAGGCTCAAGAAGGAGTCTACCCTCGAAACGAATAAAGATAAGTATTCAATTGTCATTTCATGATATTGTTTTGTTATGCATTTGTTTATATTCAGTTATTATATCATGCATGATAGGATGTTTGCATTAGTGATAGTATACTACTAATATCCATATGGGTAAGTAGCTCATGGTGCTATACAAATTCTCCATTGCTACTTATCTAGAATGAAACCTCTTTGCTGACATATTGGATTAGTGCACGATCCCAATGTTGTCCTGGTAGATATGGAAGGCATCTAGAAAGTTTCAGTGAGATATGGATGAATGTTGTATTGGCTAAAGTAGTTGCATGATCATATATTTAAGCATAATTATTTGCCAGTATGATTATTCCTTATGAAATGTTTCTAACCATGCAATTTCATTTGACTTGTAGGAAAGATCGCATACATAATCTCCTACAAGCAAAGAAGGATGAAGACTTGTTCCGAAGAACAAGTGACAACAGTTCAAAGACAAAGAATAATATGACAAGCTAACAGATGGGTGCAAGATGAACTTTTGAAGAAGTTCAAGATAGAGGATCTTAGTATCTAGTGATCCTAGATGGATACTACTTGTCACTCCAGTACAGAATGTTTCAGTGCATAGAGTACAGAAGACAGAGGGAGTATGATGCTCTACTTCAGAGCGAGTGATTGTAGAAGATCCTGAGGTTTGACATGGTATGACAGGATGGGCAGATTACTGATGATTCTAGGCTTTACTGAGAGTAAAGTGGATTCCAACCTTTGATCCAAGGTTGAATGTGGAATACCAGTGATGCTCCTGTTATGTGTCGATGCACTATTGTTTTAGGTATGGTGGTGTGGCAGAATACAGATGGAATCTTCCTTGGACAAGGGAAGTATGCAGTAGAGATCCTGAAGAGGTTCAGGATGATGGACTGCATGGCCTCACCTATGGCATCAAACCTGAAGCTATTGAGTGATGCTTCTTCAGAGATGGTTGATGCTACGATGTATCGTCAGATGATTGGGTCCTTGATGTACCTGAGACCAGATATTTGCTTTGCTGTGAACACATTGAGACATGTTCACTTGATGGTTACAAACCATGCAGGGGTACAATTGATTATGGGCTCAAGTATGATGCGAATCAGAACATTAACCTGGAGGGTTATGTTGATTCAGATTGGGCAGGCAGTGCCATCGATAGGAAGAGTACTTCGGGATGTTGCTTCAGTATGGGATCAGGTGTGATCTCTTGGTTTAGCAAGAAGCAATCCTGTGTGGCACTGAGTACAGCTGAAGCAGAGTATGTCGCAGCTTGTTCAACTAGTTGTGAGGCAGTATGGCTGCGGAAGCTACTGTCTGATATATTTGATCTCCAGTTGGATGCTACCTATATACATTGTGACAACCAGAGTTGCGTGAAGTTGTCAGAGAATCCAGTGTTCCATGACAAGTCGAAGCATATCGAGATCAAGTATCACTATATCAGGGATATGGTGCAGAGAGGAGCTGTGAAGCTCCTGTATGTTGTGACGGAGGAACAGATAGCTGATGTATTGACGAGGCTGAAGTTCGAGTACTTCAGAGAGAGACTTGGTGTTCTCCAAATCGAGGCTTCCTCCTAGAGACAGTGATGTGTCCCAAAGCCATTCTGACGAGGAGGTCAGATGTAAGGGCTGAGCCATTATTTCATGGTGAGAGGATTCAGTTCCTTCCATGTCAGATATGAGTGCTGAGATTGAGCCATTCTGACGAGTAGGTCAGATGTAAGGGCTGTGCCATTCTGTTCATGGCTAAAGGATTTAGTTCCTTCCATGTTAGATGTAAGTGTAGAAATATCTCCTCATTGTGGGTGAGAGTCTTCCATCATTGTGGCGGAGGTGGCTCCTGCCTGGATGGGATTGTGCCATTCTGACGAGCAGGTCAGATGTAAGGGC
>LPNX011173285.1:124321-265478 GCA_001517045.1 Pseudotsuga menziesii
TCAATAATATGCCCAAAGTCTAGGGATGATCTTAATCCTCCTCAGCTGCGGCTGCCTCTACAACCTTCCTATAATATAGAACTTCCCTAGTTACCCTTATAAGAAAGTGTAACTAGGACGAAGGAACCCCAACCACATACTCTTGCATGACCATTAATATCCAATCCATCTTGAGCATAGGGACATCCTGGGTAATATTTTTCAGCTTCCCCTCAATGACACGTTGCATACCATCGTCCCTTCTAGCTGGTATGGGCCGCATAAAAATTTTCGGATGGCCATCGTGGCAGACTGGTCAAACATCTGCATATAAACATAAAGAAGTTTAAACTCGTATACATATGTATATATAATTTTATGAATAAGAACACATAAAAATTAAATAATGAAAATATAAAAGTACATACGTATCTCCCCCCATGCTCCTTCAGGAGGGAGGATGAAATCTCAGATATCCACAGAAATCTAATCCAGCGTAAGGGAACTTCTCTAGAGAAAGAACTTATCTACCCCAGTAGGAGTAGAATTTGTTGACATAATCATTCTGGACGGCACCACCGCAACCCCATCGTAGGAAAAAGTCTCCCCACTATGTGAGTCAACGATCACGATGTGGGAAGGGAGGTAAAATCACCGCAGGGCTGAGGGTTGGGACCCTCTCCAAGAAAAGTACAACTAGTATACTAGATTGTCCAATGTTTTTCCGTCGACCCCTGTTGTAGTCACATAGTTGTTTCTTCACTATCGGAAGCAATCTTGAGCACCAGTCACACAAGAAACCTCATATGCACTCTACTACTGCCCGCATATGAGTATGTGTTTCTACATGCAACGCAGATGAACCTGGAACTCTAGAAACTGTTATTACCATGACATTTAATGGAAAGGAGGAAATATCTAAAATTGGGACTTGTGTCCTTGATTTTTGCATACGAGAAAGAAGTAGGTCTTGACGTAGTCTTTCACACTTAGAGGGTCATTGCCCGGGCCAGTTCCCTCCATGTTCGTAAGTGTACCCATGTGGGATAGTCCCGTGATAAAGTAGATGTCATCTATTGTCAATTCCAAGGTCTCCTCTTGGATGTTGAAGATCCCAATATCATGATCCCAATAACTTACCAAAGTCTATGAAAGGTAGACTTGGGCACGCTGTTACACCTAAATCTTGTCATCAGCATGTGATGAGATCCCAAACTTTAGTGTTTCCCTCAATCCCAAAATGTGAAGTGAGAACATTGGTCCAGACATCAAATTTTTATATGAAAATCTAGCACCGCTTCTACCCTTTAGTCAAAAAGCAGTACCTTCTTTAGCACCACCTGTATTATGTTGGTAGTAAGTGTTAGACATCAAATCATCTATTCACACTTAGTAGATTGTACTAGGATACATTGGGAATCACTGACATTATTGGTGATCTCCCTCGCACTTTTTAACAGTTCACATCATTGGCCGGTAATCAAGTGGTTTCTAACATGTTCAAGTTCAGATCATTGTAATCAAATGGATAGGATCATACTTTGTGGAGGACAAGATGAATACCTTGGGTATATATTGAAAATTACTCATAGCTTTTTCCCCAGGTTGCGATGGAGTATATTGTATGAAGTACCAGCATGGATCCACATTTGTATGGTCGTGGCTATGCTCAAATTTGCGTCTGTATGACATAGATCTACATTGTATGTCTGGTAGCTACGTTCCAAGTTTGAGTCTTCTATCACATGGATCTATTTTGTATTCTAGTATCCATGTTTGTTTACCTCTCTCATGGATCTTCCTTGTATTGGTCCGTAGCCATGATGAGGACACATTTTCTCATGAGTCAAAAGTATTGACGTATTGCAGATGCCTGGTTGATGTTCTCTAATCAAGCTGATTATTTCCTCGAAGTGATAACTTGCTCTTTCAAAGCTCTCTCCTATCGTATCCCTCTAGCCTCATGCTTTGGGGGGCATTCTGTTACACCTAAATCTCATCATCAGCATGTAATGAGATCACAAACTTCAGTGTTGCCATCAATCCCAAACTATGATGTGAGAACATTGGTCCAGACATCAAATTTGTATATGAAAATTGAGCACTGCTTCTACCCTTTAGTAAACAAGCGATACCTTCTTCAGCACCACCTGTATTATGTTGGAAGTAAGCGGTGGCATCACCTTTATCCTTCAATCAATGTGCGGTTCTGCCTAGAACCACTCTATCATGGCGAACAAGGAGTGGCGCCTTGGTAAAAAGTGAAAAAGAGAGGTTCTCATGAAGCTTCTTGAAAGAAGGCTTCATGGAACCCTTATCCTTGATCACAAGGGTCAATTGGACTCGAGATCCATCCTTGTAGGATATCCTAGCCACCTCACCCACCAATTTCTCAACCATCCCTATCCATTCCAAGCCTATAAAAGTAGGCTCAATCTCCATGGTTGAGGAGAGAGTAATGTTATGTTGTTGCTTTAATATCCTGGCCTAAGTCAGTTAAGAGAGCTTGAGGGAACAAGTTGGGACTATTAGAGACAAGGTGTTGGTTTTGTGAAAGACAATATCAACACTAAGGCATAGGTTGTAAACTCTTTCTTCATTTTATTAATGTGAAGTTGGTTCCTGTCCCATATACCTCTTATGTTGTAATCTTGCATGCTATTGTCAGATTCCTTAGTCACTGACATAGATCTATAGATGATGTTTTGATATCTTTGATCTCTTGTGTGTTTTATGTGTTTATGCAGGTATTTCCATGGATACCTTTTGTCATAAGAGAAGAATCACATCACTCCATCAATGATAGTATTCCAGGTGTTTATAGCTTCTAGGGAAATTCTTCCAACCTTTGTTGTGAATCATTTGTTCTGGATGTGAACCATTCATACTAGAGGAACAAATTTTGTCCATAGAAGGTGCAAAATTCCTACCTACAAATCTGGTGACTCCACTGGGGAAGAGCTTCAACTGATTTGATCTTCCTTAGTCTTTTTCAAGAACACTTGTCTGAAATCCAAGATCCGTTCCTTCATCAATTCAATCAAATCCACTAGCTGATCTACTGATCTAGTGGTTATTGGTTTGGTATCTTCAGAGTTTTATATCTGAGTTCTTTTGACCCTTTATGCTCTTAAATATTGTTAATTCATGGTTTAAGTGCTAGTTACAAAGTGATCTAACCTTGTTGTTTCACTAATTTATTTGCTTTTGCACATTTACAGGGAACCACGCATGTGCTACAGGAAATAAATGGTGCCACCTCCTGAAGACAGTTATCAGGAAGACGTTCCACTGCTTGAGACCAGTAATTAGGAAGAGGTTCTGGATCAAAACAGCTATGTCAATGACTCTCTGCATGCGGTGCTAGGTAGGCCTTTTCCTGGCTTTATTTTTCAAAGTTTTTGCAAAAAAATTTGGTTTTGTTGTCTTTAGTTCCGAATGCCTGGGCTTGCATTAAAGATACTTGAGTGCTTGAATGTTGCATTTGATGTGGAAAAAGGCTTGTTTTGTTAAAATCAAAGAGTTAGGATAGGTTCATATTTTCATTAGCTTGTATACTTGGTTTTGAGTTTTTCAAAAGGAGTGTTGTTTGAGAGATTAGCATCAGTTAAATGTCAGTCTTATTGCTAGATAGATCTGGAAAGAAAGACTCATTTGGTTGATAGCTTGTTTCATTTTCCATTAAAAATTCGTGAAGGACTTCGTTTTGCTTTAAAAAAGAAATTTTTTTGTTGAGAATTATTCATATCAATTGTTGCAGGATGAATGGTTGGATCTCTGATTAGCCTCATCAGCTTTTAGGTCTCCATCTTTTTTCTCTTTCTTTTACATTTTTGTTCTCATCAGAGAAAAATATTAATAGTTTTAAGTTAGATATTTCTCATTTTAAAGAAAAAATTGAAAAAATATTGATTATTCCTTTGACTGTGTTTTTTTCTTTCTCCGAAACAAAGATGTTACTCTAGTTTGCTTGCTTTCAAAATTGGTTTGAAGTTTGTTGCTTGTTGTCTTTCTCGGAAAAAAAATTGGTTTAGTGTAGTTGTTTGAGAAAATTTTTGGTTTCTGACAATAAATTGAAAAGAGATATACTCTCTCCCTCCCATAGGTAGGCATGTTTTGAAAAGTAAAGTGAAATTATCTGCATTTCATATTTGCATGGCTTTACATTTCTGTCAAAATATCATGCCTTCACCTAACTGCTCAAGATAAAATTAACGGTAGTTATAGGTCTAATATTGTATAGAAATTTGAGTGATAAGTTAGTGACGTGTTTGGGCATCGTAAAACGTAGGAGATGTCGTTACCTGCCTATACTATAATCCGGGACTCACACGGTTCTTCCACGTACCGTCGGTATATCAAACGACCTTTCACGTACCCTTGAGGTATACAGAAAGGTACTTTATGTACTCGATTATATATCAGAAGGAACCTTGTGGACGGTTGTGCATTAGACAGCACTACTACCGATTTGAGCTCCCAAGTACCTTGTGTATATTGGGAGACCCCACTAGGATTCCTTGTCCAACTCAGAAAAACCCTTTGGTTGTCTTGTTTGGAGAAATACACCAAGAAAAACACTTGAGGAGACTACTACTCATGTACCTTGAGTATATCACGAGTTGCACCTGCTTGAAAATCTTGGTGAGAGACCAACTATTTTGAGCTCATCCTATCACTTAAGTTGCTTGTGGCCTGTAGCTTGAGTAGGAGAAAACTTTGTGTGATTTTTCTTAGTTTTGAAACCCTAGGTTAGGTTTAGTGACTGATACAATCTAGCTAAGTTTCAGTTAAGACAATCTAGAAGGAATCAGGGCTTACCATCCAATTTTCCTCCTATTACAGGAGAAAGTCCAATGGAAGCCATCGACCAAGGAGCTGCAACCAGTGTCCATGAAGAAGAAAATATGGTTTTAGAAAGTGGAGATCAATCACCTCTTACATTAATCCCTTGGCTCAATAGCCTTTTATGGCTGATACTCCTTTCATCCTCCTATGGGAGGTCATACTGATAGTCCTAATGAACCACAGTATGGCCCTGATGCTCCATTTTGGAGAACGTCTATGGGTCAGGCCATTTCTTCATTTGGGGTTAATAGAACCTCTCTTAAACAAAATTCTACATGTGAAGAAGAATATAGGAAAACCCAAGCACCTATTCACTGTGCACGATATTTTCAAGAGAGAATGCAAAGACTAGACAAAGTTCTAGCTATGCTTGCACCTCATAATGAATCTATATCAGCTAGATTACCTCGTAATACATATCCTTGTCCTGTAGCTGAAATTAGGGCTTCCATTGATGGTTACCCACCACATGGTGAGACTTCTCACAATCCAGTTCAAACCTCCAATTTCACGCCTGCAGTTTTGAATTCTTGGTCTATTTGTAGTCATCCTATACCTTCTATAGCTGGGGGGAAACCTTCAGTTCTAGTAGCGTCCGTACCTTGTAATTTTTGGGGGAAACCTCTGCCACAACCTACGTTACCCATTAGTGGAATTATTACTAATAATAGACATACCTCTACTATAGGACAATCCATAGTATATGTTCCTCCCACCAATACAAATATGGTAAACCCTCCATTAAGTTCAGGTCAGCCCATAGTGGCACAACCTACAGTTAATCAACCCTTATGGGACTATGGTTACCCATCAAATCAAGTAACTGTAGGGAATATTAATTATCAACCTACACCTATAGGAATGTCTTGCACTGGAATTTCATACCGTGGGAATACATTTACACAGTGGGGGAAACCCAAATGGTCTTACATGCCCGCAATAGAAGGAATACCTATTCATACTTCTGGAGGCGTCAGAGGACAACCTTGTGGAGGTCCTCCCCCCGGGGTGCCTGGCGGCCCCCCTCCTAGTGGTCTTGGAGGTCCTGGTGGGATAGGTGGCCCTGGAGGTCCTCCTCCTAGTGGTCCCGGTGGTCCTAACCCTGGAGGTCACCCCCTTCAGGTGGATCTTTGGTAATTTCATCATGTCATTAACTATTTCAACAACCTATATACCAGTCAACATATGATCCCACTGGTGGATACATGCCTTATCAATACTTCCAGTATGTGGAACCAAATCGTCATTTACCTTTCCTAGCAAATTTGGATTTACCTGATTTATCCAAATTGATCAATAACCCCATTCGAAACAACCCTTCGTGGCCTGTGATTATGGTAAAGTTGCCATCTGACATTCCAAAATTCGATGGAAAGCATGAAGATGATCACAAAAACCTTGTTATGACCTTCCATCTATGGTGTTCTTAGAACTCCTTGATGGATGATTATGTTTTTTTAAGGCTCTTCCATCGTACATTGACCGGTACATCCGCGAAATGGTACATTGAACTTCCACAACATTCGTTTGTGGATTTTATGTCTCTAGAAACTATTTTTCTTACGCACTTTCAGCTATCCATTCGTTACGAAATGGGTACGGATCTTTTAACTTCACTCCGTCAGAACACCTCCATGCACATTTCAAACCATACATTAGAGGAAATTTCAACTCAAAATGGGCCTCCTAAAAAAAATTAATAAAATAATAGTTAAAATAATAAAATAATATTTATTAATTTTGGAGGAAGAAAAGAAAAAAACTATTTTTTTGTTTGTATTTTCGACATATCTCCCATGTCTTTACTCAAATTTCGATTGGGAGAGCTCACATCATCATCACGTTTTTTCAGGTATTTCTTGTTTTTGGGGTAGTGGGGTCCGTCAAAAGTATGTCGAGTGGGTACTCATTGGATACGGAATTTAATTCCACATCCAACGTGCTCTCTGGATCGAAATTTGAGTAAAAACAAGGGATATATGTCAAAAATACAAACAAAAAATTAGTTTTTTTTATGATACCTATCCCCAAATTTATATTAAAAAAGTGTTTAAGACCTATATGGTATTTCAAATTTCTGACATGGAATTTGAGTTAAAGTTAAAAGGCCCATTTTTAGTTGAAATTTCCTCTAATGTCCATGAGTGGAGAAGGAGGAGAAGGCTTATTAAAGCTCCCCTCCTGTACCAATTTCTAGCTAATTGGTTTACTAAGTCATTGTTTGCTCCTATCGCCCGAGAAGTGGCTATGGGTGGTATTGTTATTAAAGAGCAGGCTATTAGTTGTGCTCAGTATCTAGATTTGTTCTATTCCCAATCTGGAGTGATGTATGACCTAATTACGCAAGCTCCTCACCCCATCACTGATCCTACTAAGCCACTAGAAGAAACCCCTGTCGATGGGGTGGTTGGTTCCATCCAACCCTCGTCAACAGCAAACCATGACAAGCAACAAAATGCTTCTACCACTACTCCTTCAACTCCTACGATTTCTACCGAGGTGAATGCTATTCAAAGCACACAAACTCTCAGCAACAAGAAGAAAGGAAAAGGGAAAAACAAGAAACCTGTAAACCAGCAACCAATGAGAATAATAAAGGGAAGAGGAAATCCAAATATCACTGCTTATTGTGTGGAGGAGATCACTTCACAAAAGAGTGTCCTCATCATGACGAGATTATAAAATTTATGAAGAGAAACCCTACACCAGCAGTTCTTACTGATCCTTTTCCTTCTCAACAACAACTGATAGACCACTTGTCTAATTAGGGAAACCCTAATTCCATGGAAGAAATTTAGATGATGTCTTTCAAGACCATCAATTTCAGTACTCGTATTCAATCATATGACAAGACAATAGAGAAAAAGGAAGAGATTCGTCCATCTGACAAGGTTCCTTCTACTAGTTCTCCTCCATCTTCGTCTAATGGCCCTCTCGTGATCGAAAAACCTAATCTCGATTCAATTTTGTGACCACCTAAGGCTACCCTTAGGAAGTTGGTTTTAAATCCCAAAGCCTAAACTGCCCAATTTTATAATGTAGTCGAAGATCTAGCTCAAGCACCTTGCACGATGTCCACCCTTGAGGTATTCCAGAACTGTCCAACGCAACATAAAAACTTGTTAACAGCTTTGGGGGCATTAGAGCCATATAATACCAACTTGATTCATTTCAATGTAGAGAACTATAAATCTAGAGTACCTCACCAACTTGTATTTCAAATCGCCTCTAGAGTAGTTGGAAGAAAGGTCCATCAAACTATTTTGGATGAAGGAGCTTCGACCTCTATCTTGTCCATAACCTATTGGAGGGCCATCGGTTGTCCTGAGGTTATGAAATCACATACTACTTTGAAATATTTTGATGGGAAGAGTTTCCAATATCATCGTTTATTTCCATCACTTTCTCTTGATCTTGGGGGAAAGACCGTTTCCATTCAGGTGGAAGTGGTTGATGCCCCGTTAGATTACAATATTATATTGGGGAGGAATTGGTTTTATGCTATGACTGTTGTAGCTTCCATAGTATTTAGAACTCTCCAATTTCCACATATGGGGAATATTGTGACTATTGATCAACTTAACTGTTGTACGCCAGATGTTACAACCCCTACGGTGAATAACATCCCTATGCTAGGCCAGTCCCCTCCTCCTTATCAGTCGGTTAGGGTAGGTATGCTAAAAGAATCCATCCTTCTGGGTGTGTTTTCATCAGCCCCTCCTAGTATAGAAGTGGTGACAATGAATATGATTTCCACAACTGGCTATAGTACCGAAGGCAAAGAAATTGTTGAGTCATCCTCCCTTGGTGTGAAGCAATGTATGATGCTATCCATTCGATTTCCGATGACCATATTGATGATCTTCATCTCATGGCTTCAGATCCATACCACCTACCTTATTGGTTGGAACCCTCTCTTCCCACTATAGATTATCTCACGTGGAAATTTCCTTCGGATGAGTCCATTATGGATATCATGAGTGAGAGTGAACCCGTCTTGGAAGATGCCACTTCGGTGGGTTTTGCCCTTCAATCACTTATCGGTACTAATATTTTCACCCATCTACAAACACCGGTATTGTTTCAAAATATGGAATCTGAAGGAAACCTATACAACATTACTAAAACCACCCCAATTGACATATCAGTCAAACCTAGAACCATTGAGCATGTTCATGTAGGGAAAAACTGCTCAACGGAAGAAACTGAAGCATAAAGGGATTTATTCAGAGAATTTCAAGATATTTTTTCCTGGACTTATGAGAAGATGCCTAGGATAGACCCATCTATTGTGGTTCATGAAATTAAAACCTATCCTACAGGAAAACCTGTCTAGCAGAAATTGCATCAAGTCCACCTTCAGAAGGCTGCGGCTATTAAAGCCGAAGTAGAAAAACTTCTGAAGGTAGGATTTATTTATCCTATACCCCTAATGGAATGGGTATCTAAAATTGTCCCTATGAACAAAAAGAAGGGTACCATTAGAGTCTGTATCGATTTTCAAGATCTGAACAAAGCTTGCCCCAAAGACAATTTTATAACTCCGCATATCGAATTCGATTAGATTATCGACAATTGTGCTAGAAGTGTCATATTCTCATTCATGGATGTATTTTATGGCTATAATGATATTGAGATATTTCCCACTGATCAGCATAGAACATCATTTATATGTCAGAGGGGAGCCTTTTCCTATAGGAAGTTACCACTTGGCCTTAAGAATGTTAGAGATACATTCTAGTGTGCCATGTCCTATACGTTTCATGATATTAAAAACATTGTGGAGTCATACCTTGATGATCTCCCAGGGCATTCATAGCAGCAGGAAGACCACCTTGGGCATCTTACAGACATTTTTCTGAGATTTCGTCATTATAACATACGATTCAATCCACTCAAGTGTGTTTTTTGCATTGAAACAGGACGTCTCCTTGGATTTGTGGTTTCTAAGCATGGCACCCAGATTGATCCACTAAATATCGCTACTATATTGACCCTGCCTACCCCAACAAATATTGTTTAACTCCAAAGTTTGCAAGGGAAGGAAAACTTTCTCCGTCGTTTCATTTACAATTTCACTGAGAAAATGCACGGTTATATGCATCTCCTAAAGAAGAACACTCCATTATTTTGGGATGACCAGTCCCAATGACCCTTTGATAATCTTAAGCATGCTATGACCCATTCACCCATGATATACCCCCCAGATTATTTAAAGGACTTTCTCTTGTATGTTTCTCCCTCCACTACTACCATTGGGATGGTTTTATTGCAGGAATATTCCAATGGTTAGGAGCACGTGATATATTATGCCAGTAAGAGTCTTATTGATTCTGAAACGCGATACTCGTGTGTGGAAAAGCCAACATTATCCATGGTCAGTGCTGTTCAAAAATTTCGTCATTACATCTTGCTTTGCACTACCATGGTACTTGCATATTAGAACCCTGTGTACTACATCCTGACTCATTAGTTACTAGGGGAGAAATATTCCCGTTGGATTGTCATCCTACAAGAATTAGACCTTGAGTTTTCCATGGCCACTTCAAAGAAATACTTGGTCTTTTGAGAACTGATGTGTGACCTTCCCTGTGATTTGATGGATATTGAGCCTAGTGATTCATTTTTAGATGAATTTATGTTCTTGATAAGCATGACAGACCCATGGTATCGATATTTAATCATTTATCTCCAAAATCAAAGATTTCAGCCCAATATAACCCATGACGATCGTCGTCACATCCACCACCACACAAAATACTAGCTTATCTTAAATGATACATTGTATAGACATGGTATTGATTCCATTCTCTGATGATGCCTTACACATGCAGAGGTTGAACAATTCCTTAATGATTTCCACTCAGGATCATGTGGCAGTCATCTTTCTGGGATGACTACAGCTCACAAAATCCTTTGGGCTCGCTATTTTTGGCCTTCAATATTCAAATACTATCATGAGGTTGTTAAGAAATTCCCACCCTGCCAACATTTCTTTCCAAAATATTGCACCCACCATGTTCCTTTAGACCCCGTCATTGTAGTTAGCCCTTTTTCCAAATGGGAGATTGATTTCATGCATTGTAAGCCTACCTCATCCAGCGGGCATAGTTACATCATCATAGCCATTGATTATTTCACAAAATGGGCTGATCCTATGCCTACATATGCACAGGATGGTAATACTATTGCCCTCTTATTATTTAACAATGTGATAGATAGGTTCATATTCCCACAGTCTATTGTCACTGCCCATGGATCACATTTTCAGAATAAGATGATGACCTAGTTGAGTACCAAGCTGGGTTTTTGCCATGAAAACTCAACTCCTTACTATCCGTAGGCTAATGGTTAGGTCGGGGCCGTTAACAAGTTTTTGAAAACTATGCTACGAAGGATGGATAGAGATCATAAATCCAACTTGCAGCTAACTCTTTTTTCTGCTATTGGGATTATAGGACTTCGGTAAAAGCATCGACTGGTTTCACACCATTCCAGTTAGTTTATGGACTAGAAGCCATCCTATATCGAATGCCAAATTCCTTCACTGAAACTTGTAGTATAAATTCTACCCAATACTTCCACCGAGGAAGAATGGTTTCTATACTTGAATAATCTTAAGGAAACTAGAAGAGATGCCTCCTTAACTAATGAGGCACATAAGAAACGCATCAAGGCCCAATACGATAAATCTGTTCAACCTCGGGTTTTCAATGAAGGTGACCTAGTTCTGACCTATGATTAGAGACACAATAAACTAGGTAAAGGGAGGTTCGAGTCAATGTAGTATGGTCCCTTTGTCATCATCAAAGTTTTAGAGAAAGGAGCTTACAAGCTCGTAGATTATGATGGGATACCCTTGAGGAAACCTCACAATGGGTTGTACCTGAATAGGTACTATGCTTAAAACATTTGTGTATGGTACCGTGTATATATGTATATTATTGGCTTTCAGTGTGTTGTGTCTTGATTTAGTGTGGTGTTGAGTTTGGTATCCAAACTATTTATACCATGTTTTGGTTATGCATATAGGATGGATTTTTACGGCTTCGCTGATGGTACTTTCCATCATACCCTGAACCTTGCTTCAACTGCTTGGTTTCTCTATTCCCTGGATCATGATTTGATCAGTTCAAGGGATTTTTGTATTGGTCCCACTACCAACAACATAGACAAGTATCAGGCGGTAATAGGTCTATTAACTGAGGTTGCATCTCGGAACATTCAAGACTTGGTAGTGTTTTTGGATTCACAGTTAGTGGTTTGTCATCTAAACCATATCTATACCATCAGGAACCTACTAAGTCTTCATTTATTTTAGACATCATGTTTATTAGAGAGGTCATTCGAATATATCACGTACAGGCACGTCCTAAGTTAAATAATGTGGTTGTTGATTCGTTAGCGAACTACATCCTAGACTAGTATATCGCTCATTCATAACTTGCAAAATAAACATGGTTCATTGTAAAAGAAACTATAAATGACACATAAAACTCATGTCAATATGATTTCCATTTGAGAAATATAAACATGGGTAATAAGTCTGTATATATATATATATATATATATATATATATATATATATAAAGTGTTTTTTACAAAAATGTGGTCACGAGACCTCATCTGAAGCACTGTGGTTTTCAGGAAATACAAAATCATACAAAAAACCCTAAATCTAGTCAACTTTTAGTAGTATAACATGCGGACCACCATCTAATGGTACTCATGATAGCACATGATGGCCCGTGCTACCCTGCAAAGCTATCAGATGAAGAGTCCTAGCACTCCTGTGGTGTGTCTCTAAAATCTCATGGGGAGGTCATCTATAGCCGTGTCAGCAATATCAAGAGTCAGTCGCTCTAAGTTATCCTCCAACTTAGTAAGGTGATCATCACCCCTATGAACAAACTAAGCTCTAGCTTGTCTATCCATCAGAGAAGATCCTCCAGGTTGTGCACCACTAACATCTACATGTAAACATTAGGTCCATTTACTACACATAAAAAACATAAAATATAAAAAGCATAAAAAAACATGATTGGCATTTGTTGGCCACTTTTCCCCACTCACGCAACCCAGGTTCTTTGCATCCCGTCGATCCAACAACTACCCAAGATACCGACCCGATAGAGAAAACCCCATCGGCAACACCTACGAAGCAAGCACAATCTCACCCGAGATATCTCATAGATGGGTAACGGCCAGAATCATGTTTCCGTGATTGTCGGGGGAGCATAGTCTCTTGGCTCACAGCCAAGGATCTCAGTGAAGGCAACAAAATGACTGGATAGAGGAGTAGGTTCTATGCGATTGAGCACAACCGTAAGTCATCACGCATGACCTGACTTTTCTTTCCACCTCGCAGCTGGAACAACTCATGTGGCACAGTTGATTCACGTCAATTGCCTCTACGTCTTAAGTCGGTATTCATAACAAGAATCATACAGAATGATATATATACAGATTCAATTCAACAATGCATTATGTTCATCCATTTACCAATTGCAAGAAACTAACAGAGACTCAAGCACATTTAACATTATACAGAAAGCAACTAGTAATCAATCGCATAAACATTCACCACATCAACCATTCATTCAGACACAAGAAATAACATGGAAACCCATCTGGGCAAAACCACCAAGGTGCTCTTCATCTGGCATGAGAAATGATATAGCACCTTGCAGTCTATGAGATGTAGACTGATCTTGAGATATGTCTTTAAGTTCAGACTTATAGTTCTCATGCTCTCTAGTTTGCTCTTCTACTCTACTCCTACTCCTAGCGGTCTGCTCACACGGCAGTCAGATCCACGGTTCAATAGCCCTCTAATGCTACCATACTCTTTTTGAGTATAATCCTCTTCTCATCGCTATGACATTACAACAAAATCGACATCCCCCTCTATGGATTACCACTAAATAGAAAACTACTACTGAAAACTAAAAAGGGAACAACGAAAACCTCACAGACCAACCTTCTCACCATTGCATCCCTCCTATTTATACTAATTTACATGGCCACGCAGGGCCAACTGCATACAAGCAATCTGTTAGCCGTCACCATCAGCAACCCCTTTGGTTATAGCTATGGTGATCATGACTTGACATGAGGCACTATCAGCTTGACTTACAAATATCTTCTCATGCGTGCATATCTGTAGGATTACACCACCCTATACGGCCATGATCTAGATTCTGCATCCATCACTTTCTGGCTGTTTTCCCCTTGCGTGCTTCCACGCTTGCCTTTCCTTTTTCGCGTGTCTCTCTATTATGCTTCTGTGGGACCTTTACATCCTTTGCGATCTTCCTTTGCTTCTATCGCGTGCACGAACTTCCTTCTTATGCCCCTTTCTCAGGCCAACACCATTTTATGGTTTTTTTTCTTACCAATATCCCCCACTGAGCACCAGGTGGTAGTGGTAGGTCAAGGTCACCTCAGAAATATGTCCTTGCGTAGGCATAATCCTCGATCATGAGGATATGATCTTCCAGCCAATAGAAGAAAGCGGCCTCGAATCTCACCTTAGATCTGCCACCACCTGTACGAGACATGACCTCAACCCACCTCACCATGCATGGGTCTCTATCCCTAAGCTCAGTGAAGATCACATGGGGTCTCATCAGAGGCACCCTCTCAAAGAATAAACAAGCTAAAATGGACCTGAAACCAAATTGCTTTAGTTCTCCCTACCGACATTTTGTCAGCTAATCCTTGAAGACAAGAAGAAGTGGCTCCACCCAGTTGAAAATTGTAGGACCCATAGCTCCTAGGGCATACAACATATGTTCCTATATTCTTGATGACGCCCTTGGCTTCCATCTATCCTGTGAATGACAAACAAGACTGTACGAAGTGGCATATCCACCACAACCCTAATAGGAATATTCTTACCTGACATTCTTGTGCCAAGATGATAATGATGGTTGATTAGTTCCTGAGTAGTCATGCCTCCTCCTTGAGAACTGGAAAGAGAGATAGGGGCCCCTTTTCTAGACAAACTTATCAAGAAGTAGATGTCCTCTACCTCTATGTTCAAAACATGAGGTCCTACCTTAAAGTACTGCTGCTCTGGATTCCACATTTGTAGGATATATTCCAGCAAACGAGAATGTGAGATCATGTTGGGGGTCTCAAAGAACTTCATAAGGCCACAAACCCATAGGGCACCCAAAAAACTTGCATCTTTTGCGGTAGCCGCATCATCTAGGTGATGTTTCCTTTCTTTCCAGATAACCATTTTTTGTTCCAATAGACCTACCAAAAATAATTTAAAATCCATTTACAAGCATTTCTTGTCAATAAAATTGCTTAAAAGATTTTTTTTTGGCTAATCCATTTGTTTTTTGGATCCCACAGCTGGCATTGCCTCTATCTAGTTAATACAGAGTGGTGCCACCACCTGTGTCAAATGAAACAAACACGGTTTTTGTCGAGCACCACCTTTCCCGCAAGGCCTAGGAGTGGTGCGCACATTTCCCACTTTAAGTTTGGCCAATGAGATCTAAAAAACAAGAAAATCAAACATTGGAAAGGATAAAAGGAAAGAGGATGGATTTAGAGGTTACCTGGAACTGGCGGTGGATGCTCCTATAATCTCTGGTTGAATTTTTGGCTCAAAACTACCCAAAATGCTCTCCAATATTGGTAAACATTGAAATGAGTTTTTTTTTACTATTTACTCAAGCTTTTATAACTTTTTCTAGGGTTTTTTATATTTTAAAATGATTTTTAATAAAAATACACTTTAATATAGTTTTTAAAAGCCATTTTATCAAATATTTTTGGAAGCTAATGGTCTTTTTTAAGGTCTTGTAGGGATGGAGTCAAGCAATAAAGTCTATGGGGAAGTTCATTTTTTAACTTTTTCGTATTTTTGAAAATGGAAAAATTTTGTGAGCATTCATTTTGATACTTTGATCACGCTTGCAAAATCCAATATCAAAGTTTTGAGTCTTTTTCTGATTCTTTTCAGACTCGTAAAACCCTTTATCGTGAAAAGAGACCTAATGGAGCCTCCTTGAAACTCTTTTTGGACTCCCTAAATATGAAAAGACCGTTGAGTACTTGTCTTCTTCATACTTGTAAAATTATTTGAAGAGTCATCTTTCGATGATAGGTTATCTCTTTTTCGGTTCGGATAGACTATTTACGAAAAATGACCCTTTGGATTCTTCTTCCGTCTTCATTCAGACTCTCTAAACATGAACAATATCGAGTTAAGTTTCAATGGACTTGTTAAACTAAACACAGAGAGACCCTTTTTGGGAATGAACCCCTCCTTTCTCAGGTTCGTAAAATGTATGAGAATGGACTTGTCTTTGGATGATCTCCAACGAGTGTTTTTTGCCCTCTTTGAACTCGTAAATGCAAAAATACGCACTCATCAATCATGATGGGGAAATTAAGGGAAGGGAATCAATTCATCTTTGCAAATAATATGACATTTTCGCGTCATCTTTTATTAATTCTTGAACATGATCTAGGAAATAGGAATCAAAATCATCAAAGAATTATTTAACAAATACTCATGAGTTGGAAATAACTGGAATACCAAATAGGTTTCCTCTCTGTATATTATATAAACAATAAAGGATTACAATTTCCATGCATAGCAATAGCTTAACTACATGAAGAATTTGAATACCTAAGGGACAATTCGAATTCAGTGAGTGAGTCTAGCTTAACTGACTCTTTGCCATGCAATCTCACTGAGTTAACCACTTGACCAAAACACTAATTGACTCACCAAACCCTAACTGAAGTTGGAGTGCAATAAATGACTGAATCTCAACTGAAGGAGATCAAACACATGTCATAGCAATCCAATCATCAAGTGCTAGTAATGCATGACTCCAATAAACCCTGATGAGGTTAACTGAAGCTGAACTGACCATCAGAAGTTGGTGAAGGCGCCTTGTTCACTCCAGTTCATTAAAATAATAATAAATAATCATTAAATAATAATTAAATAATATGTTTAATGAATGGAGGCACCTTAACTGACTTTAACTGATTGGTTGAACTGAAAGTAACCACTAGTTAGCAATTAGGTCCATGAATGTCATACAGATCACCCCTAGAGTGCTCCAGTTAGCCTCCTTAGATGTAGGAGAAGGCTAAGTTAGCCTCCTTTACTGTAGGTAGGCATGGGAGTGACTGGGATGATGGTAATTAATGCTCCACTGATGTCAATTAAACTTAGGATAGTGGTTTAACTAGGCCAATTTGACCGAAGGAGTGAGTATGAAGGTAAATGTCTCCAACACCCCCCCTTAAGCTATACTCAGGAAGAGTTAGAAAACATAGATGCATAAAATTCTAGGGCCCTGGAAACAAAGGCCATAGGTCACCCTGTACAATAAAGCAACTGAAACAATTCTCAAAACAAACTAGGTGAGGAAAAGAGGGAAAACACAGTGGAAAAAAACCCCCCCTCAAGTTGAACACTGAAAGTAGTCTGGATCAACCTGATGAACTCACCCATAATAGTGAACGGAGGTAAGTGAACTTATTTTCTGAAAATATCTTGGTGAATATGTCTGGAGGAATCTTCCACTTTGGAAGAAGAACAATGCACTCAACTGAATCAGAAATACAAACAGCTGCACGGTGAAAACTGGACCCATGTAGAGCAACTGAAATCATCTGAAGAGAGAGCAAAGGTTCTTGAGGATTAGAACCATGTGTGGAACACTCAAGAAACTGATATGTTTCATCCTTGAACAGCAAACCATGAGTGGTAAAATCAGCCCCAAATATTAGGAGCAAGTGTCCATGCGGATGCAAAATGTCTTCCTCTTTACTAGTTCTGTGAGGAGATGAGATTGTGACCAAAGGTAGAGAATCCCTGGGTCTCTGGAGAGCGAATGCTTGAGCTCCATAATCTGATATAGATTCTGAAATATCTAATGAATCACATAATAAAATATCAGCAACCTCATAAGAGGAAACTAACACCAAATCCCCGTAAGCAAATTTGAAGAAGAATTGCGGTACTTGATTTATCACACCGAAATTGGTGAGAGCAGATACAAGCATGACTGAAAGCTCTTGTATTTTAAAATATGAACAAAATAATATCAGATAATAAATTAAATCAGATCTAAATAATTTCATAACATATCAAACACTATTAAATGAAATCAAATCCCCAGCAGCAGGTTCGAAGGAGACTTGCGGTACTTGTTTCTTCACACCGTTGATGAGAACAGCTACAAGCAGTACTGAAGGTTTATGAACCTGAGATTTTAAACCAACAAATATCAGATCAGATCCAAATAAGATAATATCATACCCAATAAGGTTCATATCAGATCCAAAATTATGGTCAACCGAGACGGTGGATGCACAGTGTTCTTCTTCTTCAAAATTCTGAATTTTGGTGCATGCAATCCGGCAAGATTTTGCTGGAAGATCTAGATCACGGGGAGCGAATGTGTCACTCTTATAATCTGATATTTCTTCCAAAATATCCAATTTTTTACATATTTTCACACCAGCAGCAACATTAGCGGAAGAAAAATCAAATTTCTCTTCACTTTCGGAAGCAATTACTGGTAAATTTTGCACAGAATTCAAAGGAAAATCACCGGTGAATGTTTGCATGGAAGTGCAGCAGTGTTTTTATTCAATATCAGAGATTCGAATGTCTTCTTATATTTCAGTAATATGAGAAGATGATATATCAGAGATCTCATGAACTTCCGGAGCATCAGGAGAAGGAGTCACTTCATGGAGACTTTCTTCAATTCGAATTGAATGTGTAGAAGATTCTGCTTCATCTTCATCTTGAACAACTTCATTGGAGAGAGTAGAGGCTGAGAATTTTGAGTGAATAAATCTTGTGGTGCTGGATGTGGTCTCCAAAGTACTATTATGATCCTCATTGTGCTTGCCAAAGGTTTTGTCCAATATTGTCCATATTTCCTTTGGGTATTCAGCAGAACAAATAAGGTAGTACAAGCTATCATCAAGGGCCAGAGCTATTGATCCAAAATATCTGTTAGTGTCATTTATCCAGTCATTCTCATTCTCATAAGTCTCTCTTCCAATTCCAATATACACCTCATAGAGACCTCGTCTCTTGAGATATGCGATCATCTTCAGCTTCCATTCTGAATAGCTTGCGAATGGGGTGAGAGGAGGGATTGATGAGTCCATTTGAAGTTGTACCTGATAAAACCTACAAATCAAAACAAAAAGGCACCGTAAGGTTGGATAGCATGCACATTATAGGCTTTCATCACACCCAACATAGTCAATCAAGCAAGCTTGATCAACAAGTTCTTTACTTGGGATATTGAGTGGTAAGCCTTGGCTTCTGGTGCAGTGCTGGAATTTTGAGCTATTGCTCACTTCTCATGGAGAAATCTGTCAAAAATCTTGTTTTTGAGAGATTGATCTTCATCCCACCGTAAGCTCTGATACCATATTAATTCTTGCACATGATCTAGGAACTAGGAATCAAAATCATCAAAGAATTATTTAACAAATACTCATGAATTGGAAATAACTGGAATACCAAATAGGTTTCCTCTCTATATATTATATAAACAATAAAGGATTATAATTTCCATGCATAGCAATATCTTAACTACATGAATAATTCGAATACCTAAGGGACAATTCGAATTCAGTGAGTGAGCCTAGCTTAACTGACTCTTTGCCATGCAATCTCACTCAGTTAACCACTTGACCAAAACCCTAATTGACTCACCAAACCCTAACTAAAGTTGGAGTGCAATAAATGACTGAATCTCAACTAAAGGAGATCAAATAGATGTCATAGCAATCCAATCATCAAGTGCTAGTACTGCATGACTCCAATAAACCCTGATGAGGTTAACTGAAGCTGAACTGACCATTAGAAGTTGGTGAAGGTGCCTTGTTCACTCCAGTTCATTAAAATAATAATAAATAATCATTAAATAATATATTTAATGAATGGAGGAACCTTAACTGACTTTAACTGATTGGTTGAACTGAAAGTAACCACCAGTTAGCAATTAGGTGCATGAATGTCACACAGATCACCCCTGGAGTGCTCCAGTTAGCCTCCTTGGCTGTAGGAGAAGGCTAAGTTAGCCTCCTTGACTGTAGGTAGGTGTGGGAGTAACTGGGATGATGGTAATTAATGCTCCACTGATGCGAATTAAACTTGGGATAGTGGTTTAACTAGGCCAATTTGACCGAAGGAGTGAGTATGAAGGTAAATGTCTCCAACACCTTTGAACATGGCACCTGTCTGCATTTAATTCAGTCAATTGGGTAAAATCAGCTTGTCTCTAAGTCGATCAACTTTCATGAGTCATGCCATCCCTTTGAGTCTTTCAAAGAATGCATTGTCCATTGTTGTATAATTTTATGCGTCGTCAATTCAATGCTGCTAAATCTTTTGTCGTGCCACCCAATGTTCAAAGGGAAGTTAGAAGTTTACCTCTGCAGTTAAAACAACCTTTGTGTCAATACGTTTTGAGTCAGTCCTATGGTTACATTATCTACAACATTCTATAACTTTGTTCCAAGTTTCATGTCATCGATGTGGGATTCATCATGGCCCTCTTTCGACGAGACTATTCCAGGAATTAGTCTTAGAAACAAGTTTAGTACCTTGAGATCTATATGCCTCAATGACAGATCATCTCGCTCTCGAAATAGGTTCACATCATTGACCTTTGATTGAGACATTTGACTAAGTGTTCGACATAAAATCATCTATTCACACTTAGCAGATTGTACTAGGGTACCTTAGGAATCACTGACATTAATGGTGATCTCCCTCACACTTGTTAATAGTTCACATCATTGGTCGGTAATCATGTGGTTTCTACCACGTTCAACTTTAGAACATTGTAATCACATGGATAGGATCTTACTTTGTGGAATATGAAGACCCTGGGTATATATTGAAAAGCACTCATATCTTTTTCCCCGGGTTGCAATGGAGTATATTGTATGAACTACCGGCATTGATCCACATTTGTATGGTCGTGGCTATGCTCAAATTTGCATCTGTATGACATAGACTTACATTGTATGTCTGGTAGCTATGTTCCAAGTTTTATTCTTCTATCACATGGATATACGTTGTATTCTAGTATCCATGTTTGGTTACCTCTCTCATGGATTTGCCTTGTATTGGTTTGCAACCATGATGAAGACACATTTTCTCATGAGTCAAAAGTATTGATGTATTGCAAATTCCTGGTTGATGATCTCTGATCAAGCTGATTCTTGCCTCTAAGTGATAACTTGCTCTTTCAAAGATCTCTCCTATCGTATCCCTCTAGCCTCATGCTTTGGGGAGCATTCTGTTACACCTAAATCTCGTCATCAACATGTAATGAGATCCCAAAATTTAGTGTTTCTCTCAATCCCAAATTGTGAAGTGAGAACATTGGTTTAGACATCAAATTTGTATATGAAAATCCAGCACCGCTTCTACCCTTTAGTAAAAAAGCAGTACCTTCTTCAACACCACATGTATTATGTTGGCAGTTAGTAGTGCCACCACCTTTATCCTTCAAGAAATGTGCAGTTCTTCCCAGAACCAATCTGTCATGGTGAACAAGGAGCGGTTCCCTTGGTAAATATTGAGAAAGAGAGGTTCTCACGAAGCTTCTCTAAAGAAGGCTCCATGGCACCCTTATCCCTAATTGCTAGGGTCAATTGGACTCAAGATCCATCCTTTTAGGATCTCCTATCCACCTCACCCACCAATTTCTCAACCATCCCTATCCCTTCCAAGCCTATAAAAGAAGGCTCAATCTCCATGGCTGAGGAGAGAGTAATGTTATGTTGTTGCTTTTATATTCTGGCCTAAGGGAGTTAAGAGAGATTGAGGGATCAAGTTGGAGCTATTGGAGACAAGGTGTTGGCTTTGTGAAAGACAATATCAACACAAGGCATAGGTTGTAAACTCTTTCCTCATTTTATTAATGCAAAGTTGGTTCCTGTCCCATATACTTGTTATGTTGTAATGTTGCATGTTATTGTTGATTCCTTAGTCATTGGCATAGATATATAGATGATGTTCTGGTATCCTTGATCTCTTGTGTGTTTGATGTGTTTATGCAGGTATTTCCTTGGAGACCTTTTGTCATAAGAGAAGAATCACATCACTCCATCATGTTAGGATATTTAGACACTTAGCAGTTAGTTAAGATCAACTTGTGTAATATGTCCATTAGATAAACTGGGTTTCTTTAGTATGCATTTGTAAATATTCTAATCCGATGGTCACGATATGCTCTAGACATAAAGTGATCCGATGGTTCAACTTATCTTAGATCATACCTACCATTGATCTATGGCTTAACACCCTATTGGTCCATGATCTCTATTTAAAGAGAATGGAGGGTCCTTGGCTAGTTGATCGATTATGAGAAGCTCATATGTAACTTTCTTTCTTTTGCATATTAAATTGCTCCAAGTAGCTATTTGGCTGGGGCCATGGACCGTTTCCCTCTCGAGGGTTTTAAAAACGTGACAAAAATTGGTCTGTTGATCTGTGATCTATTTGTGTGAAGTGGTTTTTGAAGGTGTTCGGTCTTTTGGGAGTACCTTGTGTACTTGAACATGGTATCAGAGTGTTTATGAAGAGTCGCTTTCGGTTTTGATCAAGATCTAGAACCGGTGTTGCTGACATTTTCAAAGGGTTTTTGGTTTTGGATTTTCTGTGCATTTGTGGCCTATGGAAGCTATTCCATTGCATCCAAAGTGCCGTTTACATTGGAAAATAGTTGTCGTTTCACCAAAAACCATTTCCATTTTATCTAGAAACACCCATTTTGGCAAATCTGAAGGTATAATGTTACAGTGACGGACTTGTTTATTTATTTTTTAATCTCTCATATTTTTTCAGTTTTATTATTAGATCTTTATTGTTTTAGTCTCAGACTATTGCCTTCCCTGGCGGTGTATGCTCTTTGCCATGCACCTTGTGCGATCATGGCGAATTAGAAACAGAAAGGGAAATTTTTTTCTTGTCTTCTCGGCTACGTATGTTCTTCGCCGTGCACCTTGTGCGATCACGACAAATCAGAAACAGTGAGAAAACTTGAAAACGTATACTTTCTGGGTAAGCTAACCATGATCTAACCCCATTGTGTGGAAAAAGTTTTTTTTTGTTTTTGTTTTTCATTTTTTTTGTGATTTGCAGGAAAAAAAGGCAAGCACGGAGAACGGGAGAGAAGACTTTAAAAAAAAAACCCTTCCTCTATCCATTCTTTTACATACCTTTTAAACTTAGCTCACTTGGTCCAAAGTTGATTTATTCCTTAATAGGTCTTGAGTTCAAGTGTTATTAAGCTAATTTTTAGTGCATGCAATTTCCATTTTTAAGTTACTTTATTGTAAAAGTGCATCTCGCTTAAATAAAATTAAATAAAAAGTGAGTCACTTAAGTCTTTTAATTTATTTCTGCACTACTTAAAGTAACATTATTGTAAAAGTAAACATCACTTATTCTACAAAAGTGATTCACTTAAAAGCGAATTTATTGTAAAGTGATTGTCAAAGGTTGATCTTGGGAAGAGGGGGGTTCTTTTTTTTAGTTGGTCAAGTTATTATCTGCCACATCACTATCGGGGACATCTTCAACATTTTCTTTCATCAAGCATAACTTCATCATCTAGAATCATTTTTCAGTGCCGTTTTTTTTAAAATCGCATATTGTTTTTATCTCTTTGCATCCAGATAGTTAGTTTATGTTCTTCTAGTAATTATTTTATAGTATGGCCGCCCCTTGTGATATTATACTTATAAGTTCTAACTATTTCTCATGGAAATCTCGTATGGAGGATGTTCTACGAAGTAGGGGGGTTTTCAGGATAACCTCAGGGAAAGAAACAGAACGCACTGATGATGATAAGAAAATTAAATGGGAAAATAGATGTGATGAAGCTGGTGGATTGATTGGGATGTTAATATCTATTGATTTACGATTCCACATATCTAGAATTGATGAACTTGATAAAGCTTGAGAAAATTTGGAATCTGTGTTTGGTAAACACAATGAAATTCAGGGTCATCAACTTGAGAATGAGTTGATTTTCTTAAATCCAAATGATTTTTCATGCATTCAAGACTATTGATCTAAGTATAAAACTCTTAGACTCTTATATACAGAATGCAAGATTAAGAAAGAAGACAAACAATGTATTTATCATATTCTTTCGAAACTTGGACCTGCATATTCTGTTTTTGTATCTACATTCTACTCCATGAAAGAATCCTTGACTGCAGCTAGCTATAAAGAGACTAGTCTTGAATCCTTTTGTGATTCTTTACTTAAAGAGCAAGATAAGCTCATTCATCTTGGAATAATTAACAATGTAGATACATTTGGGAAATCATTATTGTCCCAACAGAAAGAAAAGTCCAAGCCTCCCAAGAAATATAATTTTCGCAATAATAAGCCAAATAACAAGGGTCTCAAACCCTCTTAGTCAGTTCCTTCTTTAAAAAATGACAAAGGATCCAAGCCAAAAGGATAGAAGACTGAGCGTCATTGCAATTTTTGTGGGAAAGATAATCATGATGAATCTAAGTGTTTCAAGAAAATGGTAGCCTTGGAAGTAGCAATGAAGAAGCACCGCATCAGCCTAGATTCGTATTCAGAATCTACCTCTCATGGACATGCACTTTGTGCTTCTAGTTACTCTTTTACTAGATCTTCTTCTACTACTTCAATTGAATGGCTCATTGATTATAGTGCATCTTATCATATGGCTAAGGATCAAGCCATATTTTCTACTATGCATGAATTTAACACCAAACAAATATTTGTTGGTGATGATAGATCTCTAAGTGTTGTAGGATCTGGAATAGTTTCAGTAGAAAATGGTCATTTCAGTGATGTACTATGTGTTCCAAAAATTTCCTGCAATTTGTTATTAGTCTATCAAATTATTCATTCGGCTGAAGGTTAAACTATGACGTTTACACCTCACCAAGTTGTAATCAAGGATTTTTAAAATCCTTAAAATTTCCTTGCTACTAGAACTGTTGATGATATTACAAGGTTGTACAAATTTAACAACTTTGGGTCATCACCTTTTCTTTCAGTTTTTGTTGCTCATAGTGATAACTTGAGCAAAATTTGGCATGAGCCATTTGGTCACTTAAATTATTGCTCATTGCAACAACTATGTAAATACAATATGGTGATTGATCTTCTGATGGTATCTTGCAAGGATGGTGTTTGTTCCAGTTGTGTACTCAGAAAACATCATCAAGACAGTTTTTACAAATGTGCCTCTTGGCATGCCTCGGTTCCCTTGGCACTTGTGCATAGTGACTTGTGTGGCCCTCTTCCATCTGCATCATTTTCTGGTTTCAAATATTTCTTAACTTTCATTGGTGACTATTCCAGATGCACTTGGGTTTACTTCCTAAAACTTAAGAGCAAATTATTTAACATGTTCTTCGCCTACAAGGCCCTTGTTGAAAAACAATTTGGTCATCAAATTATTAAGTTAAGATCTGACAATGGAGGAGAATATGTTAACAACAAGTTCACTACTTTATGCACTGAACAAGGAATCTAACAACAACACACTATTGCATATACACCACAACAAAATGGTGTAGCTGAACAAAAGAAGCACACTTGAAATGGCTAATTATATGATCCAATCTAAGGGACTAAATCTTCAATATTGGGATGAGCCCATAAATTGTGAAAATTACATATTTAATCGCACACCCACTAAATTTTTACAAGGTATAACACCGGAAGAAGCATGGAGTAAAATTAAACTAGATGTAAGTCACTTTCGTGTGTTTGGTTGTCAAGCATGGGCTCACATTTCGGATGAAAAATGGAAAGCATTGCAGCCTAAAAGTGAAAAGTGCATATTTGTTGGATGTTCTGAAGATGTAAAAGGTTATAGAATTCTTTATCCCCATTCACATGATATAATCATTAGAAGAGATGTTAAATTTGGTGAAAATGTCTTGTCCTGCGATCCTAACTTGGCGGGTGTGCCATCTTTGGCCTGCAAGCTTGATTCGGCGATTGTGCCTTCTTCTTCTTCTTCTTCCAACTTCCTTGATAGGTTTCCAACTCCAGTTTCTGATGATGATAGTGAGGATGAAAATCCACCTCCGCCTGCTCATGTTCCTCCAATTTCACCAGCACCAATGCTTCCTCGATGGGTCTGTTCAACATGTGAAGCAATTGGTAATATTCTCGGTGATCCTAGATATCAACGTCGAACACATTCTCTATTTCAATGAGCCTCTTCTCTTTTGGCTCAAGTTTCTGAGAATCATGATCCAGAAACTTTTGCAGAAGCTACATGAAATCCAGATTGGGATGCAACTATGGATGGAGAATATCGTTCCTTGATGGTGAACGATACTTGGGATCTTATTCCTCTTCCAAGACGAAGAAAAATTTTCAGATGTAAATGGGTCTACAAGACTACGTATGCATCAGATGGAATTGATGAAAGACTTAAGGCAATGTTAGTTGCCAAATGTTTTTCCCAAGTTGAAAGGATTGACTACAACAAAACCTTTGGTCCTATCGCAAAAATGAATTCCATCTGCCTTATTCTTTCCCTTGCAACCTTACATAACTGGGAATTCCATCAAATGGATGTCAAGTCTGTCTTTTTACATGGTGATTTACAAGAGGAAATTTACATGGAACAACCTCCTGGATATGTTTAGGATAACTCTAGCCTTGTATGTCTCCTTTAGAAATCCTTATATGGCCTTAAGCAAGCTCCTAGAGCTTGGTATGCCAAAATGGATAGCTTTCTCCTTGACACTGGTTTTTCTAGATGCCATTCTAACCCCAGTGTCTATACCAAGAAAGTATGAAACCATCTCATCATACTTGTTATTTATGTTGATGATCTTATCCTTACTGGTAGTGACCCTAAACTTATACCCATGTGAAATCCAGTCTTAAGCAAAATTTTGAAATGTCAGACTTAGGACATTTGCATTATTTTCTTGGTCTCCAAGTCTTGCAAACCAAAGAAGGAATCTTTCTTTCCCATTCTAAGTATGTTTGTGACCTTCTTCGTTGCTTCCACATGGAAGATTGTAAACCAAGCCCTTCTCCCTTCCAGTCTAGAGTCAAATTTTTTGCCACTTGTACTTCCCTTGACGTAGATGCCACGTTGTATCGTCAGCTTGTTGGTAGTCCTTTATACTTGACTCATTCCCATCCCAACCTTTCCTTTACCGTTGGTCGTGTTTCCCGTTATATGAAAAATCCTCATGAAAGTCACTCGAAAGCAGAAAAAAGAATACTTCAATATATTTGAGGTACAATTCAATTTGGGATCCATTACAGTACAAGGGGGAAACCTTTGTTGGTTGGTTTCACTAATCCAGATTGGGCCGACGATCCTGATGATCGAAAGTCTACTGCATGTTATGTTTTCAGTCTGGGATCTGGACCTGTCACTTGGGCTTGTAAGAAACAACAAGTTCTTCTTCTTTCTTAAGCAAAAGCAGAATATCAAGCCGCAGTTAATGCCAGCTAGGAAGCTTTATGGATTTGACAGATCCTTTCAGAGTTTGGATTCAAGTAGCAGCATCCTACTCCACTTTGGTGCGACAATCAAAGTGCCATCAATATTTCCAAAGATCTAGTTCTAAATCAACGTAGAAAACACATTGAGCAACACATGCACTTCATCAGAAATCTTGTTCATGATCATGTTCTTGAAATTCTCTGTTGCCCTACAGATGATCAAGTTGCAGACATCTTCACCAAGTCTCTTACAGAAGTGAAGTTTTCTAAACTTCGATCTATGTTAGGATTTCATGAATGTGTCCTTAAGGGGGGATAGGCTCTAATGCCTCCTTCCTTCTCCTAATAGTGTCACTTTCGTAAGGGGGGATGTTAGGATATTTAGACACTTAGGAGTTAGTTAAGATCAACTTATGTAATATATCCGTTAGGTAAAGTGTGTTTCTTTAGTATGAATTAGCATGCATTTGTAAATATTCTAATATGATGGTCATGATATGCTCTACACATAAAGTGATCCGACGGTTCAACTTCTCTTAGATCATACCTACCATTGATCCATGGCTTAACACCCGATTGGTCCATGATCTCTATTCAAAGAGCACGGAGGGTCCTTGGCTAGTTCATCAATTATGAGAAGAGCATATGTAACTTTCTTTCTTTTGCATAATAAATTGCTCCAAGTACCTATTTGGCTTGGGCCATGGACTATTTCCCTCTCGATGGTTTTAACCATGTGACAAACATCGATGTGTTGATCTGTTATCTATTTGTGTGAAGCAGTTGCTGAAGGTGTTCGGTCTTTTGGGAGTACCCTGTGTACCCGAACACATCAAAGATTGTATTCTAGGTGTTTATAGCTTCTAGGGAAAGTATTCCAACCTTTGTTGTGAATCATTTGTTCTGGATTTGAACCATTTAGACCAGAGGAATAGCTTTTTTCCATAGAAGGTGAAAAATTCCTAGCTACACATGCATATTTGAAGTACAATAGAAATTTAACAAGCCGCATGTTTGGAAATCTTGTATAGTGGCAACATCTTGCATGGAATCTCTATCCATGTCGTCATGCTTGAATTCTCTCCACCTAGAACCATGTTTTCCTGCCAAACAACATTATCCTTCAATTAGATTCCATCTAAATATTTTTCCATTTCATCATTTTTGAAAAAATTGAGCTCATGTAGTATTCACAATTATGCTTTCTGCACAATGCGAAGCACACGTAGGTTGCACTGCAATCAACCTGTGAATAAAATGTGCACTTGTGAGTCTAATGAAGGGCACTCATGAATTCCCCGGTATGCTTTTATGGAAAGAATAAAACCACCAAATTTAACATAAAAAAAGCAAAAATGAAATGGATGAAATGAAAGAGGAGGGAGATACCACTAACCTGCAACTTGTGGTCTCAAAATTGGTTGACAGGATTTCCCACTACGATCAATTGAAATTTGAAGGTAAAATTGCCAAATATAGTTGAAATTCCAAATGGTATGTTTGTTTTTATTTTTGAGCTATTTATAGTAAAAATTTCAATTTTTTTACCCATTTTCTATAGTTTAAAATCCATTTTTTAATATATGAACTAATACCATGGTATTTCACTAGTTGCAACAGGTTATGGATGATCAAAAACTTGTTTTCCGTCGCATATAGGGTAGGATTTGGTATTCATTGCAAACTTTTCACTTACATCCTATCGTCCACTTAACCCTAGGATCACTTTTGCATCTATGGACTATGTTGTCCAACCACTTTTTCTATGTACACATCATTGTTCTTCTGTGGATAGCATTAAATTGAGCACATAGATCTGTAGACAAACACACAACTCACATGATAGATCACACAATTTACTCAGTTATTGAAGAATGAAATAGTGCAAAAATGGCTTGCAGCTGTGAATGCTTTTCATTCATCAAAGAGTAACTAGATAGATAATTACAATGAAGTACAATGGCTTTAATAGCCACAAGCAATTCGAATCCACATGAGGAAGTTCGAATTGATTAGACTCTACTTGATTGTAGGTAACCAAGACTTGTCTTAATCACTATCGGAGGACTCAGTAGTTAATTGTCCTTGTCTAAACCATAACCGGAGTTCATCGGAGCTCTAAAACACAACTCAAGTGTTAATTTAGTGTTGACTAATGGTTAACTGGCTGCGGTAGGTGAGAAATGTGCCCCACATGTGTGCAGTCAAGTAAACCTAGTGCTAACTGAATGTGGAGGACTTGAACTGAATGTAACTGACTCCTAACTTAGCTTGACTAGTCATTAACTGAAGTGAACTAACCTTGGTTGGTTTCGGCACTCCCAGTGGCTTCCTAAATTGTAGGGATTGATCTAGGAGACTCCTAAACTTATGCAATCAAGTGCAATAAGTGGCAGCGAGCCTCAATTAGTGTTCCCCACACTTTAGTAACTGAAACATGTGCCCCAATTAGGTCAAGTTTACCCAATTGTGCTAATGACTATAAATAGACTGGACGAACTCCCAATTTAGACATGACTCCTAATTTAGACATATGACCAAATTTGAACAAGGGAGGATTAATAATCCTAACACCCCCACTAAATGCTAACTTGGAAAAACTGTGGGCCCTGGTAACTAATACCATAGGTCACCCATTACATCAAGTAAATTAAAGTAATTGCTCAAAAATAAGGTGTTGGGGAAAAACCACATGGGAAAAAAACTCCCCTTCTAATTAAGCAGGTAGAATCAGGATCAATCCGGTTCTTCTGTGCACAGGTATCCTAGGGCCTGGCATGTGAACCTATCCATCATTATGTCTGGAGGAATATTCCTCTTTGGAAGAAGAATGATATGCTCAACTAAATCAGAAATATAGATAGCTGCCGGATGAAGACTGGACCCATGTAGAGCAACTGAAGTCAACTAAAAAGTGAGGAAAGGTTCTTGAGAATTCAGAGAATGTGAAGAACACTCAAGAAACTGATATGTTGCAGCCATGAACAGAAAACCATGAGTGGTAAGAAAATCCCCAAGTGTTAGGAGCAGGTGTCTAGGCAGATGCAGAAAATCTTCCTCTTTCCTAGTTCTGTGAGAAGATGAGCATGTGATCAATGGTAGAGAAGCACTGGGACTGTTGAGAGCAAATGATGGAGCTACATAGTCTGATATAGCTTCTGAAATCACATAATAAAATATCAGAAACCTCATATGAGGAAACTAACACCAAATCCCCATCATCAGTTTTGAAGAGAAAGTGCGGTACTTGATTTTTCACACCGGAATTGGTGAGAGCAGCTGCAAGCATGAGTGAATGCTTTTGGATTTTATAATATGAACCAAATAATATCATATAAGAAAGTAAATCAGATCTAAATAGGTTCAAAACATATCCAAAACTGTGAAATGGAATAAAATCCCCAGTAGCAATTTTGTAGGAGACTTGCGGTACTTGTTTCTTCACGCCATTGATGAGAACAACTACAAGCAGTACTGAAAGATTATGAATTTGATATATTAAACCAAGAAATATTAGATCATATCTAAATAATATCATATCATATCCAATAATTTTAATATCAGATTCAAATAAATGGTTAACCGAGATGGTGGATGCACGGCTTTCTTCTTCTTCAAAATTCTGAATTTTGGTGCATGCAATCCTGCAGGAATTTGCTGGAAAAACTAGATCATGGGGAGGGAATGGATGACTCTGGTAATCTGATATTTATTCCAAAATATCCAAGGTATCACATATTTTCACACCAGCAGCAACATTAGAGGAAGAAAAATCAAATTTCTCTTCACTTTCGGAAGCAATTACTGGTAAATTTTGCACAGAATTTAAAGGAAAATCGTCGGTGAATGTTTGCATGGAAGTGCAGAAGAATTTTTCTTCAATATTAGAGATTTGAATGTATTCTTCTGTTTCATAAATATGAGAATATGAGATATCAGAGATCTCATGAACTTCCGAAGCATCAGGAGAAGGAGTCACTACATGGAGACTGTCTTCAATTCGAATTGACTGTGTAGAAGCTTCTGCTTCTTCTTTATCTTGAACAACTTCATCAGAGAGAGTGGAGGCTGAGATTTTTGGATCAAGGATTCTTATGGTGCTGGATGTGGTCTCCAAAGTGCTATTATGATCCTCATAAATCATTCCAAAGGTTCTGTCCAATCTTGTCAGGAGTTCCTTCGGGTCTTCAATAGATCTAATGAGGTGGCGCAAGCTAGGAGAAAGACCTGTTGCTATTGTTCCAAAATCTCCATCACTTTTATTCAGCTAGTTAATCTTACTAAAACACTCTTTACCAAGTCCAATAGACACCCAACAAAGACCTTTTCTCATCAAAGATGAAATCATTTTGAAGTTGTACCTGCAAAACAAAAAAATGATCCAGTAGGAGATCTGAGGAGGAGAAGTGCCATGTCTGTCGAGGCTCTGATACCATATTAAATTGAGCACATAGATCTGTAGAAAAAAACACAAATCACATGATATATCACACAATTTACTCAGTTATTGAAGAATGAAACAGTGCAAAAATGGCTTGCAGCCGTGAATGCTTTTCATTAATCAAAGAGTAACTAGATAGATAATTACAATGAAGTATAATGGCTTTAATAGGCACAAGCAATTCGAATCCACATGAGGAAGTTCGAATTGATTAGACTCTACTTGACTGTAGGTAACCAAGACTTGTCTAAATCACTATCGGAGGACCCAGTGGTTAACTGTCCTTGTCTAAACCATAACCGGAGTTCATCGGAGCTCTAAAACACAACTCAAGTGTTAATTTAGTGTTGACTAATGGTTAACTGATTGTGGTAGGTGAGAAATGTGCCCCACATGTGCGCAGTCAAGTAAACCTAGTGCTAACTGAATGTGGAGGACTTGAACTGAATGTAACTGACTCCTAACTTAGCTTGACTAGTCATTAACTGAAGTGAACTAACCTTGGTTGGTTTCAGCACTCCCAGTGGCTTCCTAAATTGTAGGGATCAATCTAGGAGACTCCTAAACTTATGAAATCAAGTGCAATAAGTGGCAGTGAGCCTCAATTAGTGTTCCCCGCACTTTGGTAACTAAAACATGTGCCCCAATTAGGCCAAGTCTACCCAATGGTGCTAATAACTATAAATAGACTGGACTGACTCCCGATTTAGACATATGACCAAATTTGGACAAGGGAGGGTTAATAATCCTAATAGATAGGGGCTCCTTTACATGGGTTACCCTAGTTTAGAACATCTTATTTTATTTTTGGTACCCATGCCGTAGTTGTGGTAGGTTTGCGGGAACCTTCTTAGTTATTTTTCAAGACAAAATGTGCCTCATTTTGTATATTTTTACAAGCTATACCCGATAATAAGGATCCCCTCCCTTATGTACTTTTATTTAGACCCTGTTTTGACTCCTTAAAAACATAATGGATAGGTGAGTAAACTTGTTCGTTCAAACTCATTAAGGTAAATTGAACGATAATCTACATTGGTGGTAAGTTATCTCCTTCTTAGACCATATAGATTATTTACATGAAAGCAATACTCTCTTTTCTATGGAATTGAGAAGAGTATCTTCAGGCACATGTTTATCTCTTTTCTAGACATGAGGGACTAAATTTATGGAAAAGGAACACCCAGTATGAGCTTAGTTTTCTCTTTTTCATGCTCTGGACCCAAACATGAAAAAGGTTCCGAGCGTACTTTGTGTCTTTGTCATGATTGCTAAACCTAAAGAACAAAGCGTCGAGTTTACTGTTGTTAGCCCCATTTTTTTGTAACCAAATGGATATTTCTGAGTGATCTTTCCTTCCTTCACACTCATAAAACTTAGGCTATATGTTTATTTTGAAGGAGCATTGGGCAGGCGGTAATTTCACAGGGTCTTCACTTAGTGAACCTCTCACATAGCACGTTCAATCATGGAATATTAAAGAATACCCTTAATTTCTTTAGATATTGGTCCAAACTCCTTTTGTTGAAACCCCCTCCCAATACCTGAAACCTCCCCACCACCTTTTTTTATAACTTAATACTTATAAACCCCCCTACCACCCCATCGTAAACCCCTCATCCCCCCTAATACCTACAATATATTGGCCTAATTTTTAAGAAATTTAAAACCCACAATATGAACTAACGTGCTAGGATATTGGTCAACTAGTGAATCCCCCATGGGTAATTTAACCTTTTTCAAACCTCCCTGACTAAGTACGAAAAAGGTGTTCCTTACTTATTTGGAAGGTAAGAAATTTCTTATGTGGATTTCTTTATACTTTTCTGGGTCTAAAAATTATTAAAAACACCAACAAGGATCTACTAGTTCGGGATCGTAAAATCCACGAATTAGTGACATATCAAGAATTATTTTCTCTCCTCTTCAATCTTGTCAAAAATGAAGATAGACTCGTGTTGAATTTCTTGGAATCATCAAAAACTTAATAAGAAAGGTAAGGAAGAATTTCACTCTTTGGGTTATAAACATTGGTAGCATGTCATCCTTGAACAAAGCACTCCTTGAACTTCCTGATACTCATGTCTCAGTTTTCCACTTGCAACTCAGCTATTACTTCGAGTTTTTACTCCTCCACTTGTCCTTTATACATGTGGAATCTAATCATGTCTCCTACATGACAGATAATTCTAGTTGTCCTATATGAAATTCTAAATATTTCTTAGTTCATCTCTTGTGTCATGCTCACTATTCAAAGATTGGTACCTCTCTCTGATCATCCCAATTCCCATCATTATTATCTCTGACGTTTCCTTGTGTCTACCTTTCCTCATCCATTTTCCTAGTTACTCTTGTGATTTATTGAAGGATTCATTGTATTCGTCCTCACATCACAATTTCTCATCAGCATCTCCTGAAGAAAAATACCTAGAGCTTCGAATAAAGTACCTTAAGATTCACTACTCACATTGGTGAAATCCTTTGCTTCAGTTTCCAGCATCACTCATTTACTGACACTGTATTGAATTCCTTCCATGTTCGACTTCAACTCATCTATTCACATGGTAGGATTTGTACTGGTTAATATGGATTTGGACGAAGACCTTAGGTATAACCTAAGTTGCATAATATTGTGTTATGCTCAACAACACTACTTCCATATTTTGAAGACTCATCATTGTATATTGTGGCTTTGATCCACCCTTGTAATATTCCTGGCCTTGTTTTCTGTATCATATGATGTAATCAAATATTGTAAAGGAGCTAGTGTTCCACTTTATTGAACATGGAATCCTCAGAAATCATTTTGTACATAACTTTGATATGTCTATTTTAAGTACTTGTCTGTAGCCTTGGTAACTGAGTTCTCCAAGAATAAATATTGTAATGTATTTCGACCATCACTTCCCTCTGATCTCACACATTAGGGGGCATTTGTTATCTAGTGAAATGACACCTCTTAGTCTAAGTACTAACACTCAATGTGTCGGTACACAAAAGGACATAATGGATTGAAGTGGACAAAACCCTATAGACATGCATGTTCCTTTATACCTCTTCATCCTTCCATCCTTGCCTATTTTTTATAAGGATATTTAGGTGCATTCATGACTATTGTCATTAAAACCAACATTCCATTCGCGGGTAGTCATGTATACAACCCGCGAATACATGATCACACTTTGCATTCACGGGATGCCCCTATAAAATTTGTGATTGAATCGCGACTTGCCAGTATCATTAGTCATGAGTTCCCTAATCCAAAAATTAAAAATAAAAACAAGTTTAGTTAAGGATAGTTGGGGTCGTAATCGTAACGTTCCAAAATTCCTCAACCATCTCAACCTACATAACTCCTCTCATTCATCAAGTATAAATAGAGGGTAAAGGTTGAGGCTAAGATATATCAAATATAGAGAAATGTTATGCTGGTGGATTGGATTTGGATATCTTGGAGCAACAGAACTTAGTTTTTTGGCTAGCAGAGGAGGACTTGTATCGGATACTGGTTGTAATATTTCATCACGTTTTTATCAATAAAGAGATACTTTCGTTCAATTGGTGCACTTGTATTCTTTTGTGTTATGATTTCTAAATTGTCTTGTTATCTCATTGCAAGCATATTATTTTGTTAATATCTTATATAACATCTAAGATATTGCAGGAAGGTCTATCTCTTTGCAGGTGTCAAGATCCCTAGAAGTTGTCGCATCATTTGGATTGAAGAAGAAAGCTAGGATCAACCTTCATAAACAAGGTACACTTAATTTATTCCCTATTTCTCTATAAAATTATCAAATAGTTGAATGTTTTCAAGTTTAATTAGTATGTTGGTGACCCCTGATCCTAGGTCATAAGGTAGGATTGTTCCCTAAACAACAAATTCTCTCCCATTTTTGTGTTGGAATAGGAAAGGGATGTAAGAGACCATATAGATGATATTGGTCCACTTTATTTTAATGACATGTGGGTAATTCATTAACATACTTCAGAACATCATCCTTGAACCCTTTCCATGCAAATATTTCCCTCAACATTTAGTATGTTTTGAAGAAACTGGGGTGACCTGCTAGAGGAGAATCATGATCTTTCTTTAAATTTTCTTCCTTCAAACTCGAATTAGGGACCAAATATATTCTACCTTTGTAGTATATTATTGATTCCAACATTTCATTCCTATCATCATGGTTAGTTCCATCAAAAATTTCACAAGAAAATTTATCCTTGGCATACTCTACTTCTAATGTGGCTTTCCAATTTTCGGCTACATCCATTAGATAAATAGAAGGTCTTCTAGATAAGGCATCAGCTACAACATTATTTTTTTTCTTTACATATTCAATATCAAAGTAAAATTATTGAATCTTACTCACCCACTTTTTCTTCCTTTCATTTAAATCATTTTGAGTGAGGAACTACCTTAAAATGTTATGGTCAGATTTGACCACAAATTTGTTTCCCACCAAGTATTGCCTAAACTTGATCAAAGCATGCATTATGGCTAGCATTTATTTACAATTAATGGATTAAATATTCTCATGTGGTTGTATATTCTTACTCTCAAAATCTATTGGGTTTTTTCCTTGTTTTAGGATTGATTCAATGCCTTCTCCTGATGCATCACATTCCAAGACAATTGGCTTAGAAAAATCAGGAAAGGATAGAACATGATAGCTTTTTATTACCTCCTTCATTATTTGGAAATATTTTTCATCCCCTTCATTCCATCGGAAATAATATTTATTTGTCAAATCGGTGAGAGGTGAAGTTAGTTGAGAGAACCCCTTCACAAACTTTCTATACTAGGTGCAATTTCCAAGGAATCCTCTTAATTCAGTGAGACTTTTGGGATGAGGCCACTCTAAAATGGCTCTTATTTTCTTCATATCCAACTTCATGCCATCTTGACCAATGATGTGTCCAATATACAAGATATTTATAAAACAAAACTCACATTTTCATAGCTTAGCAAACAAAGAGTTATCATGCATAATTTTAATACCTCTTCTAGATGATGCAAATATTCCTTCAAAGTTTTACTGTAAATAAGAATCTCATCAAATAAAAATAGTAAAAACTTACGAATTTTCTTATGGAATATAGTGTTGATGCATGATTGAAATGTTGCAGTTTCATTTTTCAATCCAAAGGGCATGGCAACAAACTCAAAGTGACCATAGTGGCATCTGAAAGCAATCTTTGGTATGTATTCTTCTCTCATTCGAATTTGATGATAACCAGATCTAAGGTCAATATTTGAGGAGAAATTTTCCCCATGGAGCTCATCCATGAGCTCATCAATCCTTGGGATGGGGTATCTATTATTTACAGTATTCCTATTTAATGCTCTGAAATCAATTCACATTCTCAAGGTTCCATCTTTCTTTTTTACCATAACAGCTGAAGAAGCAAATGGGATAGAACTAGGCCTTATGAGACCCAACTCCAAGAGTTCTTTAATGTCCTCCTCAATATCATCTTGAATCCTTTTTGGGTGCCTATAGGGATTCATTTTTATAGCTTGGGTTCCTATCTCTAACTCAATGATATGCTCAACACCTTTATCTGGCGATCTTCCTGGACGAAGGTCTCCAAAAACCTTCTCATACTTACTAAATAATTGCTCTATCTCCTTAGGGTTCCTGGAAATGCTCAAGTGAGGTTTATGAGATGTAATTAAACATTCATCAGCCATTCTATATCTCCATGCTTCAATATATTCCTCATGTTGTGAGAGGACACCACTTGATTTGGTAAAGTGTGCATTCCCCTCAACAAGATGGGTTTCCATTTTGAATGTTTCAACCTTTATTTCGGAGACTTGATAATACACTATATGCTCCCCTAAGGAATACAACCATTGTACCCCAAAAACCACATTTTTATCTGTGATGACCCTGCAGCAAACAAGTAATCAAAAGACACGATATAGTAGCAAAACTCAAAATCACTTTTATATTAATTGTAGGCCACTTCGAGGGGGCAACCTCCTTTGAGCAAGATCAATACAAAATAACTTCACCATGCCTTCCTTGGCCTCAACACAAACTTATATACTAAAAATAGGCGCCAATACTATGAGTCAAAACCATGGGCCAATATAAACTATGGATCAACAAATACTACAAGCGGCTTACAAAGCATATGTGCCCCACAACAATAACACAAACTATGGATCAACAATTACTATGGGATGACTTACAAAGCATATGAATCCAACAACAATATACTAACATAGTAAAGAGAAGGATTGACATGGGTTCCTAACATCCCCTCCCCCTTAGAAAAAGCTTTGTCCTCAAAGCTTTAGATGTGGAATTTGTCGCTGAATCTGAAGGAGTGGTTCCCACATAGCATCCTCGGGATGCATTCCGTGCCATTGAATTAAGACCTCTGTGATAGAGTGAGAGCGAAGCTGACGAGTGCACTTATTGAGGACATCCCTCGGCTCCAAAAACATGGATCCTTCATTATCCAGTTCTGGTAAAATAGTTTGGCCTTGGATGTTGGTGCCAAGAACGTTCTTCAAACAAGAGACATGAAATATTGGATGAATGTGGGAAGAAGGCGGAAGTTCCAATTTATAAGCAACAGACCCAATATTCTGAAGAATCCTATATGGCCCATAGAACTTTGGAGCGAGCTTATGACACCCTATGAGTTTTAGTGAGGATTTCTTGTAAGGTTGGAGATGAAGAAAAACCATATCACCAGCTTCAAAAGTGCGCTCAGAACGGTGCTGATCAGCTTGTTGCTTCATGCAATTTCTTGCCATGTGAAGGTTTTCGCACAAAATGCAAAGAACCTCATTGCGGTTTCGAAGGACTGCGTCAACTGCCTAAACTGGAGAACTGTTGGGGGTGTAAGGAAGAAGAACTAGCAGTGCCTGACCATAAACTGCTTCATATGGAGTCATTTTAGAGGTAGTGTGGTAAGAGGTATTGTACCACCATTCAGTGAGAGGGAGCCACTTTGTCCACTGATGTTGTTGCTCAGAGGAGAAGCAACGAAGATAAGTTTCCAAGCATTTATTGATAATTTCAGTCTGACCATCCGTTTGGGGGTGATAACCTGAACTCATCTTCAGTTTGGTGCCAGTGTGGTGAAAGAGTTCTATCCAAAAATGACTGTTGAAAGTCACATCACGATCCAAGACAATGGAAGAAGGGATTCCATGAAGATGAAAGATCTGGTCCAGGAAAATTTAAGCAATGGAAGAGGCTATATAGGGATGGCTGAGAGCACAAAAATGACTATATTTGGAGAGGCGATCAACCACAACCAAAATCACAGTCTTCCCTCCAGATTTAGGGAGCCCTTCAATGAAATCCATAGAAATATCAGTCCATATCCGGGTAGGTATGGGCAAGGGCTCGAGCAATCCTGGAAGGGGTGTTGTTTCACCCTTATTGCGCTGGCATGTATCACATTCATCCACCATATGTTGAATTTTCCTTTTCATTCCCTGCCAAAAGAAGTTGAGCCATGCCCGTTCATACGTTTTGAGAAAACCAGAGTGCCCCGCTGATGGAGAAGCATGGAGTTCATAGAAGATAGCTTGTTGAAGAGCTGGGTTATGGGGAAGCACCAGACGACCCTTGTATCTCAGTGAAGCACCATCCCAAGAGTAATGTGGGACAGCAGAAGGGTTGTTGTCCAAGCATTGGATGATGTGAGATAATGAAGATTCATTGACATAACCCTGTTGAACTGATTGTAACCAATTTGGAACAGGCATAGAAATAGCAAAAAGAGAACCTTGTTCATAAAATGTGCAAGAAAGGGCATCCACCACAATATTGTCCTTACCCTTCTTATAAGTGATCTCATATTCATAACCCATGAGTTTGCTAACCCATTTCTATTGTGCTGGGGAGGATACACGTTGTTCTAGGAAATATTTCAGACTCTGGTGATCAGTCTTGATGCAGAAATGATTCCCTAAGAGGTAGGGTCGCCACTTTTGTACTGCATGCAAAATAGCCATCATTTCCTTCTCATATGTAGAGGCAGCTAAATTATTACTAGAAAGGGCTTTGCTGTTGAATGCAATGGGGTGTTCATCTTGAAGGAGAACAGCACCAAGTCCATTGCCGCAAGCATCACTCTCAATAGTGAAGGGCTTGGAAAAATTGGGCATAGCTAGAACAGGTGTAGTACACATAGCTTGTTTCAGCTTGTCAAATGCACACTCAGTAACATGTGTCCATGTAAAAGCATCCTTTTTCAACAGAGCAGTTAATGGAGTTGCAAGATTCCCATAATCCTTGAAAAACTTGCGGTAGTAGCCATTCAACCCTAAAAAACCACGAAGGCTCTTGAGTGTCTTAGGAGGTAGCCAATTGTTCATGGCAGCGATTTTGGTAGGATCCACATGAACCTCTTGTGCTGAGATAATTTGCCCGGGATACTCAAGTTCTTTTTGGCCAAAAACACATTTAGAATTTTTGGCATGGAGATGATGATCAGAGAAAAGTTGCATTGCAAGAGCCAAATGCTGGAGATGCTCAGCCCATGTTTTACTGTAGATGAGGATATCATCAAAAAATACCAGAATGAATTTCTGCAAATAGGGTCGGAAGATTTTATTCATCAAGGCCTAGAATGTGGAAGGAGCATTAGTGAGACCAAAGGGCATGACCAAAAACTCATAGTGGCCATCATGTGTGCGGAAAGCTGTTTTAGGGATATCATCCTCATGAACCCGAATTTGATGATACCCAGAGCAAAGATCCAACTTGGAGAAAAATTGAGCACCATGAAGCTCATCAAGAAGCTCATCAACAACAGGAATTGGAAACTTATCCTTGATGGTGAGGTGATTAAGTGCTCGGAAGTCAATGCAGAGGTGCCATGACCCATCGTTTTTGCGGACAAGAAGAACTGGTGAAGAAAAGGAACTTGTGCTTGGGTGAATAATACCTTGCTTTAGTAAGTCCCTAACGAGGAGTTCAATCTCTATTTTTTGGTGAAATGGGTAGCGATAGGGCCTGATGCTGGGAGGAATGCTGCCAGGAAGGAGCTGAATACGATGGTCCTCTAGTCGTGAAGGTGGAAGTCCCACTGGTTCAGCAAAAACACCTGTATATCGATCCAAAATTTGTTGGAGATCCAAAGGAGTAGTGGGGGACGCTGATGGTTGCATTTGAATGGAATGGAGCTGAGCGATGACACCATGGGAACTCTTCTTAAGGATTTTTTCCATGCGATGTGAATTGATGATGCTGAGAGACCCTGGTTGTAAGCCTTTCAATGTGTGTTTGTGTCCATCGGGGGAGAACTGCATCCAAAGTTCAGCAAAATCCCATAATATGGGGCCAAGTGTGCATAGCCATTGAGTGCCTGAAATCACAACACAACCTCCTAGGGGCATGGAAAACATGTTAGAGCGGAAGTTATAATCTCCAATAGAGATACGCAC
The DNA here is from genome assembly GCA_001517045.1 of Pseudotsuga menziesii. Classification (NCBI taxonomy): domain Eukaryota; kingdom Viridiplantae; phylum Streptophyta; class Pinopsida; order Pinales; family Pinaceae; genus Pseudotsuga; species Pseudotsuga menziesii. The sequence goes on from LPNX011173285.1 coordinate 165,515, forward strand.
ATTACGACACTTCCCTTTGCAAGGTAAGGTGCCCCCATTGGAAACCATGAATTCAAAGTTGGAGCAAGGATGGATAAAACAATCAGCTTGTTTGGCGATCTGAGGGTCAATGAAATTATGAGTGTTTCCAGAATCAATGAGTATTGTAAGAGGAAGCTTCTTGAAGTAACCATGTACCCGCATTATTTGGGGGGCAGTGACTCCAGCTAAAGCATGGAGGGATATCTCGGGTTGGTCGTCCTAAGATGGAGGGTCAGTAGGCGGCTCCTGAGTGTCAACCGAAGCATCCATTACATTGAAAAATTCTTCACCAATTTCAGAGGCAGGTGGAGAATCCACATCCAAGAGATAGAGCTTTTGTTGAACACAATGATGTCCCCGACTGAATTTCTCATCAGAATTATAACAAATCCCTTTTTCTCTGCGTGCCTACATCTCTGTTTCAGACAAATGCTTGATTGGAGGTGAGCGAGGAGCTGGTGGAATGGGAGGTCATTGAGAACCCATATCTCCGAAGGGAACAAAAGAGGATTTGGAGCGCTGTTGGGCTGCCATCTTGTCTTCTGCCAACTTAGCCAACCCCAGGGCTTCCATCATTGTGTTGGGACTGAACATTTTGACCTTAGAGCAAATTGCATCCTTTAGACCACTGATGAAACAACTCCGGTAGAAGTCATCAGGTAATCCTTCAGTGTGATTAGCTAGTTTCTCAAATTCAATTTGATACTCTTTCACAGTGCCAGTTTGGCGAAGTTTAGTGAGAGCTCCTGTGAAGTCATCAAAAGCACTAGGACCAAATCGGTGCAAAAGGGGCTGGCAAAAATCAGGCCATTTTGGCTCTTCATGAGCCTTGATGTACCAACGATACCCTTGAAGAGCTTCCTGTTCCAAATGAAAGGAGGCAAGTGGAACTTGGTGGACATCAAAAGTATTATGAAGGCTGAAATACTGTTCTGCACGATAGATCCATCCAGTCGGATCAGTACCATTGAAGCGAGGAAAATCTAGCTTCGGACCGCGAAAATTGCTGGAAGAAGAGAACCCATTGGTTGATGAAGACTTGGACTGTCGTCTAGTGTTCATAACTGAATGATCAAGATGGAGACCGAGAAATTTTTCATCCAGTTCCTAGAGTTTGGCTTGGATGGCTGCAAGTGCTTCCTCCATGATTTTTGCTCCTGTGCGGGTGACAACCATAAGCAGGAGAGTAGTTTTTTTTATTTTTTTATTTTTTTTATTTTTGGGATGTGGGTAGAAAAACAAAAACAGAAACTGTTTCAGTAGAGGAAAATCTGGATTTGGGAAAAAATCAGAAGGGTAATTTGGGTTTGAGAAAGTTTTGGACACTGTTGAAAGGACAGGGAAGCAAAAAATGGGGATTTGAGGGGCGGGGTGAAAGAATGAGAAAATTTGGTAGAGAGGGACAAGAAGCAGAATGAGGAAAGGAATACGGTGGCAAAATTTGAAGGCGTTTGGGTGAAAATCGAAGGAGTTATCGCAAACCCTAAAAATAGACAAATGTGGGATTTTAGGTGTTGGGAAGTGAAATTTGGGATAGGGTCTTCAAGAATGAAATATGCAGAATATAATTGCAGAGGTGTCGGTGAAATTTCAGGGAAAACGGAGTTGAAACCAAGGAGATATGGCCAAAAAATAGAAATTTTTTTTTTCCAGGAGGGATTTACAACGGCACGAAAGTGATCGAAAACAGTGGAATCTGCAATGACACGAAAGTGATCGAAAACAAATGGATCTGCAACGGCATAGAACTGACCGACAACAGTTCTAGACAGAGGAAATCTGTGAATGTGCAACTAAAAATAGATATGGACCCCAGGTATGTGCGGCTTCCTATCAGTTCAAGGGATTCACTCGGCCACCAATGTTGTTTGACGGCTTGCGCATTGGGGCAGTACCCCTCACTCCATGGCTCAGGTAAAATTGATAACCACTTGGCCACAAACGACGGCTCTTGGTTTACCTCATGGATGGGAACTAGTAAATCAGGTAGGGGTCGTTACCCTTTTCGCTGGCAGGTCCTCTCAATGGGCCAGCTACTTCGGGGTTCTTGTGGTACTCCTCACAATGAGTTTTAGGGCTTATGCCCAAGTACTTCCTACAGTTAAGCAAATAGGGATTATTCCCAGATCCGAACCTGCAACAGAAGCGAAAAAAAATTTGGGCAGAAATTTCACCCAACGATACCAAGAAAGCACTCTGATACCAGATGTGATGACCCTGCAGCAAACAAGTAATCAAAATACACGATATAGCTGTAGAACTCAAAACCACTTTTATATTAATCGCAGGCCACTTCGAGGGGGAAACCTCCTTTGAGAAAGATCAATACAAAATAACTTCACTGTGCCTTCCTTGGCCACAACACACACTTATATACTAAAAATAGGCGCCAATACTATGGGTCAAAACCATGGGCCAATATAAACTATGGATCAACAAATACTACAAGCAGCTTACAAAGCATATGCACCCCACAACAATAACACAAACTATGGATCAACAATTGCTATGGGACGACTTACAAAGCATATGCGTCCAACAAAAATATACTAACATAGTAAAGAGAAGGATTGACATGGGTCCCTAACATTATCACCCACATTCACTACATAAAAATTGTCAGTGATAGTATGATTTCATAGAGTAACTTGAAGCTTTGGAATCCATTTAGTGCGGTCCATAGAATTGTTACATGGAATGATGATTGTGAAAACATCAAAAGTTTCATCTTGTAACTTTCTTCTCTCTACCAAGGCTGCATCTATGAAGTTGTGAGTGTCTCCACCATCCACTAGAACCGTGATCTTTTGGCCTTGTATGCTGCTTTTGAGCCTTAAGGTGTGAAATCTAGGTACACCTGAGAGTGCTGCAATTTTTCTTGTATCAGGAGTGGGTTTTTCTTCTTATATTGTTTGATACCCTTCTTCTTGGGCTACAATTTTTTCTTGTTCTTCCTCCTCCTCCTCTTCATCATCTTCAGAAAAAAAATTCAATGTAGTGTGCCTTCCCCTTGGCACATCTATGTCTTGGAACCCAAGGTAATATATTTGGCTTGGCCAATCGATCACACTTCACTAGATGCAGTCCTTCTTTTGTATGATTACCACCCCAAAGAAACTTGAAGCATTTTTTCCTAATTTTATCATGGATAACCTTGGGAGTCCTTCATAAGGACATTCAATACATATGAATGCTCTCAAGGACCAATTTAACAAGGACTAATCTACCATCAAGTGAAATCCAAAGGAAACGCCATTTGCTAATATGTTTATCTACTGTTACTCAACAACCACTGCCAATCCACCTTCCTGACCTTTTAATAAAACCCTATATATTTAAAACCTTCACCCCACTGAAAAATAACAACATTTAATAATTCTTTGAATTGATCACAAATTGAATCCAAAATATTCTTCTAAAGCATCATAGATTTATCATAGCTTACCTCCATTCTTGAAGGCCAACATTTAGATTTTTAAATTTCATTATATTCCTTCCACTCATGTACCTTACCACTGCAAAAAAATAAACACGTCATCAACAAACAAGTAGTATGTAATTTGTGTGTCGTCAACAAACAAGGAGTATGTAATTTGCACATCGTCAACAAGCAAAGCATTTATAATTTGGTAATGAGGAGAGACCTTTAAATGATCTATTATCTCATGGCATCTAGCATCATTAAGCCATCTACTCAAGTCATAATTGGAATTTGGGAATTATTTCTAGATAGAAAGATGTGCCTTCTTGAGGAAACTTTCTTAGTAAGGTCCTTTTCTGAAAACTGTGGTGGGAAGCCTCTTAAACTTGAGACCCTAGTTTCTTCTCACACTATCCCGTAGTAAAAAAATGAAACTTATCCAAATTTGATTATGATTCCACCAAAAGATGCACCATGCTAGGGAGAGTTACCCTAGCCCTCATTTCTTGATGATTTCTGGAGAGAAGACCTTGAGGGTCTAATACCATGTTACTTTTTATACTTTAATTTTATTAGGATATTTATCTAAAATAATAACAAGAACAAAAAACCATCCAAGATACATAAGATACAAATATTTTCCTTGAGGAAACCATAAAGGATAAAATCCCGCAAACTTCCTCAGAATAGTTCTATCACTAAGACAATATCACAAGATGGAAAACCCCAAGAATAAGAAGTCTTCTTCAACTATCTCTCTTTCCTCCTTGTCCTCTCTCTCTCCTAATGCGAACTTGAGAGTGAGTGAGTGTGTGTATAAACAAGGGAGGGTGCCTCCCTATTTATACACCTCAAGTGACTGACCTAAAACATGACTCAGATGGCCTCTTGACCTAGCAAGGTCAGTTTCACATAGGGAGATGTTGCACATGAAAAATCCACTTGTGCCTAATGGCCCTTCAGAAAGCTTATCCTAAGATTCCTTTGGTAACTTTTTTCCAAACCTAGGATGACTGACATTGGTTTTCAGTTATGAAAGAGTGTCGTCGGTGCTCTGTCTGGTGGATCAAAGTGTGCCAGGTCCTATTTTTATTTTGGTAGCAGACGCCATCGGCACCATCCCTTTGTGAGTAAAAATAGTCGGTGTTGTGTCACCTTGATCCAAGTGCACCAATCGACCTAAAACACAAAAAAAGAATATTATTTTAGAATCTTCCTTACGAAATCCTCCATGGAATTGGTTCCTACTAACTAGGGAGAGGTGGCATTCTTCTTCCTTACCTGTTCGGATCACTGCATATCCATTCCCCAAGTGAATCTCATCATTTTTTTCCTATAAATGAAGCCTTCATGGAGTGAGTGAGAGGACGCCAAAGAAAGCACCCTTATGATGTTGGATTGAAATTTGGTTTAGAGGCAAGATAGAGTGAGCTTATGTGTGATGAGATTGTTGTAAGTGTGAAGGATTGTAGATATGTTGTAGAGACAAGGTTGTTAAAATGTAAAACATAGCTTCTTTCTTCTAAGATCTTATTTGCTTGGTCCTAATTTATTTTCTTTTGGTAGAGGAGTCCTTTTTTCCATGGTTTCTCACCTTCCCTTAACATGGAAGGGAAATTTGGCTTGGGAGGGTATTTGATTCTTAGCAATACATTATGCAAATCCCTTGTCAAATTCATGGCATCCTTCAATGTGGCTAGATTGTGGGTTTTCACTAGCCCTCTCAAACGTTATGTCAATCCTTCAGTAAACAATAAAACCAACCTAGCCATATATACATCAGCAACCATTACTGAAAGCGTTTGAAATTCTAACATATATACCTCACGAGTTCCTACTTGCTTCAATTGCACTAGTTCTTTGAAAGGAAGTTCAGGGTCTTTCCTCTCAAATATCCCCATAAATACATTGGAGAAACCCTCATAAGATAAAATATGATCATCTCCCAAGGTTCTAATACCATGGAACCACCAATAACTAGTTTCCCCTTGAATATGCACAATGGCCATTTTCAATGCATCTTCTTCAACCATAGGATTTAATTGGAAATATACACTTAATTTTTGCAACGAAGCACTAGCAGAAATTTTTGAGGAACCATCAAAGAAAGGAATGGTTAATTTTAACATGGTGTATTTTAATTCATGGTTAATATGAGATTACCTATTCCCATTTCCTCCTTGCTTGAATTGAAGAGAAGCTCTAATGAATTGATCAAAAGGTAGGACTTTCCTACATTCATCACTTAATTGCTTCCAATCATTTGATGCTTCTCTAATATAATAGGTGGTGTAAGGATCCTATTTGGACTCTAAGAAATTAGGTATTGCAGGTCAATTCTGATTGTTTAACTCATGAGGTCCAATCTTCAAAAAATTGGTTTCTCCATTGGTCTTCCCCTCATCATGGGGTGTACTAATACTACTCCAGGGTGCTGACTTGATCCCAAGTTGGCTAGCCAACAATTCAAATAATTGCATAAAATGTTTGGTAATGCATTCAAGAGATGATTTAATGAATGTATTAAGTCACTGCCTCATTGTTTTCTTTGTCATATATATCTTCCAGTTCTAGTTTTTCCTTAATCTTCTTGTAAAAAGAACTAACCTCTCCACTTCCTTCCTTTTCACTCTTAAAGTCTTCAGTCTCAGTTTCTAAGGGAGCGAGGTCAGAATATGAAAACATGAATATATATATCTATTAGGTTCTAAGATCATGCTCTGATACAACTTGTAATGTCCCAATTCGAAAATTCCCAACAATGGCAGAATTTAGGAAAAAATGTCATGACTAGTTTTGTCTCTGGGGGATTCGAATGGCTCAAGAGGGTATCAAATTTTGTAGGGACTGGTGTGGAGAGTCTTAGGAACCAATTCCACAGAGGCTTTCATAAGGAAACTTCTAGAATCTTCTTTTTTTCATGTTTTAGGTCAATCGATGCACTTGGTTCAAGGTGAAATAGTGTTGACTCTTTTTAATCACAAAGGAAGGGCGTCGACGGCGCCTGCTGCCAAACGACAGACAGGAACCAATGCACTTTACTTCACTAGAAAGAGCACTGACGATGCTTTGTCATAACTGGAAAACAACGTTTGTCATCCTAGGGTTGGAAAAAACTTGCGAAAGGAATCTCAGGATAAGCTTTCTGAAGGGTCATTAGGCACAAGTAGATTTTTCAAGTGCAACATAATGATCCAAAAAGTATGAGGCTAGAAGGAAGTGATGGGTGAAATAATTTGCTAAACATCAATCTGGTATCAGAGGAAATAAGAGATGATCTTCACAACTGACATAAGAGCAATAACTGACTTGTCTGACTCAACCATGGCTAAAAAACCAATACACTGCAGATCCATGATGATGACCATGTCATGGCTACCAAGAATACACTGTAGATCCATGAACAAATGACATAAAGAGAGGAACGTACAAATTAGATCCATGTTATCTGAACCCAGTATGGACATAGCCACCAAACATACAATAAGGATCCATGTCATGACTCCAAATAATCTTTTGTCACAACCTGAGGACATGAAATTATAATGATGAAGCCTAACTACTCAGGGTCTTCATTCCAATCCCCAACCAATACGATTCTAACCATGTGAATAGATGTCTTGATGTTGAACATGGCAGAAACCACTTGATTACTAGTCATCGATGTAAACTATTAACAAGTGAGAGGGAAATAACCATTAATTTCAATGATTCACAAGGTATTTTAGTACATTCTCCCAAGTGTGAATATATTTTTTTGAAGTCAAACACTTCATATAATATTTCAATCAGAGGTCATTGATGAAAACCTACTATTGAACATGATGAAACCTGCCATTGAGGCATGCAGGTTTCAAGATACTTGACTAGGTCTCTAATTCTAATTCTTGGATGATGAGCTGAAGTCGAGAGGAATAGACTCATCGAAGGAGGGCCATGATGTTTCCCCCATCATCAACATGAAACATGGAACAAAATGTGATTTATGAAGTGATGAGACAACCATGAAACTGACTCAAACATGATCGACTTGGTAAGAACGTAACGTTACTAATGAGTTGAATTTCGGATGATACATCCTTTGAACAATTTACAACATGACTTGTGACTTGGCAGTATTGACTTGAAGAGATTGAAACCTGGTGCAATTCAAGGAATATGGTGAAGAATTCTTTGAATTGACTTAAAGGAGTCAAGTGACTCACAAAAGTGGATCGACTCAGAGACAAGATGAATACCCAACTTTTCTTATATGTAAATGCAGACAGGTTCCATGTTCAAAGGTGGACTGTAAACTATCGTAAATACAAATGAAAAACATTCCCCTTTCATTAATTTCCCCATATTGAAGGATGAGTGCCTCTTTTCATTTTAACGAGTTGAAATGGGGTAACAAACACTCATTGTAGCTCATCAAGTGATGAGTCCATTCTCACATGTTTTATGAACCTTAGAAAGGAGGGGTTCATTCCCAGATAGTGTCCTCCATTGTTTAATTTCATGAGTCTGATGAAAGTGAACTCAGTATCATTCATGTTTAGAGAGTTTGAACGAAGACACAAGAAGGCTCCAAAAAGGTCATTTTTCATAAATAGTCCTAATCGGTCCGAAAAAGAGATAATCTACCACCAACTAGCTAATCGCTTTGATACTTTTACAAGCGTGAACGTAACAAGTTCGCTTGGAAATATTTTTTTGTTTTTAAGGAGATTGAAAAGAGCTTAAATATAAATCTGGAATGGTTTCCCTTTTTCATAAACCAGTTTTTACGAGTCTGAAAAAGAAGAAAAAAGTGGACGCGACACTCTTTTACTAGTTATTTAACGAGCATCTGAAAAGTGTAAAAGACGCTCAGTACTTTTTCATTTCCACTCTAAGCATGAAATATACAAAAAGAGCTTAAATCATAGCCATGAGCCGTATGGATTTGACCTAGAAGCTTAAAAACATATTAGAACCATTTTGACCATTTCCACAATAAAACTATAGGAAACAAATAATAAAGCTCATAATATTAAAGTAACTTTGGAATTAAAACAATTTTTAATTAAATAATAATAATAATAAAGTCCAAAATTACTATAAGTAGAAGCAAATAGTAAAAAGTTTTTACCATTGTTGTTTTAACATTTGGAGAAAGTGGAGTTCGATCAAAAGGAGAAAAAAATTGTTCATTGATTTCTGGTGCTACGGTCCGCCATATCTTGAGCCGCTTGGAATAGGTAAATTCCAAGGCCCTTCTCTTTCATTTCCACGGTGGAATATTAATTTTTTACTGATAATTGGGGTTTTTTGGGGCATATTCAAACCGAAGACGTGTGCGGGCCAAGGCCATTTTTTTCTATCGGAGAGAGCGATGGCGCTCTGTCGCGCTGGGACAAGGGTGCCATAGGTTCTCTGTCCACAACCGACATGGGTGCCAAAGGGTGGTGCTCTATAGTGCTGGGATAGAGGCATCGTAGGTTCTCTATCCAGAGCCAGCAAAAGTACTTGAAGCTCTATCTGTGCAGAGGAAAAGCGTCGACCTAGGGAAGGCCAAAAAAATGCTAGGTTTTATCCATCAAAAATGATTTTTTATGCATCCTTCACATGTGATGTGATGTTTAACATCTGTTCAAAATGTATTTTAGCTATCAGGAGTATCCTCTCCATGGTGATATGGAAGGAGTGAGAGCATGAATCGGAGGATTTCCATGTTGTCAGTAATCTGGTTACTATAGAGGCCCTACTGAACTGTGGGTTTCTCAAATATTTTAGGGTGCCCAGCATGAGAGCCTATGTGTGTCTCTTAGAGTATATCATCGACATGTAGGACCCTGAGTAGCATTATTTTGTGGTCAGGACCCACACATTGACCATTGATATTGAGGACATATACTTTTTTACTGGACTGTCTTGGAGAGGGAGACAACTGGTTCTATCTGGGCCACGGGGTGGTGAGTTTTCCTTGGATTAGATGATGGAAAAATATTGTTCGTTAGGGATGCATTCCCAATATAAGAAGTTCCCTATCAAACAAATAGTGGAACTTCCTTTAAAGACAGTGGTTTATACCATTGGGAAAGTTTTCGGGACTAGATCTGCTCACTTGAATACTAGGGCACACATGCTATACTCCCTAGAGTGTATGACACCTACAGTCTTCAACTGGTGGGAGGGAATGCTAGTTAGCCTGAAGGATTATTTGAGCAAGAGAAAGCGAGTACAACTCAAACAATTTGGCTATGGAGATGTGGTAGTGTCTTTCATCCTACAAAGGGTGCCTCACATGAGACCTTAGCTGGTCATGAGCAGGATGGATGCTAAGGATCCTAGGATGCTTATATGGGTTTATTTCATGGCCTGTCATGGTGGTGGGGGTTCCAAATTAGTGTATGGATTCATCTTCTTTCGTTGGTTGAGGAACTAGTTACTTATGATCGAGGATTATTCCTATGAGCATGCAGAATTTTGTGAGGGCCCACAGCATCCACTTCCCGAGGGAGAGGAGTGGGATGAGAGAGGTCAGAAAGACGCTATCAAGTTTTGAATTTATTTGATTCCTATATTGTAATGGTGAGATAAGTGAAAATGATTTGTATAGACATTGGTCCTTCCTGTCCAGTTGGAGCGTCCCCTATTAAGAGGAAGGTAGTAGTTAGAGACATGGTTGTTCATTGCTTTGAGGTTGATGAGGAGCTCGAAGATATTGGGCAGAACCTTTAGCATTTGACCACATGGATTCATGATGTCTCAACTCATTACCTACCCAGATGCTACCAGCATCAGAATGCAAGATTCTTAGGACAATTTTCTAGGCTAATCCATAGAGTGGCTTAGGTTTTTATGTGCTATGATGAGCACCGTCGTGATGACTAGTCTACTAAGACTTTCCACTTTTTTTATATGTATTTACACTGAAATATTTGAAGGTTCAATTTTTCCTCGTATATGTATATTTTGAACTATGGAAATCCTAGACTTTGGGGGCTCTGAAAACTCGATGTTTCATCCCATTTTTGTATCTTAGCTTCATAGTTTATATAGATATATCTATGAAAAAAATTTATTTACATATGTGTGTGCAAAAAATGTGATGTGTGAATGTTTTCCTACTTATGAATTTAAATACATGTTTTTTTATGTTATATGAACTTTAATTATGAGCAATGTACCAATCTAGGACAAAATTAGCCAGGAAATCGGCCACGACATTCAAATGTCTTGGAATATGTTGATACATGACTTTCTCAAAATACCTTTCAAAGAGACTAACCCTTCGGAATGTACAAAGGAGTAGAGGGTTCCTTACAGTGTAGACTTGATTTAGCTGTTGACAACTAGTTATGAATCTAGGTAAACCCTAATCTCCCTTACATCGGTTTCTAGGGCTTCCATAATCTGCGAGGTTGTTAGTGGAGGGACCTAAACAAATAGACCCTGAACTCACTACATCATCTATAGGAGAGTATAGTACCCAAGCTACCGATGCAAGATTTAGCATATAACGATTAGCACCATATATGAATCTAGTAAAATTTCCCATCTTCCCATTAAACATAGGACATACATAAGTATGGTTTGTGAAAAACACATCTTAAATCACAAAAAATCCCACACTGTTCAAATAAAGACACACAACAATCTATAAATAGTATTTAGAAAAATCTTACGCCAGATGACCAAGGCATAGTATCTTTTAATGTAGAGCCTGTTGCAGGGTTCTCCTAGAGGTATCCCATCATAGTCCACTAACTCATATGCACCTTTTTCCAAGACACGATGATGATGTAAGGCTCATGCCACATAGATTCAAATTTACCTGCCCCCATCTTATCATGTTTCTGGTCATAAGTCAAGCCCATATATTCTTCATTGAAAGAAAGGGGTTGGACAGATCTGTCATATTGGTCTTTCATCTGCCATTTGTGTGCTTCATTAGCTAAAGAAACATCATGGTGAGTTTCGTCAAGCTTATTCAAATACATAAATTGTTCTTCATCTATGGTGGTATTAGGTAAAAGTTCCACAACAAGATTTAGAGAAGGAATTTCACATTCTATCGAGAGAGTAGACTCAAGTCCGTACACCAATTGAAATGGTGTGAAGAAAGTAGAGGTCTTCATAGTACTCCTACAGTCCCAGAGTGCAGAAAACAGTTGCGATTTCCAATTTGATTTTACCTTCCCTACCGTCCATTGAAGCATGGTTTTTAAAACTTCATTAATCACTTCAACGTGGGCATTATCTTGAGGGTAGTAAGGCATAGTGTTATTGTGTCAAAACCATAATTTCGTAGTCAGTTCTGCCATCATCTTATTCTGGAAATGTGACCCATCGTCGGTCACAATGGCCCTAGGAATCCCAAACCAAGCGATGATATGGTTAAATAAGGACAGCGCAATTATTTTTCTATATTCGACATATGTGGGCATAGAATCAACCCATTTTGTCAAGTAGTCCACAACCAAAATAATGTATCCATTCCCCCTAGCTAAGATAGTCCTACAATGTACGAAGCCTATGCCCCATTTTGAAAAAGGACCAACTACTATGAAAGGATGGAGCAGAGCAGGATGGGTGTACTTCTTAGTTGTGAACATTTTCTAGGGTGGGAATTTCTTGACAATTTCAATACAGTCTTTGAAAATTGAAGGCCAGAAATACCCTCTGTGTAAGATCCTATGGGAAGTAGCCAACCCAGAGAGCTGACTGCCACAAGCTTTAGAGTGGAAATAATTCGAAACAATTTCATCTTCTTCATGGGTGAGACAACGTCATAATATAGAATCAATGCTGCGGTGGTATAGGGTATCATTTAAAATAAGATAAGACTAATCCTAGTGGCAGATATCACAATGTTCATTGCAAGTAATGTTGGGATGATATCGTTGAGTTTATATGTAGAGAATGAAATATCCATACCAAGGATTAGTCGTGCTAATGAGAAACAAAAATTCATCCATAAATGAATCAATGGGCTCTTTTTCTTCTGTATTACGGGGAAGGTCACACATGAGCTTAGCAAAAACAAGTGACTTATTTGAAGTGGTTTTAGAAAAAAAATATTCAAACTCATAGAGGATAACGATCCAGCATGATTATTTCCCCCCAAGTACCTGCTAATTTAGGACATAATACATGTGGTTAGCATCTGCATAGATTGTAGTTGTGTGGAGAAAGAGGTAGTAATGAAACTTCTAGACCGCGATGACTATGGCCAGAGCAAGTTTCTCCACATGCGAGTACCAGGTTTCAGAGTCAAGGAGAGTCTTACTAGCATAGTAGATCACATGTTCTTGGTCATGTTCAGCAGCTTGAAATAGGGCCATACCAATGGTCAACAAGGATGCAACCACATACAGAGAATAATCCCTTGTATAATCAGGTGGTTACAAAATGGGTGCATGGGTGAGGGCATGCTTAATATTATTAAATGCATGTTGCGCTAAGTCATCCCAAACAAAAGGAGTGTGCTTTTTTAATATCTGCATGAATCCATGTCTCTTTTCTACATAGTTACATATGAAATGACGTAAAAAGTTTTCCTTCCCTTGCAAACTTTTAAGTTATGTTACAATAGTGGGAGCAGGTAGGGCCAAGATTGCTTGAATATTTAGAGGGTAAATATGGATACCATCCAATGCCACACTATGAAGCCAAGAATTCAACCAGTTTCAAAATAGAAAACACATTTGTGGGGGTTCAAACGAATTTTGAAATGTTGACATCTAAGAAAAATAGCTCTCAGGTGATCAACATGAAGGTCTCGCTGCTTGGAATGAGCAGGAAGGTCATCGATATAGGGTTCCACAACGGGTTTGATATCATGAAAAGCATACACCATGGCACGTTGAAATGTAGCGCTAACATTTTTTAAACCAAACAGGAGTTTGCGGTAGGAGAAGGTCCCCCATGGGCATATGAAAGTTGTCTTATGTTTATCTGAAGGGAGGATTTAGATCTAATTATAGCCGAAGAAGTGATCCATCAACGAAAAGATGATACTTCCAACATAGTTATCGATAATTTGATCGATATAAGGGGCATGGAAATTGTATTTTGGACAATCCTGATTCAAATCCATGAAATCAATACAAACTTGAATAGTTCCTTGCTTTTTGTTCACAGGGACTATAGTGGACACCCATTCAATCAAGGGAATGGGGTAAATGGAACCAGACCAAAGAAGTTTTTCAATTTCCTCCTTAATGGCTACTGATTTTTATGGATGTACTTGATGTAATTTTTGGCGAAATGGATTGGCACTAGGCTAGGTTTTAATCTCATGGACAATAATGGAGGGATCAATCCCTGGCATCTGTTCGTAAGTACGAGAAAATACATCTTCAAATTCCTTGAGCAAGGCCGTATATGACTGAACCTATAAATTTGAAGATTTCTAACCTATATGAATAATCTCTGGAACACTGGGATTCATGGAAATGTCCACCAGAATGGTTTTGGTAATATTGCATAAACTACCCTCAGATTCAACCCCTTGAATGAGGGTTGGGGACTAAGGGTCCATGACTATCTCAGATGAAACCACGGATGTGAATTTCTCTTCTACCATAAGGCAAGGGGGAAGAAAAGAAGATCTATGGTTATAATATTTCCAAGGCATCCCCTCTAGGGACATAAATTCCATGATGGATTCATCAAAGGGAAATGTATGTGAAAGATAATCAAGATATGGGGGGAGGGGGGTTGTCTAACCAATATGGCAGGTGATATGGATAGGAGGCCAACAAAAAATGGTCATTGATGGTGGGATCACTAGTGGTTTGAATTTCATTATAGACTTCCTCAAAAGGAGTAAGCGATGTTGGTTCAACAATAGAATTTCCTTTGTCTATGATAGAGGTAGAAATCATATTTATAGATGCAGTCTGCGGGGTAGGAGGACAATTTGATAAAGGAAATACTCCCATGAGAGAAGATTCTTTAATGAGGCCTACTCCTATGTTCTAATACTGTGGGGTAGTCAGAAGTGGAACATTGTTTTCATCATTCATAATAGCATTAGGTGTGATGAAATCTAACTGGTCTATCGTAACAATCCTTCCCTGGAATGGGAACTGGACAATCTGAAAGACGGATTATGCTATAGCTTGCATAGCATAGAACCAGTTGCAACCTAGGATTAGGTTGTAATCCAAAGGAGCATAAACAACTTCAATATGAATGGATACTAATTTACCCCCTAGTTCTACCTGGAGAGAGGGCAGTAATCCATATGGTTGAAATCCACGAAACCGAAGTAGAGGCTCCCTCATCTAATATAGTACGATGGTATTTTTCCCAATGGCCTTTGTGGACAATTGGAAATCCAACTGATGTGAGAGCCTAGGTTTAAATTGATCCAGTTTGAAAGCATTGATGTTACTATTTTTAGGATCCATGGCTCCAAGTGCTATTAGCAAGTTTTTTCGCTGTGTGGGACAAGTTTGAAGTACTTCTAGGGCCGACATAGTGCATGGTTCCTGGGCCAAATCTTCTACAAAAATATAGTATTGGGTGGCACATGCATTAGGATTGATAACGGACTTATGAAGTGTACTGTTCGGTGGGAAAAAAATTGTATCAGGCATAGGTTTCTCAATGTGAATACCATTTCTTGGAGGGGGTGTGGAAGCTGAAGGTTTTTCAGATGGAACCTCATCAGGTTTCTTCTCTGGAGGGTCATAATTATGTGCTCTTGTATTAAGGATAATCGTTTCATTTGACATCATTTTTACTTCATTAATGGATGAAGAAGGCCCATGCAAATATTGATGATCAATTAAATGTTCTTGGGTAGGGAAAGGGTCTGTGAGAACTACCGGGGTGGGTGAAATTTTCCAAAAATTGTTGATCCCTCTCGATGAGGACATTCTTTGGTGAAATGATCACCTCCACAAATTAGAAATTAGTACTTCACCTTTCTATTATTTTTGGAATCATCATCGGTATTTTGTTGTCTATTACCTTCATGTTTATTATCAGATTTTTTCGATTTGTTTTTACCTTTCTTTTTTCCACAAAAAGATTTAGTGGATTGAACCGCATTTACTTCGGCAGAAAAAACCTGAGGGGGTGTAGTTTTTGGAGGTGGTGTTGGTTGAATTAATGGTGCAGTGGATTGGGTTTGCTTCTTGGTATATTTTTCCATCGTTTGAATTTGAACTAAACCAAGGATTCCATCTACAAGTGGTTTAGTTGCAGGTCTTAATGGGTCCAATGTGGGATGAGGAGCATGCGGAATTAAGTCCTACAGAGTACCTGGCTAGGAATAAACCAAGTATAAAAACTAAGAGCGACTAATATATTTATCCTCCATGACAGTACCTCCAATGGAAACATATCTAGCAATAGGAGGAAGTAAAGATTTTGTGAACCAATCAACAAGTAACTAGTTAGGAATAGGGACCTTGATTAGCCTATGTCTTCATCTCCATTCATGGATGTGATCAAAGATATTTTTTCAGTTATTTTTTTGAAAGAGAGGTTAACATGTCTGTGCCTATATGTTACACATAAATCTCATCAACATCATGTGTTGAGGCGCAAAACATTAAAATTTTCCCTCAGATCCCAAATTATGAAGTTTTACAATGGCCTAAACTCCTATTTAAATATTTGAGTCCAGTACCTCCTTTTCCATTAATGCAAGAGGCATTACCTTCTTTAGTAACTCCCATTGTCTCTTGACAATAGGCAGTGCCACTGATTTTACCCCTTGATCAAGGAGCGGTTCCTACCTGGTAATGCTCAGTCAGCATGGAAGAAAAGCGGTGCCCGAGGTAAAAAGTGAAAAGAGACGATTCCGCAAAGATTCTCAAAGGAAGAATTCATGGCACCCTCATCCCTACTCTTATGGACCACCTGGACTCAATATCCTCCCTTTTTGGATCTCCCTTCCACCTCACCCACTAGTTAATCAACCATTCCTATCCTCCCAAGGCCTATAAAACATGGATCATACCCCATGGTTGAGAGAGAGAAACGTTATGCTGTTGCATTGAGATTCTGGCCTAATATAGGGTGAGCATAGGAGGAGCAAGTTGGAGCTTTTGAAGACAAGTCATGACATGTGAAGGAGCATCACAACACTAAGTAGAAGTTTGTAATATTTCTTCTTCATTATTAATGCAAAGTTGGTTCCTTTCCCGTAAAATGTGTTATGTTTAAATCATTTCATTTTACTATTGGATTCCTTAGTCACTAGTATATAATTGTAGATTATGTTCTAGTAACTTTGATATTGCTTGTATATTTGATGTGTTTGTGCAAGTACATCCGTGGAGATTCATCACGATAGGAGACACTTACATGATACTATAGAACATCCAAAGGATTCATTCCAAATATGTACAATATCTAGGGGAAGTCTTCCATCCTTGTTGTTTAACCATTTATTCTAGATTTGAAACATTCAGACTAGAGGAAGAAATCTTGTCTGCAAGAGGTGCATTTTTTCTAGTGACCATACTGGGGAAGAGCTTTTAGCACATATGATCTTCCTTGGTTCTCAAACTCTTTTATGAAATCCAAACTCCAATGTTTCAGTGGTCATATCCACTAGATTTTCTAGTGAGATCTTGGTTCGGTATAACCAGATCTGCTCAGATCTGATGCACATTTTCTTTCTATACTTAATTTTCCTGTTAATTTCATGATTTGATTCTAGTGTTGTAGCATATAACTTTCTCTTTTTCTCCCTTCTTTTGGTTTTTCCATCTACAACAGTCACCACACATGCACAAAGGACAATAAGCGGTGCCACCTCCCCTGCTCAGTAGTCATTAAGTGGTGCCACTGCTCTGTCATAGTGGAAAAAAGGTGGTGTTGAGCTGGTAACACTCTGTCATCAATACTCATCAAGTGGTTCCAAGTAGGTTTTCTACACCTGTGTGATTTCAAAACTAAGTTTGATTTTGATTTTTGTTCTATGTGTTTTTTGGGCTTTATGCTTGAGATTTGTACTGTTCAATTCAGAGTCTCATAGTGGTAAATGCTTTCTTTGCTTTGGTTCAAAGAGATAGGATACATCCATTGTTTTAGCTACTTGTATGCTTAGTTTCATTTTCAAAAGGAGTTCTTGGAAGTTAGATGAGTTAGATCTATTTTTGCTGCTTGATCAAACTGAAAAGGAAGACTTTCTTTTTGGATTTTACTTTCATTCTTCGTTAGTTTATGAAAGACTTATTTTTTCTTTTAATTAAAAGAAAAATTTTTGTTGAGATTTGATTGTAATTTTTCTTAAAGACGAATCATTAGACCCTTGACTAGATTCATAAGCTTTTAGATATCCATATTCTTCTTTTTTTTTGTACACTATTATCTCATCAAAATAAAAAATATATCATAGTTTTAAGTTATATCTTTTCATTTTTTGAAGAAAATTAAAAAAGTGCTTGGTGTGCCTTTTAGTGCTATTGTCTTTGTTTTTAAGAATAGAGATCTCACTTTGTTCTTGATTTCAAAGATCGGTGTAGAATTGTGTTGCTTGTTTGCAAGTTCTTGAAAAGTTGAATTCAGTGTGACTGTGTGGGAAAATATTTTATTTTGAAATAGAATTTAAACACTCTCTCCTTCCCGTAAAGTAGGGCATACTTTGAATGGTAAAGTGAAAAGCATTGCATCCCATATTGCATGGTTTTACTTTTTTGTACACATCTCATGCATCCACCTAACCGTTCAAGATAAAATTAATGGTAGCTTTAGGTCAAAATTCTTAGTAATTTGAGTGATAGGATAGAGACGTGTTCCAGCGTCTTTAAAACATAGGAGTTATCGTTATTTTCCTGCACTGCAACCCTAAATATGTGCGGTTCTTCTACATACCATCAGTATATAAAACGACCTTTCACATACCCTTGAGGTATACTCAAAAGTACTTCATGTAATTGATTGTATATTGGAAGTCCCCTTTTGAACGATTGTGCATTAGACAGCACTAGCACATATTTGAGCTCCCATGTACCTTGCGTCTATCGAGAGACCCTTCTAGGATTCCCTAAACCATCTGAGAAAAACCCTTTTGGTCATCTTGTCAGTGCAATACATCGAGAACAACACTCATGGAGACTACTATGCACGTACCATCCAGGTAATCAGGTAGTTAGGCAAGGGACAGCCACAATCCTCCTTTTCGCGCTTTACTGTTGGACCCTACAGTATATAGCGAGTTGCAAAGACTTGATAATCCTAGTGAGGAATCGGCTTGTATCAGCCCCTCTTTTCACTTAAATTTTCTTGTGGCCTTTAGCTTGTGTAGGAGAGTTTGTGTTTTTTTTATAGTTTTCAAACCCTAGGTCAGGCTTTTAGTGACCAGCAATATGGCTGATTTTCCTTTGAGATGATCCAGAAGGGCTCAAGGCTTACCACCTGATTTTCCTCCTATTGCAGGAGAAATACCAATGGAATCCACTAACCAAGGAGACACAGTTGATTCTCATGTAGAAGAGAATCGAGCTATGGAAGTGGGGGAGTAATTCACCACGTACGATAACCCTTTGGTCAAACAGCATCCTACGGTTGACACTGCTTTCCATTTTCCAATGTAAGGTCATGTCAGTTCATCAAATTGGGTTGATCGCCCTTCTTATGACACTGAGGGGACATAATATGGCCCTAATGCTCCTTTTTGGAGATCCTCTATGGGTCAAGGAATTTTTGAATTTGGAGTTACTAGACCGTCCTTTTATAAGGCGTCGGTGATTGAGGATATGTATAGAAGGCTTCAGCCTACTATGGACCGTTTACATAATTTTCAAGAACATCTGGAAAACTTCATTGCTTCGCCCCCTCGTTATCGGGAGCCTATATTTTCTCTTTTACCCCATATTTCATATTCAACCCCTCCCAGATACCATTCACTTGCAACATCTCAAGTTACTCATAGTTTGACATCATCCATTCGAGGTTCAATAGTTCCTAATCGAGGTCAACCTTCCAACCCTATTACTACAGTTAGAAATCTTGGGTGTTCTTCTGGTTGTCCCGTAGCTTCTTCGACTGGGGGTAAACCTCCAGATCAAGTTGCACCAATGGTTAGTTCAGTCACATCCAGTACCAGATAGACCCCTATTGTAGGATAGTCAACAATTGTATTCGCTCCCATAAAAACCAAAGTAGTTACTCCCCATTCTAGTACAGACCAATCCTCAGGGGTACAACCTGATGTTAATCAACCTTCTTGGGGATATACTCACTCAGGAAATTTACTATCTCTAAGTAATGTAAGTTTTCATCCTACATCTTCAGGAATGGTATATTCTGATATGCCTTACCCCGGGAACATGTTTACACCTTGGGAGAAACCCAACTAGTCGTATATCCTTATGCCACGGGGGATACCTATCAATACTATTGGAGGATATGGTGTCCCACCTTTTTGGGGGCCACCTAGTGGAGGCCCACCTAGTGGAGGCCCACATGGTGTGGGGCCACCTAATGGAGGTTCACCTTATGGAGGACCACCTCCTAGCGGAAAACCTTTTAGGGGGGCACCTCTTAGACGGCCACCACCTCATGAAGTACCACCACCTTCTGGGGGGCCTCCACTTGGAGTACCATCTTCCAGCAGATTAACTTCTATTGTACCACCTTTTGGAGGCCCACCTGGCGGAGGACAACCTGGTGGAAGCCCGCCTAGAGGAGGACCACCACCACCACCACCTGGAGGAAACCCTCCTCCCAGAGGCCCACATCCATCTAGTAGATATTCAAGAGGATCCTCTACAAATAAAAATACCCAACAACAAGTGTATTAATCGGCTTATGTTCCTACTAATATACCAATGCCCTATCAATACTACCAGTACGTTCAATCTAACCTATAACTTCCGTTTTTGGCAACTTTAGATTTTCTTTATTTTTCTAAGTTGATTAATGATCCCATTCAGTATAACCCTTGATGGCCAACAATTCGAGTAAATTTACCATCAGATATTCCAAAATTTGATGGGAACCAGGGAGAAGATCCTAAAAACCATGTTATGACCTTCCATCTGTGGTGTTATTCCAACTCCTTGATGGATGATTCTGTCTGTTTAAGGCTCTTTTAGTGAAATTGGAATGGTACATCAATGAAGTGGTACAATGAGCTTTCACAACATTCATTTGTGGACTTTAGCTCATTGGCGACAGTTTTTCTTACGCATTTTCAACTGCCCATTTGTTACTAGACTGGTACGGATCTTTTGCCATCTCTTCGTCAAAATACTTCCACACACATATCTGACCATATTCATGAGTGGAGGATACAATGAATACTAATTAAATCTCCTATTCTAGATCAATTATTAGCATACTAGTTCAAGAAATCCTTGTTTCCTCCAATTTCCCGAGATGTGGCTATGGGTGGTGTTGTTACTGAAGAATAGGATATCAGTCATTATTAGTATCTAGATTTGGTTTATTCCCAATATATAACTCTGTATCACCTAATCTCTCAAGCTCCTTTCCCTAACACTAACTCTACTAAGCCACCTACAGAGACTCTTGTTGATGGGGTTGTCAATTCAATCCAACCCTCATCAGCAGCTAAGCCTGCCAAGAAACAGAGTACTTCCGCTCCTATGGTTTCCGTCGAGGTGAATGCTATTGAAAGTACATAGAAACCTGGTAATAAGAAGAAAGGTAAAGGGAAACATAAGAATCCTAGAAACCAACAGGATAATCCCAAGGATACGTCCCCAGAGAATGACAATAAAGGAAAGAGGAAGGGAAAGTATCCCTACTTGTTCTGTAGTGCTGACCACTTCACGAAGGAGTGCCCTCATCGTAAAGAGATTAGTAAATTTTTGAAAAGTAACCCTACATCAGCATTGCTTACTGACCCCTTCCCATATCAACAACAATTGATAGATCATATCTCTAATAACTCACCTCTAATTCGACAGAAGAAATCAGAATGATGTCTTCGGAAACTATTATCTTGAATATGTGTAGTCAGTCATATGACAAACCTGCAGAAAAGAAGAATGAGAATCCTTCTCCCAAAAAAACGCCTTCCACTAGTTCTCCTCCGTCTTCTTCTAATGGTCCCCTCATGATCGAGAAACCTAATCTCGATTTGATTTTGTGCCCACCCAAGAGTACCCTCAAAAGTCTTTTTTTTAATCCAAATGCTCGAGTTGCACAATTCTACAATATCCTTGAAGATTTAGATCAAGCACCTTGTGCAATGTCTACCATGGAGGTGCTCCAAAGTTGTCCCACACAACGCAAACACTTGGTAACTGAATTGGGGGAATTATACCTAGGTAACACAAATTTGATTCACTTTAATGTAGAGAACTATAAGTCTAGATTACCCCACCAGCTCGCATTTCAAATCATGACAAGAGTAGTTGGGAGAGAGGTCCATAGGACGATTCTAGATAAGGGAGCTTCCACCTCATTATTTCCTGTGGCTTGTTGGAGAGCCATTGGTTCTCCCAAACTCAAAAAGTCACCCACAACCTTAAAATATTTTTATGGATGAAGTTTCCAACCTCATGGTCTGTTACCATCCATTTCGGTCAAGCTTGGGGGAAAGAATGTTTCCATTCGGGTGGAGGTAGTCGATGCCCCATTGTATTACAATACTCTATTGGGGATAAACTGTTTCTATGCTATGATTCATGTCACTTCGACAATATTTCAAGCTCTCCAATTCCCTCATTTGGGGAATATTGTCACCTTCAATCAACTCGATTTTTTTTCACCAGATGTTTCTACCCCCACTGCAAATAATATCCCTATGCTAGGTCAATCCCCTCCTCATCAGTCGATTGGGGTAGGTATGCTGAAGGTTCAACCCTCATGGAAGTGTTTCCCTTAACCCCTCCTAGTACAAAAGTGGCTACTCTGAACATAATTTCCATGATTGACCACATTCCTAGAGGAAAATAAGTCATTGAGTCATCCTCTTTAGGCCCTTATGAAGCACTTTATGATGTTGTTCAATCTTCTTTCGATATCCATCCTGATGATATTCATCTGGTGGCTTTGGATCCTTACCTCTTGCCCTACTGTATAGAACCCTCTCTCCCCACTCTAGACTATCTCACATGGTATTTTCCATCAGACAAGTCCATCATGCAAATCATGAGTGTGGATGAACTTGTTTGGGAAGATCATCATTATATATCTTCATTCCTTCCCAATGCCAGTTCGGTATACTTTGATCTTGTATCTCTTATTAGGATTGATATTGTCACCAATCCTCAAACACCTGTATTGTTGCAAAACACTAATTCCAAAGGAAATATTTTCAACATCACTCAGACAAACCATATTGACATATTAGTCAAGCTTGGAACTATTGAGCACGTTCATGTAGGCCAGAACTGTTCAGCCGAGAAAACTGAAAGTTATAGAGCTATTTAAAAAGAATTTCGTGATACTTTTTCCTGGACATATGAAGAAATGTCTGGGATTGATCAAGTCCATCCTAGGAAGGTTGTGGCTATCAAAGTTGAAGTGGAAAAGCTTAGGAAGACGGGGTTTATTTATCTCATACCACTGACAGAATGGGTGTCTAATATTTTCCCTGTAGCTAAGAAGCAGGGAACTATTAGTGTTTGTATTGATTTTCTATACTTAAATAAGGCTTGTCCTAAGGAAAATTTCCCTACTCCACACATTGATCAAATCATCAATAACTGTTCTAGGAGTGTCATCTTTTCTTTCATGGATGGCTTTTCTGGATACAATTAGGTAGAGATTCTTCCCATCGATCAGCATAAAACAACATTCATTTGTCTATGGGGAACCTTTGCATATTGGAAGTTACATTTTGGTATTAAAAATGCCGAAGCTACATTCCAACGTGCCATGTCCTATGATTTTCACAATATCAAGCACATCATGGAGCCGTATCTTGACAATCTCCCTTCTCATTCACAACAAATGGGAGGACCACCCAGGGCACCTTAGAGACATTTTCCTTAGGTGTCGTCATTATAATATTCATCTTAATCCACACAAATGTGTCTTTTGTGTTGATACTGGACATCTTCTTGGATTTGTGGTTTCCAAAGATGGCATCCAGATTGATCCCTTGAAAATTGATGCTATTTTGGACTTACTCACGCTGACAAAGATCACCGAACTCCAAAGTTTGCAAGGGAAGGAAAAATTTCTCCGTCGTTTCGTATGCAACTTCATAGAAAAAATGCATGGCTATATGTGTCTCCTTAAGAAGGACACTACGTTCTTTTGGGATGAGCAAGCCCAATGAGATTTTAATAATCTGAAACACGCTATGACCCATTCACCGGTGTTTCACCCCCCATATTACTCAAAATACTTTATGTTGTATGTTGCTTCCTCCACTACCACTATTGGAATGGTTCTAGTATAGGAAGATTCCAACTGCCTAGAACACATGATTTATTACCTGAGTAAGAGTCTTCTTGATTCTTAAACCCGTTACTCGTGTGTGGAGAAGGATTTGGCTACGGTCATTGTTGTGCATGAATTCCTTCACTGCATCTTACTTCGCACCACAATTGTACTCATGGATCAAAATCCCATGTATTACATTCTGACTCATCAGCTACTAGGGGGAAAGTATTCCCATTGGATCATTATATTACAGGAATTTGATCTTGAGTTTGCTAAGGCTACTTCAAAGAAGCCCTTATTCTTTGTTGAATTGATGTGTGACCTTGCCTATGCTTTGATGGAAGTTGAGCCTAGTGATTCATTTTCAAATGAATTCTTGTTCCTAATCAGCACAAATAATCCATGGTATGGATATTTGATTATTTATATGCATACCTAGATATTTATTCTTGACATATCCTGTGATGATCATCATCGTATCCATCACCATGCAAAGTATTATCTCATTTTAAATGATATGTTGTATCGAAGTGGTATTGATTCCATTCTTCGATGATGCCTTACACACGAAGAGGATGAACAATTTCTGAATGATTCTGCTCTAGAGCATGTGGCGGTCATCTTTATGGGATGACGACATCTCAAAAAATCCTTCACGTTAGGTAGTTTTGGCCCTCAATATTCAAAGATTGTCATGAGGCGGTTAAGAAATGCTCACCCTATAAACACTTTTATCCTAAAAAGCACACCCACCCTGCTCCTTTACACCTCATCATTTTTATTGGCCCTTTTTCCAAGTGGGTTATTTATTTCATGCATTGTAATCCTAGCTTAGCTGAGGGCATGTTTACATCATTGTAGCCGTGGATTACTTTACAAAATTGGCTGAGGTAATGCCTAAATATGCTGAGGATGGAAATATTGCCTCCCTATTTTTATTTAACCATGTGATAGCTGGGTTTGGAATCGCTCAATCCATAGTCACTGACCATGGATCTCATTTCTTTAATCAGATGATGGTTGAGTTGAGTGCTAAGCTGGGTTTTCGCCATGAAAACTCAACTCCGTATTACCCATAGGCTAATGGTTAGGTCGATGCCATCAACAAAGTTTTAAAAACTATGTTGCGTAGGATGGTTGGCGATCACAAATCCAACTTGCACTTGACTCTCTTTTCCACATTATGGGATTATGGGACTTTAGTTATAAAAGCAACTAGTTTCATGCCCTTTCAGCTAGTTTATGGACTAGAAGTTGTCCTTCATATTGAGTGTCAAATACCATCACTTAAACTTGCAGTAGAAATTCTCCCAAACACTTCCACCGAAGAAGAAGGGTTTTTGTACTTAACAAACCTTGATGAAAGTAGAAGAGATGTTTCCTTTTCTAACGAGGAACACAAAAAATGCGTTAAGTCCCAGTACGATAAGTTTGTTCAACCTCGTGTCTTTAATGAATGTGACATGGTTCTGACTTACTATCAGAGACATGACAAGTTAGGGAAGGGAAAGTTTGAATCTATGTGGTATGATCCCTTTATCTTCAATAAAGTGTTAGAGAAAGGGGCCTACGAGCTTGTAGACTACGATGGGACACCCTTTGGGAAACTTCGCAATGGGTTGTACCTAAATAGATACTATGCTTGAAGTCATTACTGTATCGTACCTTGTATATATGTATATTGTTTGACTTTTTGGCATGTTTTTTGCTTTTCAATATAGTTTTGAGTTTCTTGTCATACTGTTTATACCATGTTTTGGTTATGTAGATCCGACAAATTTTTATGGTTTTGCTGATGGTCCTTGCCATCATACCTTGAACCTCACTTAAACTACTTGGTTTTTGTATTTTCCTGCACATGATTTAGTTAGTTCAAGGGAAGTTTGTATTAGTCCAGCTACCAACAACATAGCTGAGTATCAAGAATTGATAGGTTTGTTGACTGAGGCTGCATATTGGGATATTGGTGATTTGGTAGTATTCATGGACTTGCAGCTAGTGGTTTGTCATTTGAACCACATTTATACCATAAAAAACCCCACACTTCTTCATCTCTTTCGAATAGTGTGTCTGTTAGAGAGGTCATTTGATTCAATCACTTATAGGCACATTCCTAGGTCTTACAACATGGTTTCCGACTCATTGGAAAACTACATTCTAGACTGGTATATTGCCCATACATAACTGTCATAAATAAAACATGGTCCATTGTAAATTAGAATAAATAACGAAATACATGTAAAAAATCATGTAAATATCATTTTCCATTTGAAACACATATTAACTTTAATTAAGTCTATATATATATATATAAAGTGTTTTACAAAAATAATGGTCACGAGACCCCGACTGAAACACTCTGGATTTTAGATACAAAATTTCAAAAATAATGAAGCTAGCTAGCTTTCAGTGTATACATCATGTGAAATGTCTAATGGTGCTCATGATAGAACATGATATCCCTAGCTACCCTATGGAGCAAGCTGCTAAAATAGCCTGACACTCCAATTGTGTGTCGCTAGTACCTCCTAGGGAGGTCATCTGTCACAGCATCTGGAATGTCTAGAGTCAACCAACTGAGTTTCTCATCAAGCTCAGTTATCTTGTCATCACCTCTATGTACAAAGTGAGCCCCAGCTCACCTATCCATAGGGGATGAACCCCTAGGTCAAGCGTCTCCAATGTCTGCATGAAAAAATTAGGTCTCGTCATCATTCATAAAAAAATAATAATACATGAAAATAAAAAAATAATCAACATATTAAGCTCGTTTCTTACCAATGTCACCCCACTGAGAAACAACTAGTAAAGGTAGATCTGGATCTCCTCGAAAGTTGGTCCCAGCATAAGAATAATCCTCGACCATGAGGATCTAGTCGTTCAACCAATGGAAGAAGGTATTCACGTACTTAACCTTGGCTCCGCCACCTCCAGTGTGGGCCATGATCTCCACCCACTGTAGCATGCAGGGGTATCGAGCCATCAACTCCATAAAAACCACTTGTGGTCTTAGAAGAGGTACCCACTCGAAAAAGAAACAAGCAAGGATAGTTCCATAATCAAATTGTTTCATTTCCCCTTGTCGACACTTCGTCAGATGATCCTTGAACACGACAAGAAATGCTTCGGACCAATTGAAAACAGTAGGTTCCATAGCCTCTAGGGCATACAGCATGTGTGTTTGGGAAGTTTGCTAAGCCCCTTGGCTCCCCACAACCCTTTGCATAGTGAAGAGTACTGTCTAAACTGGAAAATCCATCACTTCCTTGATGGGGATTTTCTTTCCCGACATCTTAGTGCTTGGATAGTAGTGACAAACTATGAGTTTTTGTGTGGTAATGTATCCCCCTTGGGAGCCTATCAATGAAATAGGCACTCCACGCTTGGATAATCCAGTGAGAAAATAAATATCTTCCACCTCCACAGTGAGAATATGGGCCCCCACCTCAAAATGTTGTTGTTTTGGGTTCCACATCCGCAAAATGTGCTCGAGTAGTTTTACATGGGATATCATACTGGGATCCTAGAAGAATTTCAGAAAGCCACAAGCTTGTAATGCAGCTATAGAAGCCACATTTTCCTCAGCTCGAGCATCATCACCCTCATGCTTCCTCTCTTTCCATACCACAATTTTGGCCAAGATGACCTCCTAAAAACAATAAATGGAGCAATTAGACACATAATCAATCTTCTGAAATGCTTAAAAATCACTATTTTGGCTAGGGAATCCCCTTTTGGGGCGTGGTTTCTGACACTACTTTTGTCTCCTTGAGACAAAGTAGTGCCACCACCTATACAAGTGTGTTTGGCACACTTTTCATCGGACACCGCTTTTCCCGCATGGGAGAAGTGCGTTACTCGGGCAACAAACTTTACCCAAGGTAAAAATCCCCAAAAATTAAAAAAAAATGCTTGGAAAAAGGAAATTGCAACCATGAAAATGATGAGAAAGGTTTTAGCTCCTACCTGAGATTGACGGTTCGGAAAATGGACGGGTAATGGCTCTCGAATATCCAACTGAAAATTTGCACACAAGTAGTCCAAATGGCTTTCCAAAACTTGGTAAATGGTAAATGAAACGTTTTTACCATTTCAATTGACTTTTATATGATATTATTAGGGTTTTTATATTATTTTAATATTTTTTAATTATTTTCAATAAAAAATGCCCTTTTCTATAGTTATGAAAGTCAATTTTTATATTTTTTTGAAAGCTAATAGTCTTTTAAAAAGGTGCTTGCAGGGAAAAAAGTGAATAATATTGGCTATGGGTAAGTTTGTTTTTTACTTTTTCATACTTTCATAAAATGGAAAAATTCATCGATATCTCATTTTGATATTGTTCAGGTACACATGGTACTCCCAAACAGACCGAACACCAAGAGTAGCCACTCACAAAAATAGATAACATATCGACGCATAGATATTTCTACGTGGTTAAAACCCTCGAGAGGGAAACAGTCCATGGCCCCATCCAAATAGCTACTTGGAGCAATTTATTATGCAAAAGAAACTAAGTTACAAATGAGCTTCTCATAATCGATCAACTAGCCAAGGACCCTCCATGCTCTTTAAATAGAGATCATAGACCAATCGGGTGTTAAGCCACAGATCAATGGTAGGTATGATCTAAGAGAAGTAGAACTATCGAATCACTTTATGTCTAGAACATATCATGACCGTCGGATTAGGATATTTACAAATGCATACTAATGCATACTAAAGAAGCACACTTTACCTAACGAATATATTACACAAGTTGTTCCTAACTAACTCCTAAGTGTCTAAATATCCTAACATCCCCCATTAAGAAAAACTTGGTATAGGATTGAAGGATTTACAAAAGTGACACTTTTAGGAGAAGGAAGGAGGCATTAGAGCTTATCCCCCCTTAATGACACATTCCTAAACTCCTAACTTATATTGAAGTTTAGAAAACTTCGCTTATGTAAGAGACTTGGTGAAGATGTCTGCAACTTGATCAATTGTCGGGCAATAAAGCATTTCAAGAACACGATCATGAACAAGATTTCTGATGAAGTGCATGTGTAGCTCAATGTGTTTGCTGCGTTGATGTAGAACTGGATCTTTGGAAAGCTTGATGGCACTTTGATTGTCGCACCAAAGTGAAGTAGGCTGCTGTTGCTCTAATGAAAACTCTAAAAGGATATGTCTGTTATACCTAAATCCTGTCACCATCATGTGATAAGATCCTTAACTTCTGTGTTTTCCCTTAATCACAACACTTGGAGTGGAAACTTGCTCTGTTTGTCAATTCTACTTGAAAAAACCTAGCATCGCACTTACCCTGTGGCTAGTGAGCGGTACCTTGCTCAACACCACCTATATCCTGTTATATAGAAGCGGTGCCACCACCTATAATATTTGTTCTTAAAGCGGTTCTCATCTAAACTACTCTGTCATAAGGGAACAAAAGCGGTACCTAGGTAAAATGGGAAAAAGAGAAGTTTCTCGAGGCTTCTAGATCATGAGCCTTGTGTCCTCCCTTATCCCTATCATTATGGGTTAGTTTGACCTCAAGATCCCCCTTGGTAGGATCTTGGATCCACCTCGCCCACAATTCTCTCAACTATTCCTATCCATTGAGCCTTATAAATACAAGCTCATATCCATAGTTGAGGGGGAGAACCATAGAGGTATTGTTATGCTGTTGGATTGACTACCTATTCCAAATCATTGGAGAGCATAGAGAGAAAAGTTGGAGCTTATGGGGATGAAGTGTTTGTCTCATGGAGGGGCTTGTCGACACTAAGGAAACAGTTGTAAGCTTCTCCATACATTCTTAATGCAAAGCTGATTTATGTCTTACATTACTGTTGTTTTGATTTCACATGTATATGTTGCTAGATTCCTCTGTCACTAGCATGGACATGTAGATGATATTCTGGTAGCTTTTATGGGCTTGTATGTTTGATATGTTTGCAGGTACACAAGTTCATAATTGAATAAGTATTCCAAGTGTCTACAGCATTCAGGGAAGGTCTTCATCCTTTGTCGTTCACTCATTTGTTCTGGATCTAAACCATTCAGACCAGAGCAACAACTTCTGTCCACAGAAGGTGCAATATTCCTGATAAAAAATCTAGTGACTCCGCTGGGGAGAAGTGAAAATGTTAGTTGATCTGATCTTCCTCAATCCTTGAACTCTTGTCTGAATCCAGGCTCCATCTCCAACTCTCTTCAGTCAGATCTGCCATCTAACTTAGTGAATTTTTGTTTGAAACTTTCAGATCTGTTTAGATCTGAACTATTTTGACTTTATATACTCTTTTTTACTATCAATTCATAAATTTTTGCCTTGATCTAATCAATTTCTAACTTGATTTTTTGTTCTCCTTGTGTTTTGGATCTATTCAGGGAACCGCACATGTGTTGTTGGCAACAAGCAGTGCCACTGCCTGAACTCTATTAGCCATAAGTGGTGCCACTTCCTAAGTCCCTTTATCCAGAAGCGGTGCTCATCCAGAACCACTTTTTCAAGACCCCTCTAGCGCGGTGCCAGGTAGGACTTGTTCCAGAACTAGTTTTTTATCATTTTTTCGCAAAATTTTGAGTTTGTTTGCTTTCAGCCCTGCACTGTCAGGCTTGTGTGTTAGAATCTAAATGCTCATGGTTGGAAATTATGTGGTAAAAGATTGGTTTGATTGAAGAATTCAAAAGCTAGATTAGGTTTGTTGATTATTCATTTGCTTCCATGCTTGTTGGTCATGATTGTGAAAGGAATTTTTTGAAAGCTTAGGTTTCAGTTAGTTCTCTTTTCATTTCTTTTATAAAGACTGGAAGAAAAACCATTTGATTAGCATCTTGATTTCATTTTTTTTCATAGAGGACTTCTTTTTTCTTTTAAAAAAAGAATTTTTTTTGATTGAGATTAGGTCATTATCATTATTGAGCATAAGGCATTGGATCTCCAATTAGCCTCACAAGCTTTTAGGTTGGTTCTTAGTGTTCTTTTGTCTCTCTTGCATTAGTACTATCTCACCAAACTCTCTAATTAGCCTCGCAAGCTTTCAGTTTGGTTCTCAGTGTTCTTTTGTCTCTCTTGCATTAGTACTATCTCGCCAAAAGAAAAAACATTGTAGTTTTAAGTTAGATCTATCTATGTTTCAAGAAAAATTGAAAAAATAGAGTGCATATGCATGTAGAGTCCTTGTTGTTTTTCTTTTAGGAAAAGAGACTCTTACCCTTTTGATTGCTTTCAAAAAAGAAAAATGAGTTTGGAATTGTTGCTTGCCTTTGATTTTGATTTGTTCAAAATAGTTGTTTGGGAATCTTTGGTTTTTAATACGAAAAGAAAATACTCTGTTTCCCTCTCGTAGGTAGGAATACCACTAACGGTAAAGTGAAATATTTGCATCTACATTCTCCATGGTTTTACTTTTTCTGTCAAAATTCCATGCATTCACCTAACCGTCCACTTTAAAATTAACAGTAGTTATAGGTTAAAATTTACATAGCAATTTGAGTGATATGCTAGAGATGTTTTTGAGTGTCGTTAAGCATAGGAGTTGTCGTTACTCATCTGCATTACATCCAGGGACTCGCGCGGTTCTTCCACGTACCATCGGTATATCAAATAGCCTTTCACATACCCTTGAGGTATATAGAAAGGTACTTCATGTACTCAATTGTATATAGGAAGGCCCCTTATGAACGGTTATGCATTAGACACCACTACTACCTATTTGAGCTCCCACATACCTAGCGTATATCAGGAGACCCATTTTAGGAATCCTCAAACCATCTGAGTTATCCTTTTGGCTTGTCCTATGAGGTTCCTGAATCTTATCTATTCCTTCCACATGTTTTCTTGTTGCTTTTAGTTTGAGTAGTACTTTCTTGTACGTGGTAGTTAGGGGGTTTCTAGAGAGTTTAGAGATGGAATCCCCATATGGGACTACCAATCAAGAGATCCCTTTCCCAGGTGTACCTTTTGTATTCCCTCCAAGTGAAGGTATTGGTCCTCCCTTTATTTCCACTCTAAATCTTCCTGGGTTAACTATAGGATTACCGGTCTGGATGTTTAATCTGGTAATTCCTCTTACACCTAATGTCTCAAATGTCTCCTCTCCTCCAGGAGAGGATTGACCTCAACCTAATCCCTCTTCTTCTTCGTCGGTTGTGACTTCATCCCTTTCTTCTTCTTCGCTTGACCAAAGCTCTACGGTTAGTAGTAAGATGGAGAAGAAGAAGAAGAAGAAAGGGAAGGGTAAAAAGAAAAAGGATAAGAAAGAGAAAAATAAGCAACTATATTCTCTTGATGGTGCTCGTTCTAAGAGAACGCCCAAAAAACCCAAGTTCCCTTATAAACTTTGCAAGGGGGACCACCTTCTTAAGGACTGTCCCAGTCTCTCCCGTGTATAAGAAGAGTGGTCTAAAAGGTCCAAACCATCTGTGTCATCAACCTCTGATCGTCATGTTGAAAATACTCCCTCAACCAGTCACCCATTGGTAAAAGGTTGTAAGGGTAATGTCTTGTATCCTTGTTTGATATACAAGGCTATGCATCATAATTTTCTTTGTCCAAGCATGGATGAAGCTTCGCGTTGGTTGGAAAATTTTGTTGATCATCAACAGGTGATTCCAACAAGTGATAGTAAGTTATCCCTCGATTCCTCACTGGTTGACCAAGTGATCAATTCACTTTCATCTATAATTGATCCCACTCTTCCTTCGAAGAGTGAAGTGGTCGAGTCGATGTCATCTCCACCCAATCCCACTCTTTCATCAGAGAGTGTTAAGATTGAAGTAGTATCTTTGACCAAATCTTCATCTTGTTCTTCTCTTCTAGTAGAGAATGAACTGAAACCTGCTGAAGTTTTTATGCTTCGTTATGATTGTTCTCGACAAGAGGAAATTTTGTCTATTTCAAAAGAACCCTCTTCGATTGGTGAGGTTATGTCCTTTGACTGGAGTAACCTAATAGAGTCTTGTATTTATTCAAGTGTTCCTTTCCAAATAATTGTGAATGTTACTACCAGGAGGATACTTCACACTATTGTTGACGAAGGGGCTTCTGTTAGTATTCTATCATCAACTGCTTGGAAAGATTTAGGTTCTCCTCAGCTTGTGCCAGCCATCGACCAGATATTGGATTTTAATCAAAGACCTACTGCACCTTTAGGGACCCTTCCTTATTTACCTATTACATTAGGAGGGAAAACTATCTGTATTGATGTTATGGTGGTCCAAGGCCCTTTAGATTTCAATCTTCTCCTTGGACGTGATTATGTTTATGCCATGAAAGTTGTAGTGTCTACACTCTTTAGAGTTATGCATTTTCCACATGATGGGAATATTGTGACCATTGATCAACTTTCCATTGTTACACTTGACCATCGCATCACTCCTAGTAATCAGACTGCCATGAATGTGCCGCATGTTCTTATGGTTCCTTCCCCTTCTTCTAGTTAGCTTCTTCCCATCATAGGTAAAATGGGGGGCATGGCTCTAGTCTATGGACATCATAATGGAGCTAAGTCGCTAGCTTTTATGAAATGGGGGAAACCTACCAACCTCTGGATATCATGTTCGATAGGAGCAGGTTCGTGAGCATAGTTACCATTCTATGTCAAGCTCATTAAAAAATGAAATAGATGCCTATGAGAAAAGTTTCTATCCTATGTCAAGCTTGTTAAAAAATGAAATGGATATCCTCAAGCATATTTTACCTTTTGGTTTCAAGCTTGCATAAAAATGAAACCATTCCTGAGCATAGTTCATTTTCTATTTCAAGCTCGTTAAAAAATGAAGTAGGTGTCCTTAAGCATAGTTTACCTTTTGGTTTCAAGCTTGCATAAAAATGAAACCATATTCCAAGAATAGTTACCTTCTATTTCAAGCTTGTGTAAAAATGAAATATATCCCCTTCCCTTGAGTCAAGTCTTCCCTTTAGTGTTAGAGCTTGAACCTTCTTTTCACCTACCCGATTCTCGTTCTTCCTACCCCCCTGGTGAACATTTTCACATTAATAACCAGGTTTTTAGATTGGGTATGGAAGAAGAATCGTCAGGAGAAATGAATATTGGGGGGCATGTCGAGCTCCTAGCAACCATGCTAGGGGTAAGATTCGCTAGTGATCATGCTAGGGGAAAGCTTCCAACCTTTGGATATCATGTTAATGGGATTTTTCAAGCATAGTTTACCCATTGGTTTCAATCTTGTGTAAACATGAAACCAATCTTTGAGCATTCTTTCAACTGATCTTTGAGCTCATTAAAAATAGTAAGATGGTGTTGAGCTTACTTTTCATTTTTCTTGCTTTGCTTAAAACATGAAAAGCCATTTGAGCTTATTTTATTACTTTTTCATGCTCTCAATTCAAACATGAAAAATGTTAATAGAGTCCTCTTTAAGCTCTTTTCAGACTCTTAAAATGTGAAAAGATAGTCGAGTACTTGTCTTCTTCATACTCATAAAAGTATTTGAAGAGTCGTCTCTCAGATGGTAGGTTATCTCTTTTTTGGTTCAGATGGACTATTTATGAAAAAGGAACACTCTAGCCAATCATGACTAGAAGAGTTCTCTAAGGTATTATTTTATACTTTTTCAGGCCGTAGGGACTAAATCATACGAAAAAGGACCCTTTGGAGTCTTCTTCCATGATCGTTCAGACTCTCTAAACATGAATGATACCAAGTTAAATTTCATTGGACTCGTTAAATTAAACATTAAGAGACCCTCTTTTGGGAACGAACCCATCCTCTCTCAGGTTCGTAAAACATATGAGTTTGGACTTGTCTTCGGACGAGATATAATGAGTGTTTGTTACCCTCTTTGAAATCGTAAAACCGAAAAGAGGCACTCATCAATCATGATGGGGAAAATGGGAAGGGAATCATTTTGCAAATAAATGGCAGTAGTTTGTTGTTACCTTTGAACATGGCACTTTCCTGCATATCATTTTAGTCAATTGGGTATTCAACTGATTTCTGTGATGATCCACTTTCATGAGTCATGTCACTCTAATTATTTCAAAAGAAGGCATTGTCGACCGTCGTACTATGTGTTTGTCTTGTTTAGTCATGCTGCCAAGTCTTTTGTCTTGCCACCCGATGTTCAAAGGGAAGTTGAAGAAGTTTTACCTCTGCAGCCAAAACAGTCTCTGTGTCAGTACTTTAGAGTCAGTTTATGGTTACCTTATTCACATCATTCTAGAACTATGTTCTGATTTTTGTGTCATCGATGTGGGACTCATCATGGCCCTCCTTCGATGAGACTATTCCCATCGACATTAGCTCATCATCTGAGAAATAGTCTTAGAAACAAGTTTAGTAACTTGAGATCTGTATGCCTTAATGATAGATTATCTTGCTCTCGACATAGGATCACATCATTGACCTTTGATTGATAGAGTCTACTGGGTGTTCGACATCAAAACATCTGTTCACACTCAGTAGATTGTACTAGGGTACCTTGGGAATCATTGACATCAATCATGATCTCCCTCGCACTTGTTAATGGTTCACATCATTGGATGGTAATCAAGTGGTTTCTACCATGTTTGATTTCAGATCATTGTAATCACATGGATAGAATCATACTTTGTGGAAGATGAGACGAAGACCCTGGGTATTTTCTTAGCACTCATTGCTTTCCCCAAGTTGCGATGGACTTTTGTATATCTAGCATGGATCCACATTTGTATGGTTGTGGCTATGCTCAAATTTGCATCTGTATGACATAGATCTACGTTGTATGTCTAGTAGCTATGTCCAAGTTTGAGACCTCTATCACATGGATCTACGCTGTATTCTAGTAGCCATGCTTATTTATTCCTCTCATGGATATGGCTTGTATTGATCTGTAGCCATGAGTTGGTTACATTTGTCTATGAGTCAAAAGTATTGATGTACTATAGATGCTATTGGATGACATTCTTCGATCGAGCTGAAATTTTCACCTCAAAGTGACAACTTGTTCTCTCAAAGCTCTCTCTTATCGTATCCCTCTAAGTCTCATGCTTTGGGGGGCATTCTTTTATACCTAAATCCTATCACCATCATGTGATAAGATCCTTAACTTCCATGTTTTCCCTTAATCCCAACACTTGGAGTGGAAACTTCCTATGTTTGTCAATTCTACTTGAAAAACCCTAGCACCACGCTTACTCTATGGCTGATGAAAGGTACCTTTCTCAGCACCACCTGTATCCTGTTATATAGAAGCGGTGCCATAGCCTATAGTCTTTGTTCTTAAAGTGGTTCCCATCTAAACCGCTCTATCATAAGGGAACAAAAGTAGTACCCTGGGTAAAATGGGGACAGTTTCTCAAGGCTTCTAGATCATGAGCCTCGTGTCCTCCCAAAGCTGATTTCTTAATGCAAAGCTGATTTCCGTCCCACATTACTGTTGTTTTTATTTCACATGTATATGTTTCTAGATTCCTTAGTCACTAGCATGGATATGTTGATGATCTTCTGGTAGATTTAACGGGATTGTATGTTTGATATGTTTGCAGGTACATAGGTTCATAATCGAAGCAGTATTCCAGGTGTCTACAGCATTAAGGGAAGGTCTTCATCCTTTGTCATTCACTCATTTGTTCTGGATATGAACCATTTAGACCAGAGGAACAACTTCTGTCCACAAAAGGTGCAATATTCCTGATAACACTATCGAAGCCATAAATCTTTCTGAGTGGCATTAACTACGGCTTGATATTCTACTTCAGCTGAAGAAAGAGCAAGAGCTTGTTTTTTCTTACAAGCCCAAGTGACAGGTTGAGATACTAGACTCAAAACATA
Source organism: Pseudotsuga menziesii (assembly GCA_001517045.1). Lineage (NCBI taxonomy): Eukaryota > Viridiplantae > Streptophyta > Pinopsida > Pinales > Pinaceae > Pseudotsuga > Pseudotsuga menziesii. The sequence continues at coordinate 202,025 of LPNX011173285.1, forward strand.
ACCTACAGTAGAATTTCAATCATCAAGATCATCGGCCCAATCTGAATCAGTGAAACCAACCAACAAAGGTTTGCCCCCTATACTGTAATGAATCCCAAACTGAAAAGTACCTCGAATATATCGAAGTCTTCTTTTTGCTACTTTCCAGTGACTTTCATGAGGTGTTTGCATATAATGGGAAACATGACCAATGGAAAAGGAAAGGTCGAGAGGAGAATGAGTCAAGTATAAGAGACTACCAATAAGCTGACGATACAAGGTGGCATCTACTTCAAGGGAAGCACAAGTGGCAAAAATTTTGACTCCAGACTGGAAGGGAGAAGGGGCTGGTTTACAATATTCCATGTGAAAGCGACGAAGAAGGTCACAAGCATACTTAGATTGGGAAAGAAAGATTCCTTCTTTGGTTTTGCAAGACTTGGAGACCAAGAAAATAATGCAAATGTCTTAAGTCTGACATTTCAAAATTTTGCCTAAGACTGGATTTCACATGGGTTAAATGTTTAGGGTCACTACTAGTAAGGATAAGATTGTCAACATAAAGAACAAGTATGATGAGATGGTTTCCTACTTTCTTGGTATAAACATTTGGGTCAGAATGGAATCTAGAAAAGCCAGTGTTAAGGATAAAGCTATCCATTTTGGTGTACCAAGCTCTAGGAGCTTGCTTAAGGCCATATAAGGATTTATTATGGCGACAGACAAGGTTAGAGTTATTCTGAATGTATCCAGGAGGTTGTTCCATGTAAATTTCCTCATGTAAATCACCATGTAAGAAGGCAGGCTTGACATCCATTTGATGGACTTCCCAGTTATGTAAGGCTGCAAGGGAAAGAACAAGGAAGATGAAGTTCATTTTTGTGATAGGAGCAAAGGTTTGATTGTAGTGAATCCCTTCAACTTGGGAAAAACATTTGGAAACTAACCTTGCATTAAGTCTTTCAACACTTCCATTTGATGTATACTTAGTTCTGTAGACCCATTTACATCTGACAAGTTTTATTCCTTTTGGAAGAGGAATAAGATCCCAAGTATCGTTCGCCATTAAGGAACGATATTCTTCATCCATAGCTGCATCCCAATCTGGATTTCTTGAAGCTTCTACAAAAGTTTCTGGATCATGATTCTCAGAAACTTGAGCCAAAAGAGAAGAGGCTCACTAAAACTGAGAATGTGTTCGATGTTGATCTCTAGGATCACCGACAAGATCACCAGCTGCTTCACATATTGAATGGTCCCATCGAGGAAGCATTGGTGCTGGTGCAACTAGAGGAAAATGAGCAGGAAGAGGTGGATTTTCATCGTCACTATCATTATCAAAAACTGGAGTTGGAAACCTATCAAGAAATTTGGAAGTAGAATAAGGCACAATCGTCAAATCAAGCTCGCAGGCCAAAGATGGCACACCCACCAAGTTAGGCTCGCGGGCCAAGAGATTTTCATCAAATTTAACATCTCTTCTAATGATTATATCATGAGAATGTGGATGAAGAAGTGTATAACCTTTTACATCTTCAGAATATCCAACAAATATGCACTTTTCACTTCCAGGCTCCAATGCTTTCCATTTTTCATCCAGAATGTGAGTCCTTGCTTCACTACCAAAACACGGAAGTGACTTACATCTGGTTTAATTTTACTCCATGCTTATTCCGATGTTATACCTTGTGAAACTTTATTGGGTGTGTGATTAACTATGTAATTTGCACAATTTATGGCCTTATCCCAATATTGAAGACTTAGTCCCTTAGACTGGATCATACAATTAGCCATTTCTTTTAAAGTGCGGTTCTTCCATTCAGCTACACCATTTGGTTGTGGTGTATATGGAATAGTGTGTCGTTGTTGGATTCGTTGTTCACTATAGAAAGTAGTGAACTTTTTGTTAATGTATTCTCCTCCATTTTCAGATTTTAACTTAATAATTTGATGACCAGATTTTTTTTCAACAAGGGACTTGTAGGCCAAGAACATGTTAAATACTTCACTCTTAAGTTTCAGAAAATAAAACGAAGTGCATCTGGAGTAGTCATCAATGAAAGTTAATAAATATTTGAAACCATAAAAGGAAGCAGATGGAAGAGGACCACACAAGTCACTATGCACAAGCTCCAAAGGAACCGAGGCGTGCTAAGATGCACGTTTCTCAAAACTTTCCCGATGATGTTTTATGAGTACACAACTAGAACAAACAGCATCTTTGCAAGATACCATCGAAAGACCAGTCACCATATTGTCTTTACATGGTTGTTTCAATGAGTGATAATTTAAGTGACCAAATCGCTCATGCCAAATTTTGCTCAAGTTATCACTATGAGCAACAAAAACTGAAGGAAAATTTGATGACCCAAAGTTGTTAAATTTGTACAACCTGGTAATATCATCAACAATTCCGGTAGTTAGGACATGTTGAGGATCTTTAAAATAATTGATTACAACTTGGTGGGTTGTAAACATTACAATTTTACCTTCACTAGAATGAGTGATTTGATAGACTCACAACAAATTGCAGAAAATTCTTGGAACACATAGTACATCACTAAAATGACCATTTTCTACTGGAACTGTTCCAGATCCTACAACACTTAGAGAACTATCATTACCAACAAATATTTGTTTGGTGTTACATTCATGCATAGTAGAAAATATGGCTTGATCCTTAGCCATATGATAAGATGCTCCAGAATCTATGAGCCATTCATTTGAAGTAGAAGAAGAAGATGCAGTATAAGAGTAACCCGAATCACAAAGTGCATGTATGATGAGAGGTAGATTCTGAAGATGAATCTAGGATGATGTTATGCTTCTTCATTGTTACTTCCAAGGCTTCCATATTCTTGAAACACTTAGATTCATCATGATTATGTTTCCCACAAAAATTGCGATGTCGCTCAGTATTCTTTCCTTTTGGCTTGGATCCTTTATCATTTTTTAAAGAAGGAGCTGACGGAGAGGGTTTGGGACCCTTATTTGGCTTATTATTGCAAAAATTCTGTTTCCTGGGAGGATTGGACTTTTCTTTCTATTGGGATAATAAGGTTTTCCCAGATGTATCTGCATTGTTAATTATTCCAATATGAATGAGCTTATCTTGCTCTCTAATTAAGGAATCAAAAAATGATTCAAGAGTAGGCGCTTGATAGCTAGTTGCATTCAATGATTCTTTCATGGAGTAAAATGTAGATACAAAAATAGAATATGCAGGTCCAAGTTTGGAAAGAATATGATAAATACATTGTTTGTCTTCTTTCTTAATCTTGCATTCTTCACATAGGAGTCTAAGGGTTTTATACTTAGATAAATAATCTTGAATGCATGAAAAATCACTTGGATTCAAAGTAATCAACTCATTCTCAAGTCAATGACCTTGAATTTCATTGTGTTTACCAAACACAGATTCCAACTTTTCCCAAGCTTTATCAGGTTCATCAATTCCAGATATGTGGAATCGCAAATCAGTAGAGATTGACATCCCAATCAATCCACGAGCTTTATCACATCTATTTTCCCATTTTATTTTCTTATGATCATTAATGGGTTCTATTTCTTTCCCTGAGGTAATTATGAAAAGTCCCCTACTTATTAGAACATCCTCCATACAAGATTTCCATGAGAAATAGTTAGAACTGGTAAGTATAATATCACAAGGGGCGGCCATACTGTAAAATAATGGCTGAAAGAATAGAAACTAACTATCTAGATGCAAATGTAGGCTGTTTAAAAAAAACAGGCTCTGAAAACTGATTCTAGACGATGAAGTTATGATTGATCAAAGAAAAAGTTGAAGATGTCGCCAATAGTGATGTGGCAAATATTAACTGGACCAACTAAAAAAAAGGAACCCCCTTCTTCCCAAGATGAACCTTTGACAATCGCTTACAAGAAAGTTTATTTTAAGTGAATCACTTTTGTAAAATAAGTGATGTTCACTTTTACAATAATGTTACTTTAAATAGTGTGGCAATAAAATAAAAGGCTTAAGTGACTCACTTTGTATTTTATTTTATTTAAGTGAGATGCACTTTTACAATAAAGTAACTTGAAAATAGAAATTGCATGTACTAAAAAGTAACTTAATAAGAATTAAACTCAAGACCTATTAAGGAATAAAGCAACTTTGAACCAAGTGAGCTAAGTTTAAAAGGCATGTAAAAGAAGGGAAAGAGGAAGGGGGCTTTTTTTTTTTACTATTTTCTCTCGGTCTCTATGCTTTCCTTTCTTTCCTACAAATCACAAAAAAACTGAAAAAGAAAAACAAAACAAAAAATTTCACACTATGGGGTTAGATCTTGGTTAGCCTTCCCGAAAAGTCTGTGTTTTCAAGTTTTCTCGTTGTTTCTGATTCACTGCAATCACACAAGGTGCATGGAAAAGAGCATACATAGCCAAGAAGACAAACAAAACTTTTCCTTTATGTTTCTGATTCACCGTGATGGTGCAAGGTGCACGGCAAAGAGCATACGCATCCAGGGAAGACAATAGTCCGAGACTAAAACAATAAAGATATAATAAAATGAATGATAAAATATGAGATATTTAAAAAAAATAAATCAAATCCATCATTGTAACATTATACCTTCATATTTGCCGAAATGGGTATTTCTGGATCAACCGGAAACGGTTTTCGATGAAAAGAAAACTATTTCCCAAAGGAAATGGTGCTCCAGATGGAATGGAACGGCTCCAATAGGCCACAAATGTATAGAAACTACAAATTAAAAAACCCTTTCAATGTTTTAGCAACACTGGTTCCAGATCTTGATCACAAACGGAAGAAGCTCTTCATAAACGCTCTGATACCATGTTCAGGTACACAAGTACTCCCAAACAGACCGAACACTAAGAGAAACCACTCAAACAAATAGATCACAGATCAACACACTGATATTTTGATGTAGTTAAAACCCTCGAGAGGGAAATAGTCCATGGCCCCAGCCAAATAGCTACTTGGAGCAATTTATTATGCAAACGAAAATAAGTTATAAATGAGCTTCTCATAATCGATCAACTAGCCAAGGCCCTGAATTCTCTTTAAATAGATATCATTGACCAACCAGGTGTCAAGCCATGGATCAATGGTAGGTATGATCTAAGAGAAGTTAAACCGTCGGATCACTTTATGTCTAGAACATATCGTGATCGTCGGATTAGAATATTTACAAATGCGTACTAAAGAAACACACTTTACCTAATGGATATATTACACAAGTTGATATTAACTAACTCCTAAGTGTCTAAATATCTTAACAGATACTTCGATCTTGCTCTTTAAACCTAGTATCAAAGTTCTGAGTCGTTTCGCTTCTTTTCTAGCTCGTTAAACCCGCTCATCGTGAAAAGAAACCATAAAGGATTCTTATTTAAAAAAATTTCGGAGTCCTTAAATGTGAAAATATTGTCGAGTGAACTTATCTTCTTCACACTCATAAAACTACTTGAAGAGTCATATTGTCGACGGTAGTTTACCCCTTATTCGGTTCAGATTGACTAGTTACGAAAAAGGAGCGCTCTAGCCAATCATGACTGGAAGAGTTCTCTTGGGTATTATTTTATACTTTTTCGGGACCTAGAGACTAAATTGTATGAAAAATTACCTTTTGGAGTCTTCTTCTATTTTCATTCAGACTCTCTAAACATGAACGATACCGAGTTAACTTTCAATGGGCTCATTAAACTAAGCACTGAGATACCCTGTTTTGAGAACAAACCCCTCATTTCTTAGGTTCATGAAATATATGAGAATGGAATTAACTCCGTATAAGCTACAACAAGTGTATGTTACCCTCTTTGGAATCGTAAAACCGAAAAGAGGAACTCATTAATCATGATGGGGAAATTAAGGGAAGGGACTATTTCATTTTGTGAATGAATGGAAGTTATTAGTAACCTTTGAAAATGGCATATGTCTGCATTTCATTCAGTCAATTGGGTATTCTACATTGTATGTTTGGTAGCTATGTCTAAGTTTGAGTCTTCTTCTCATGGATCTACGTTGTATTCTAGTAGCCATGTTTATTCATCTCTCTCATGGATCTGCCTTGTATTGTTCTGCATCCATGATGAGGAGATATTTGGTTATGAGTCAAAAAGTACTGATGTATTGTATAATCCTGGTTGATGATTATCTCCGATCAAGATATTTATTGCCTCGAAGTGATAAATTTCTATTTCAAATCTATCGGCTATCATATCACTCTAGTCTCATGCTTTGGGGGGAGTTATGTTACACATAAATCTCATCATTGTCATGTGTTGAGGCCCAAAACATCAGAATTTTCCCTTAAATCCCAAATTATGAAGTTGAACAGTGGCCCAGACTCCTGTTTAAATATTTGATTCCAACACTGCCTTTTCCCTTAATGCAAGAGGCATTACCTTCTTCAGTAACTCCCATTGTATCTTGACAATAAGTAGTGCCACTACTTTTACCCCTTGATCAAGTGGCAGTTCCTACATGGTAATGCTCTGTCTGCATGGAAGAAAATAAAAAGTGAAAAAGAGAAGATTCCACAAAGCTTCTCGAAGGAATACTTTGTGGCACCCTCATTTCTACTCCTATGGACCACTTGGACTCGAGATCCTCCATTTTTGGATATCCCTTCCACCTCACCCACCAATTAATCAACCATCCCTATCCTCCCAAGGCATATAAAACCTGGCTCATACCCCATGGTTGAGAGAGAGAAAATTTGTGCTACTGCATTGAGATTCTGGCCTAATCTAGGGTGAGCATAGGAGGAGCAAGTTGGAGCTTTTGAGGACAAGTCATCGCATCTAAAGGAGCATCACAACACTAAGGAGAAGGTTGTAAGATTTATTCTTAATTATTAATGCAAATTTGGTTCCTTTCCCATAAATGTGTCATGTTTAAATCATTTCATTTTACTACTAGATTCCTTAGTCAGTAGTATAGAATTGTAGATTATCTTCTGGTACCTTTGATATTGCTTGTCTATTTGATTTGTTTATGCAAGTACATCTGTGGAGATTCATCACCATAGGAGACACTTATATCATACTACAGAAAAGCCAAAGGATTCATTCCAGATATCTACAAGCTCTAAGGGAAGTCTTCCATCCTTGTTGTTTAACCATTTGTTCTAGATCTTAACCATTCAGACTAGAGGAACAACTCTTCTCCATAAGAGGTGTAGTTTTCCTAGCAACATTGTCTCATACCAAATTGGTAGTTGAAAATGAATTAAAAATGTCATTTATAAAGCATTGAAATCCCAGAAAGAGTGTTGTGGTATCTCTATAAACCATTTTGCAGCAACGCCTGTGAGGGTTGTCTAAAATAACTGTAGACAGATTGAACTGTCCATCAAAGAATTTGATGAACGCTATAGATTAAAATTCATCACCTGGTTCTTAGGTTCTTCATTGAATTTTCCATCAAACTTTGGTATATCCAAAGGTAATTTGACTGAAATGGTTGGCCAGGAGGGATCATGATGTATAGGATCGTTAATCAATCTGGACAAACTTGGCAGATCTAATGTAGCTAGAAATGGAAATTGTTGATTGGGTTGAAGATATTGGTAATATTGGTATGGAATTTGTGGACTAGTAGGACCATAGGAAAATTTATAAATGGGGATGGACATTTCCCCCGCAACCAGTTGATTTGGTGATTGGTGACTAGAAGGTCCACCAGGTGGTGGGCCACCCAAGGGAGGAGGGCCTCCAGGGGGTTGTCCTCCAGGTGGTGGTGGTGGTGGTAGTCCTATGGGAGGACATGGTGGTGGTAGTCCTCCAGGAGGAGGTGGTGGTGGTGGTACTCTAGGTGGTGGTCCTCCAGGTGGTAGGCCACTAGGTGGTGGGCCTCCAGATGGCAGTCCTCTGGGTGGGGGTCCTCCAGATGGTGGCCCTCCAGGTGGTGGGCCTCCAGGTGGTCAACCAAGTCCTCTGGATCCTCCATATCCTCCATATACTCTAGGTCCTCCTGGTCCTCTTGGGGGTCCTTTGGGTGGACCACCATATCCTCCAGTAGTATTTATGAAAGATCCTCCATAATATGGGAGATTAGACCAATTCGATTGTCCCCAAGGGACTAACACATTTCCAGGGGAGGGAATTCCGGGATATACTGCCACCAATGGTGTTGGTTGATAAGCTTGGTGAACCGTAGGTGGTTGATTCCTAGGATAAGTGTATCCCCATGAAAGTGGAGTAACAGTAGGCTGGACCCATGAGGATCCTCCCTAACCAACATGAGGTACAACCATAGTGGTATTAGGGGAATGATTGTTTGTTGCAAGTGGTACTATAGGTAAGTTCTGCCCCATACTAGAAACAGTCCCTCTGGTAGATGATGGAATTTGTGCTAGGGAATGCCCCCTAGGTGTAGACACTATCGGAGAAGCTGAAATGGATGAGGAGTTGTGAATGGAAGAGGGGGTATGAACTGGATTTTGATTGGGATTTGGGGTGCGAACTAGATTTTGAGTAACCAAATTTTGGGTCGGTGATTCTAGAAGAAGGTCTACTTGAGGTGGTGACAAGGCATGATACCTAGGTGGGGTTGTTTTTAAAGGAATGGGAAGAGGAGAAATACTTCTCCTCCTCGAATTTTCTGAATTTTTTAATTCTTCCACACATTTGCACAAATAATCGATAGAATCTTGAAAAAACTCTTCATTTGATGGAGCATTATGAAGGAGTTTCCTTAAATGGCAAAGTATAGATGGATCTGGTTCAGTTCTAGTAGTTCCATAATCAACAACAGACTATCCTATAAAGATTCTCAAGAAAAGAGCATTTGGACCATATTCTACTTCTACAGCTTCATCAGGTGGGTGGTTGAATGTCTAGTTGGATGAGCCGGCTTGACCCTCAATCGGAAATCAAAAGGGTGGGTCAGCCGCAGGAGGCAGTTGGACCAATGGATTATCATAAACAAAGAAATATTCTCTAGTTTTAGTAGCTACAGTATTTTCTATAAGAGCATTCGCATAAGCTTTTCATTCCATGGTTTCACCTTCTTGTCCTTTTATGTCAGGAGGAGAGTCAGGTGGTAAACTTTTCAATATATGAGAACGTTGCCTCACAGATTGCTTAGCCAAGGTGGATGCTGAATTTTTCTACCCTAGGTCAAAAAAGAAGAAAGGCACACACAAACAAACCTATGCAAGCTAAGGCTACAAACAGACTTAAATGACAGGATGGGATGAAGATAGTCGGTCTCTTACTAGGATTGTGAAGTTATCGAAACTCATGATATACTGTAGGGTCCAACAGTGAAGCACGACAAGTAGGATTGGGACCGTCCCTTTCTTGAACACCCAATTACATGGATGGCATGTGTGTAGTATCTCCCCGAGTGTTGTTCTCATTGTATTTCTCCAAAAAGACGGCCAAAGGGATTTTCTCAGATGGTTTGGGAATCCTAGTAGGGTCTTTCGATATACACAAGGTATGTGGGATCTGAAATCCGTATTAGTGTTGTCTAATGCACAACCGTTCGAAAGGGGCCCTCTGATATACAATCAAGTACGTGAAGTACCTTTAGATATACTTCAAGGATACATGAAAGGTCATTCTATATATCAATGGTATGTGGAGGAACCACTCAGACCCCGAAATGCAGTGGATGCATGTACCGACAACTCCTATGTTTAAATACGCCAGAACATGTCTCTATCCTATCACTCAAATTTCTATAAAATTTTAGCCTAAAGCTACCATTTATTTTATCTGGATGGTTAGTCAAAGTTTGTGAGGTGTATTTTTTCAAAATGCAAATTTTAATCTATATGTGATGCACTTCTTTTCTTTAATGAGAACTATCTAGAGTAGGGAAGAGACCATTTCTTTTTCCTTTAAGAACACACAGATTCAATTATACTTTCATCAAATCGAAACAATACCTAACAAGCTATTCTTTAAGAAATTATTCAAAAAAAACTTTTCACCGATAAGAAATTTTAACTCTCTGAATCAAGAAAAGAAAATGAAGCCTCTAACATTTATCAAAATTAAATCTACTCAATCACGCCAAAAAGAGTCTACTTGTCTAAACCACTCATGCAAGCCAAGAATAAAACTCTCTTATGCATAAACAAGACAAAGTAACTAGCTTCTTTTTTTATTTTCGAATGTAATTTTGAACATAAAGGACAGAAAGCAGCTTAATACAAACTGATTTGAGCGAGGATAAAAATTTCCTTTTTCAACATAAACTTTTCAGAGAATAGACCACACTAATCAAGAGATCCAAGACTAAACTTGCACACAATTCCTTTTTCACTATGACCTCTTCACTAAATAGGAAATAAACTTTTTGAAACTGAGGTCAACAAGTGAGAATCAGACTGTCAAAACCACTCATACTCAACAATCAAGCACTCAAGCAAGACATACCAAATTTTTTTAGAGAAACAAAAGCATCAAAAAATTAAAATGCAGGCAGTATGATGACCTACCTCAGCCCTGAGAAGCTGGCTGCACCAGAGCACTGTAGAGGCATTGACACTTTTTATCCACTGCAACAGGGCATCCACAACACTTTGTGTCAACTGCAGGAAGGCATTGATTTTGCTTACTTCCAAGAGGAAAGAGAAACCTATGAGGAAATGATGCTCACTCAAGTAAGGCTAAGTGTGCTGACAGATATATGGATGGAAAAAGTAAATATTTGCACAAGAAACCAAAAACATTGAATGAATTGGACTGACAAAAGTAAAAGTAACTTCCAAACAGAGATAACTGACCAATCAGCAAGATGGATCACTCACCTTATCAGCTGAAACGAGCTAAGAAATAAAATGTAAATTCACAATTGAAAAAGTTACCAATAGTTGCAGATCCAACTGAATCTGCTCTAGATTTGATCGGATCTACCCCATATCTGAATGGATTAAGCTTTCCCCAGTATGGTCTCCAATTTTGTTTCAAGGAATTCTACAACTGGTACAGACACTACTTGTTCCTCTACCCTGTATGATGCAAGTGGAGAACAAAAGAAACACAATAGAATATCCTTTCCCTAGATAATCAATTTAATCTTCATGAAACTAAATTCATACCTCAAATCTGGTTGTTCTTTGTCCCCGTTCCAAATCCCTTCTTGCAATATTCGGTACCTACAAAAGAGATCAAAAGAAAAAAACACGAGATGAGAGTATCATGGCAAATTAATCATCTATGTTAGTGATCAAGGAGTCTAACAACATTTAACTGATATTAACACATTAAATACCAGAAAGGGGAACACTTTTGTATTAATAATAAAAGAGAGTAAAGTTACAATAGAGGCTTGATGTTGCTAGCTTTATCCTCTACCACAGATATACAATCCTTTACACTTAAAACAATCTCATCACACATAAGCTCACTCTATCTTGCCTCTAAACTAGATTTCTGTCCAACAGCATAAGGGTGCTTTCTTTCGCCTCCTCTCACTCACTCCATGAAGGCTTCATTTATAGGCCAAAAATGATGAGATTCACTTGGGGAATGGATAGTAAATGATCCCAACATGTGAGGAAGGAGAATGCCACCTCTCCCTAGCTAGTAGGAACCAATTCCATGGAGGCTTTCGTAAGGAAGCTTATAGAATATTCTTTTTTTCGTGTTTTAGGTCGATCGACACACTTGGATCAAGGTGAAATAGAACCAACACTTTTTACTCACAAAGGAAGGGTGTCAATGGTGCCTGCTGCTAAAAGAAAAATAGGACCTATCACACTTTGATCCACCAGACAGAGCACTGATGACGCTCTGTCATAACTGAAAACCAGTGTCGGTCATCCTAGTTTTGGAAAAAAGTCACCAAAGGAATCTTAGGATAATATTTTTGAAGGGCCATTAGGAACAAGTGCATTTTTTTGGTGCAACATATGCCTATGCGAAACTGACCCTACTAGGTCAAGAGGCCATCCGAGTCATGTTTTAGGTCAGTCACTTGATGTGTATAAATAGGGAGGCACCCTCCCTCATTTATACACACACTCACTCACTCTCAAGTTCACATTAGGAGAGAGAGAGGACAAGGAGGAAAGAGAGAGAGTTGAATAAGACTTCTTATTCCTGGGTTTTTCCATCTTGTGATATTGTCTTAGTGACAGAACTATTCTGAGGAAGTTTGCAAGATTTTATCCTTTATGGTTTCCTCGAGGAAAATATTTGTGTCTTGTGTATATTGTGTATCTTGGATATTTTTTGTGCTTGTTATTATTTCAGATAAATATCCTAATAAAATTAAAGTATAAAAAGTAACATGGTATTAGAACCTCTTTGAAAGAAGGCATTGTGCAGCAACAGAAACTAGGGATTCCTAGTCCAAAGTCTTCTCTCCAGAAATCATCAAGAAACGAGGGTTAGGGAAACTCTCCCTAGCACGGTGCATCGTTTGGTGGAAGCATAATCAAATTTGGAGAAGTTTAATTTTTTTAATACGGGACAGTGTGAGATGAAACTAGGGTATCAAGTTTAAGAGGCTTCCCACCACAGTTTTCAGAAAAGGACCTTACTAAGCAACTTTACTCAAGAAGGCACATCTTTCTATCTAGGAAGAATTCCAAAATTCCAATTATGACTTGAATAGAATGATTAATGATGCTAGATTCCATGAGAGAATAGATGGTTTAAAGGTCTCTCCTCTTTACCAAATTATAAACTCCTTGCTTGTTGACGATGTTCAAATTACATACTCCTTGTTTGTTGACGATGTGCAAATTACATACTACTTGTTTGTTGACGACGCGCAAATTACATACTCCTTGTTTGTTGACGATGTGCTTATTTTTTGCAGTGGTAAGGTACATTAGTGGAAGGAATATAATGAAATTTAAAAATATTTATGTTGGCCTTCAAGAATGGAGGTAAGCTATGATAAATCTATGATGTTTTAGAAGAATCGTTTGGATTCAATTTGTGATCAATTCAAAGAATTATTAAATGCTATTATTTTTCAATGGGGTGAAGGTTTTAAATATCTAGGGTTTTATTAAAAGGTCAGGAAGGTGGATTGGCAGTGGTTGTTGAGTAATAGTAGATAAACATATTAGCAAATGGTGTTTCCTTTGGATTTCACTTGATGGTATATTAATCCTTGTTAAATTGGTCCTTGAGAGCATTCATATGTATTGAATGTCCTTAGCAAGGACTCCCAATGTTATACATGAGAAAATTAAGAAAAAACACTTCAAGTTTCTTTGGGGTGGTAGTCATACAAAAGAAGGAATGCATCTAGTGAAGTGGGATCAGTTGGCCAAGCCAAATATATTTAGTTCGCGTTGAATTAAAAAATAAATAAATTTAGTATGCAACTCTTGGAAAAGAGTATGTGGATGTGTTTGTGAGGGTCTAGCTCGTGGATTTTGTTAGTAATATATAAATATTTTAAAAGAGACTCAATGGAGGAATGGAATATACTGGAACTGAAGAAATAATCAAATGTTTCTAATAATAGGGTTTGCTTGTTAAGGTTCTTCCCAGTTGTTAACACTCTGTTTGCAACAGTCGATTTATGGGCCTTAAAGGGTTCAAAAGGGTCCTATTCATTTGAAAATTATGTGAACGCCCTTCATACTATCAGAGGAACATTTTCCATGTTTTGAGACTATCAGATAACGAAGAGAGCTCAATCTATAGTAGTAGATTCCTCTGGAGGTGAAAGGCTTGCAGCAGCATAGACGATAGAGAAAGGCGTCGTAGACCAATGATCCAGGAGCACAAGGAGGAAGAGCAATGATAGAGCGTGGTTTTGGCCAAAAGACGTGAGGTAATGGTCAAAGTTTGGAATTTGCAGAGTCTATTAAAATGGGAAAACAATGAAGGGCCAACATCAAGGCGAAGCCCGATCGACAGCCTGAAATAGTTTCGCTGAGCAAACATGCTCGATAGAAGGAACTTTCCCAAATCGTGAAACAGGTTAAAGGGTAGAAGTATCTGACAGCGGGGATGAAAGCAGAAGTAGATCTATGGCCATAGCTGATTTCACAAACCAGACTTGTGCGAATAAAGTTGTGATTCCAAATCGCGAAAAGTGGTATAGATATACGGTTGATGTTCTTTTCATGATCTAAACTAGCATGAAAAATGTTAGGATCTCGATTCATGAAGAGTAGTAGGACCCACTCTGATTAATGGTTGCATAGGAAGGTCGATCTCGATCGATGGGTAAGAACATGCCACAATGTAAAGCCGCTTGTTGTATCAAGAGAGGAGAAGTTGGCAACATAAGTAATGAAATGTGGATGGTGGATGTGAAAGGTTCCCCAAATTGGAGGGTTGAGGAATCCTGAAGGATGTAAGTGTCACATCCAGAATGGAGATGATAGTGGAGGGGACATTCATACGCATAATCTGCCTCTCAGTAGATTGGCCGATTCCCCCAATGCCATTTGTGATAAACCTAAGGAAAAGGTCACGTCCAATGACAATAACTTCCCCGGCTCACAGGTTTGGCACATGGTACACATAGAAAAAGTAGTAGGGAAGCAGGGAGTTCAGGTTTCTGAGGTGACGGACTTGGCGTCTACACAAAGAAAAGAGATGCCACAAACTGAATTCGCTTGGTGCCACCATAGCAATGAGCAAAAATGCAATAAAGTTCAAATCTACATCCTTTAAACTAGCTGGACAACCACATGGGAAAGTGCTTAAAATCCTACCCATATCAGATAAGATAATTAAACACTAGAGAAGAAGATCCCCACCCTAGCATCACACATGCTATTGTCATGTCGACTGGTATTCAAGAGTATAGCCTTCTCCAGTTCGTTTCGGCTGGCCCTATATAGTGTCATCCTCTGAAATTGTTGAAGTAGGGAAATGCCCTGAAAGTGAGGGATAGAGGTTGAATTACAAGAAGTATTGAGTTCTTTCATAGATAGCCATGGCTGTGTGGTTTGAGAAGTTAGTTCGACAAGGGGTACTAATGGTTGGCGAACGTAAAATCATGTTTCTTCATCATCCTGGTAATCTACACTAAGAAATCTCCAACCACCGGGGCACAGATGTTAAACACCTAGAGAGGTTCTCTTGCTTCCACACTGCCCTACCTTCAAATGCACTATGCGTGGGTTTTTACATCCCAGAGACGTCCCTTTGACACTTCCAGTTGCAGACATGGCCTCCAAAGTCCCATCACATGACAGTGGATGAGCTGTTGGAGTAGATGCTTAGTTTGGGATAGTGTAGGCCCAAAGCTTGGAAACTTTACTGGAGGAGAGGAGGAGGTCAATCACACATCCAGATACGTGGCCTGCAAGAAAACCCTCCTCGTAGGAGGGAGAAAGCGGTACAAGGATGATAATATTCTTAAGATGTTTATCATCATCAAGTGCATGGACACCCTTTTCCCAGTCCCCTCCTATAACTGTGTTACCAGAAGAAAGACGGGATGGGAAAATGGTCGAGAACCAAGGCGCAGGTCTTCTTGTCATCCATTGAGCAATGTGGTCTGAAAGAGGCAGGATGGTCAAAGGAGGCAGAAAGGTATGTCTGAAACGATTCGAGTCGACAACTGACCATCAGCAGGCAACATAGGGATCGCTTTCATGTTACTAGGATAAATAAAACTATGCACTGTCAGTCCACATTACCATGTGCTACAATTAAATAATGTTTATGTATATTTGTAAATCATGGCGATAGTTCCACTCTCTAGACTGTTAATGTTTGATTGCGATTGGAAATAGTTTTTAGGTTTGTTTTGAAGGGTAATATTAGCACTGAAATAATATAAATACACTCTCGATAGAGGGAGATATGGTTGTTGGTTGGGAAATTTTCAAGGACTAAGGCTCTCCATTGTAATTAGTCTCTAGTTTTTGTGTTATGAATAAATTTCCCAAGAGGAAGGATTGTCTTTCAAGGAAGAGATTCATGTGTCTTTTCTTCTTTCAATATGTAATCTCTTTACGTGAAATGTTCATCCTATTTTCATTCCTGTTTGTTAATTTCTTTTAATGTTTGAAATGAGTGTATAATATTTTGGAATTCATACATTCCATGCTCTGTCTATTGTTTCAGATATTCATTTAAGTTTTCTTCCAAAGTTACATAGAATTCATCTTGTTGGTGCTCTACGTGATGGACTTCTCCCTCTCATCTACTAATCACCCACTAAATATCTCCTCATTGTAAGATTGACAACTATCTTGCCTCTATTTGTAAATTTATGCCATTCTTTACCATCTACAATATGTTCCCTACCAAGAACTTCGACTCCATTACCCAATGATTCCTTACTCTGATAGTCCCACCTACATATTACATTAACGCACCCGCCCCATTCAAGAGTCTGGCCTCCTGACCATTCTTGGTTGAATATCCTACATGAATTAAACCAAAAAACAAGTGAGACATCCCTCTCTGACTGCGTAGGGCTAGAGGTGCAATCTAAAGTTGTTCTGATGTTACCTGGGAGCGAGCCTTCTGCAACCTTTGGCTCAATTACAGTGTTAACAAACTGGAGTCATTGTCAGGGATGAGATTGAAGATCGTCCCTAGGAAGAATGACATAGATTTAGATCTGGTTGTTAATGGTGAACAATGATCAAACATCAAGAAGGTTGCGCACTCTTCACCTGACGACTCCACTCTTGAAGGATTCAGACTTCAATGACTCCGCTGGTGATACGACCCATAAATCAAATTGTCAGGGAAACTGGCAGGCTCCGTCGGAAAAAATGAGCCCCTTATAAGACCTAAAAATGCATGGTGAAAGGGTAAGATACTCAAATTTCCATTTCTTCCAAGGTGCCTTGTCTTGCCTTGTAAGTTTGTTCTTATCCTTTCCTAAATTTATCAAAAAAACCTTCTATGGTTCAATTCATTCCAAATGGAGCTATGAATATATTCTCGTTTATCCTTCTTTACGATCCAAAAGCATTGCATCACCTTGTACATTTTATTTTGACCAATATTTTTCTCCCAAAGCTCATGACATTAAAGGTCACCCCTGTGAACCTCATGAAACCTCGGTCAATAGCGTATCTATTGCGCCTAACCTGGTCTCTCCCAGTCTTCCAAGCCAGTACAAACCACTACAATTTCCTCCTATCCTTCATGATTTTCCTATGAAACATTTCAAATACCTCCCCAAATTTGATGGAGAATCCAAAGAATTCACTGCTGAGAAACATTTACAAGCCTTTCAACATTTCTCTGACCTTTTTGAGATAGAAAATGATGATGTTTGCATGAGGATCTTTTCCTAGTCTTTGCAAGAAGATGCTAAAGAATGGTTCAAACACTTACAGCCTAAGTCCATAAATACCTGGGAAGAGTTTTCTTGCACCTTTTTAAAGTTTTGGGGTAGGAGAAAGCCACTGGATCAGATACTTTCATAATTTTATTCCTCGAGGAGGCATAAGGGTGAGGCCATATCTAGTTTTAAAAGAATATTTGCAAGCTTTTATTATAACATGCCCAAGGAATTCCAACCTCTTGAGAACGCTACTAAGATCTATTATGCAGCCACCTTTCCTCCTGAGTTGTCCTTGCTTATTTTGGAAAGAAAATCAACCACTCTGCACCATATGTTTACTGATTGTTTGGAGGTTGAGGAAAACCTTAAGATGTCCAAAAATTTGTCAGGTCAGGACAGCGGTGGTGAAATAAAAGATACCTTAAAATTGGTTGGGCCATAAAAGTGGAAAAGGAGAGTACATGTTCAGCTAAATATTTCCCTTGGTAGACAGAAAGATGATCATCCTGATATAGGAGCATATGGTTCTGCAGGCCTGTTTTCTAAAGATTGTGATCTGCTCATCACCGGATCCATTGGTGACGATTTTAAAATGGATTTATGTGTACCTATGTATGATGAGTATGAGGAGGCTATACCTGAAGAGTTCGTTACAGAACCAAGTTCTACTAATGGAGAAAATCAAGCTGCAATGCAAAGTCAGAAGGTTGGGACAGTGAAGGATGGTAAATGTGTTGAAGGTGATAGCCTACCCCTATGTTATTCCTCTTTTGAATTAATAAGGCACATGATTAAAGCATCTAAGTAGAAATAGAAGTTATAGGAGATGGTGCATTCCAGAAACCTATACAAAAAAGAAGATGATAAAGAGGAATAGTCATGCAACCCCTCTCTAGCTATTGATACGTCAGGATTTTGTGATGAGATGTTGAGTTACAAAGAAGGAGACGACAATCCTCAAATAAATACATTTTTCAATTTTATGCCTTCAGGAATGTCACCCCATGAAGGAGGAAGGTGCTTGCTTGGTCCTGTCGAAGAAAAAAGGACATCCATGCTAAGGAACATGAAGAAGGAAAAGTTCTAGCTGCAGGGATTTCGAGTGAAAAGGTGAATATTTCACTAGAGAATGATTTTGTGGGTCCTCCTCTACGATATTTCAAGTATCAACCTGATAGCTCACTAGAGGAAGGAAATTCTGGACAACTCTCCCGTGAACAGATGCCAGAATATGATGGAGGTTGCCGTGTTTTCTATGACCCCATAGCAGAGTACATGGAAAGGCTGGGTAATGGTAATGATTGGTCACATCTCTACATTAAAGATCAGTTTATTTGTTATATCCTTCTTCCATTTTGTATTTCATTCATATTCATCAAGCACGAAAGGAGAACAAAACTTTTAGGCAAGCTGCTTGATTGGCTTCATTGGAAGTCTGATTTCACTTAATTGGACTTGCACACTAAGTTAGGTAGAGTAGGTAGGAACAAATAATCTCGGCAATCATTGAGCATTTTCTTCATTGCTATTTTAGTTTGTTTTCATTTTTAGTTGTAAGCACAGGTTTGCAGTCACAACTGTTCTCAATTTCAGAATATGGCCAAGAGCATGGTTTGCAGAGTGGCATAAATTCCCTAAAGTAGTAGCTCAGAGAATAATGGAGGCTTTCAAGGAAAGATTGCGGATGACCCAATGGATTTGGCACTTGGTCTATGGGGGTTATTTTCTACCTCGCTGGGAGGATAGCATCCCTTGTGGAGCCAGCTGTTAACACTCCATTTGCAACAGTCAATTTATGGGCCTGACAGGGTTCAAAAGGGTCCTATTCATTTGAAAATTATGTGAACACCCTTCAGATTATTAGAGGCATATTTTCAATGTTTTGAGACCATCAGATAATGAAGAGAGCTCAATCTATAGTGGTAGATTCCTCTGAAGGTGAAGACTTGCAGCTGCGTAGATGATAGAGAAAGGCGTCATACACCAATGATCTGGGAGCACAAGGAAGAAGAGCGATGATAGAGTGTGGTTTTGGCCAAAAGATGCAAGGGAATTGTTAAATTTTGGCACTCGTAGAGTCTATTAAAATAGGAAAACAGTGAAGGGCCAAGATCAAGGAGAAGCTCGATTGACAACTCAAAACAGATTTGCTGAGAAAACATGCTCGATAGAAGGAACTTTCCCAAATTGAGAAATAGGTTAAAGGGAAGAAGTATCTGATGGTGGGGATGAAACAGAAGCAGATCTATGGCCCCAACTGATTTCGTAAGCCAAACTTGTATGGATAAAGTCGCGATTCCAAATCATGAAAAGTGGTACCGGCTGCAAATATCAATGGTCATGACAAAGAAGGGAATATATCTATAGTCGATGTTCTTTGCGTGATATGAACTAGCGTGGAAAACGTCAGGGTCCCGATTCACGAAGAGGTAGTGGGACCCACTCTGATTGATGGTTGCATAGGAAGGTCAATCTCGATCGACGGGTAAGAACACACCACGATCTAAATCTGCTCGTTGTATCAAGAGAGGAGAAGTTGGTGGCTGAAGTAGTGAAACATGGATAGTGGACATGAAAGGTTCCCCAAATTGGAGGGCTGAGGAAGCCTCAAGGTTGTAAGTGTCGCATCCAGTATGGAGATGACAGTGGAGGGGATGTTCATACATATAATCTGCCTCTCGGTAGATTGGCCGATTCTCTCAATGCCATTTGTGATAAACCTAAGGCAAAGTTCGTGTCCAATGATAATAACTTCCCCGGCTCACAGGTTTGGCACATGGTACACATAGAAAAAGTAGTAGGGAAGAAGAGAGTTTAGGTTTCTAAGGTGACAAACTTAGCATCTAGACAAAGCAAAGAGACACCGCAAACTGAATCCACTCGGTGCCACCATAGAAATGAGCGAAAAGGAAAGAAAGGTCAAATCCACATCCTTTAAACTAGTTGAATAGCCACGTTGGAAAGCACTTAAAATCCTACCCATATCAGATAAAATAATTAAACACTAGAGGAGAATATCCCCACCCTGGCATCACACATGTTATTGTCATGTTGATCGGTATTCAAGAGTATATCCTTCTTCAGGTCGTTTCAGCTGGCCCTATATAATGTCATCCTTCGAAATTGTTGAAGTAGGGAAATGCACTAACAGTGAGGGATAGAGGTTGAATTACAAGAAGTATTGAGTTCCTTCGCAAATAGTCATGGCTGTGTGGTTTGAGAAGATAGTTCCACAAGGGGTACTAATGGTTGGTGAACGTAAAATTATGTTTCTCCATCGTCTTGGTTATCTAAACGAGGAAATCGCCAACCACCAGGGCATAGATGTTAAGCACCTGGAGAGATTCACCTACTTCCACACCGCCCTAACTTCAGATGCGCTATGCATGGGTTTTTACATCCCAGAGACATCCCTCCGACACTTCCAGTCACAGTCACGACCTTCAAAGTTCCATCATGTGGCGATGGCTAAGCTGTTGAAGCGGATGCTCAGTTTGGGACAGTGTATTCCTAAATCCTTCCTCGCCGCCCTTATAATCTCAACTTGGAAACTTTACCGTAGGAGAGGAGGAGGTCAATCACGCACCCAGATATGCGTCCTGCAAGAAAACCCTCCTCGTAGGAGGGAGAGAGCAGTACAAGGATGATAAGCTTCTTAAGACGGTTATCATCATCAAGTGCATGACCACCCTTTTCCCAGTCCCCTCCTATAATCGTGTTACCAGATGAAAGACGGGTTGGGAAAATGGCCGACCACCAGGGCGTGGGTCTTCTTGTCATCCTTTGAGCAACGTGGTCTAAAAGAGTCAGGCTAGTCAAAGGAGGCAGAAAGGTATGTCTGAAATGGTCCGAGTTGGCAACTGACCATCAACAGGAAACATAGGGATCACTTTCACATTACCAAGATAAAGAAAAATATGCGGTGTCACTCCACATTACCACACGCTACAACTCCATAATGTTTATGAATATTTGTAAATCGTGGCGATAGTTCCACTCTCTAGACTGTTAATGTTTGATTGCGATTGGAAACATTTTTTAGGTTTGTTTCAGAGAGTAATCTCAGCACTGAAATAGTATAAATACACTCCCAATAGAGGGAGATAGGGTTATTGGTTGGGAAACTTTCAAGGGCTGAGGCTCTCCATTGTAATTAGTCTCTAGTTTCTGTGTTATGAATACATTTGCAGAGGAAGGATTGTCTTTCAAGGAAGAGATTCCTGTTTCATTGCTTCTTTCAATATGTAATCCCTTTACGTGAAATGTTGATCCTGTTTTCATTCCAGTTTGTTAATTTATTTCATGTCTGAAATGAGTGTATAATAGTTTGGAATTCATACATGCTATGCTCCATCTGTTGTTTCATATATTCATTTAAGTTTTCTACTAAAGTTACATAGAATTCATCTTGTTGGCACTCTACGTGATGGACTGTTCCCTCTCATCTACTAATCACCCGCTAAATATCTCCTGATTGCAAGATCGATGACTATCTTGCCTCTGTTTGTAAATTTACGTCATTCTTTACCACCTGCAATATCTTCCCTACCCGAAACTTTGACTTTATTACCTAATGGTTCCTTACTCTAATAGTCCCACCTACATCTTACATTAACGCACCTTCCCCATTCAGGAGTCTCGCCTCCTGACCATTCTTGATCGAATATCCTACATGAAGTAAACCTTAAAACAAGCAAGAGATCCCTCTCTGAGTGCACAGGGCTAGAGGCGCAATCTAAAGCGGTTCTGATGTTACCTGGGAGCGAGCCTTCCGTAACCTTTGCCTCAATTCAAGTGCTAACACCAGTGATTTCAAAATGGTTGGCATGGAAAATAGGAAACACTAAAAGCATGAATCTTGGAATGGGCCCTTGGATTGAGGGTTCTATTATTTATTGGATTTTAGACTCTTTGTTATAGGATCTTAGTTGTAAAGGTATTTCCACCCTTGATCATATTTATATTGGTAGTGTAAGTAGGAGTAATGGGAAATTTGGTTATCATCTACCGACTTAAATTTATCAAGTGCGATGAAAGATGAATGTGAATATTTTGTAATAGGATTAATGCATGCTAACATATCTATTTTTGATGAAGATGATGATTTGGTATAGTTATGGAATGCTTCCAGCGGCCAGGTAACTATTAAACTAACATATTATTCTATGTATTCTGCTAGTTTAGAAGAGGAACAGGTTTAGTGGCACAAAATCCATTAGCATTAGAAATCCCTTTAAAACAAAGACTTTTTTTTTTCTATCCTGAGCCAAGCATAATTCTTTAAAAATACAGTGGTGGAAGCATATTTCTTTAAAAACAATACACATGGTATGAAGAAACACCCTTCACCTATCAAAAATGTTTTATTGCACTTTTTCCTCATAAGCATACTTTTTAAGTAAAAAAATAGACAAAAAGAAAAAAGAAAAACAAAATTTTGGGTATATATTTTGTACATCATAAGTATACTATTTTTCTTTATGTTTAAATACATCCAATCAATGGGATAGACCTGCAACTTTTGTTGAGTATTCCTTTTTTCCTTCCTCTTCTTTACTCAAATCCACCTTTCTGTAGATGTATGCTCTTTCTAGAGTATCTTCCAATGAGTTGTAAATAATTTATTCATAGATTTTTCACATCACCTTTTTCCTTAAATAATCTTTACTTTACCATAGCTATGTATTTAAAAATAAAGGGACCTCCCCACTGGCTTTGATTTTACTTATGCTTCCTATTAAAAAAAGTAGAACATACTCTTTCATAACAATTATCCATATATGTACAAACAATATATCCCAAAGAAAAAGAAAATGAAATACAACAAAATTATGGGCTGATAAACATTTAAATTCAACTTCTAATTAACTAGTTCAACTAGCCTAACTATTTGTATGTTAATGTATAACAACAATACTTAATTAGTCATCTAACACCAACTTATATCTGTTAGTCTTTTTCTATACAACATTAGTGTCATTGTTACATTTTAGCTATTCCAAAAGTATAATAATTGTACCTTCTATATACTTTTTTCCACCCTTTCCCTCAATTATTATCAACTCCCTATTCATTGTGCTCTTAGGCTATATATTTGTTCAAACTCAAAAAGAAAAAATTTGACACATATCACATTTCTCATCCATGAATGGTCCTAGTGACACACATATTTACAAGTCAACATACAACCTTGAATCTTATTTCCCTTCCCCCCCACACCCTAATCAAACATACCATATTTAAAATAGACCAAAATATATTCTTATACAGAACATTATTATACAATATACATTAAAAAAACATGTTGTTATCCCAATTATTCCCATGCCCACTTCTATCACCCTTGGTTCCATCACCAAAGCGCCCCCCCCCCCCCCCCCACCNTGTGGACATGCCATATGAGCCTTTCGCACCCTATAACCTTCGAACCATCTTTTTTTTGTAATACATGTGTATGCTTAGATTTTAATCATCATTTCAATATGGTATTGCTTTAGCTTATTCATTTATCCCTTTCAATTTCTTAACATAAATGTTTGTGTTTTCACTCTCCCCTTTCAATTGACAAGTTTATCAATTTCTTACTGTACTTCTTCATCAACAAATGGTCACTTGCATTAATGAGCATGACATTGAATTAATCCTTTCATTTCCCTCTATTATACATCCAAATCATACTAATATTTCACATTGAAACTATTAAATATTTCCAAGCCACAATCTTATCATACCAAACCACAATATATGATTACATGCACATACAAGGTTTGGTTTCTCCCTCAAAATTTGATGGCCTTGTTCTTAATGAGATATTTCAAAAGAGATCGCTTATACACCTCACAAAGTGGAACTTGCAACTCTTAGCAACTGCATGTAAGATTCCATCATACTTTACTTCTATTGGGCCTAAGTTATTTTTGATAAATTTTGATTAAGTTTGGTATGAACGAGGCTATTCAGCGAATTGGTAAAAGGGAGCATTCAACCTGCAAAAGAAGGAAGGAGCCTGACATAGTAGAAAAAAAGAAGGGAAAGATAGTGGTTAATCACGTCAACCAAGAAATTGGTTATATTTTTGTGACCACTTAGTGGAGTGTAGGGTTCATGGGATCAATATAAATATGTATAGGGTTGGATAGAATAATATCAATGAAGAATTTCCAATGGGTTTTGTAAGAACTTGTGGAAACAATGTTGTATTGTTGTTGCTAGTATGGTGATGATATTGTTTTGTAACTGAAGGAGACTCAATTGCATGTTGTGTGTTGCAAATCTATGATGTACTGAGAGAATAAGAACAATAGGCCTACAAGCTAAGTGTACAAATGTATCTGAAATGCTTGATGTAACAAGTTCTAAAATTAACTAAGCACTTCCATGGTTTTATCTCGTTTTGGGATTCTAAGTAAAAATATTCAGTGTTCATGGTCAAGTGTGAATGTTATATTTGAACTATTCAATAATGCTAAGTGGTAATAATAATATTCTGCATGTAATCTAACTTACAATGTTTTCGTGTAGTTAATGTATACACTATGTTGTTTTTAGAATTTTATTGGTGTATGTCAAAGCTATGTTAATGGGTTATTTCGTAAATGGCCACTATATTGGGGTTTGTTGGTTTTTTTTAGTGAATGATGTCTATCAAAGTTCAAGTCAAGAAACTTCTCTATCATAAATACTTTCTTTCTCCCCATCAAAACCACTATCTTGGTATGTATTGGTTTTTTATTTTCCATGTAAGACTATCATCTTGGAAGACTTGGAACTCATCACTTCTTCAACAATATTTATTGACCATCTTATCCCTTTAACTCTCCCCCCAACCTACTCTCTAAGATGGCACCCCCTCATCACCATTACAAGGACCATCTCTCAAAAAACAATGCACACTTACACAAATTCCTTCCTCTTCCACCATTCAAAAACATATTCCCATTAAATCATTGAGTTCATACAAACCAACCTCGTCAATGAGGGGATGAGTTGAAGCTAAAAAAAAAAATCATATGCACATTAAAAAATAAACAAGGTAATGAATTTTTTTTTGGATTCAATGTTGTTGACCATTATTGGAGGGAGATGTACATAACTTGTTTTAATGATTCTATAGGTACATTTTACGAGAAAAGATAGATTGACCATGTCTACCTGATCTCTAAATAAAATACCAAATATGCAAATAAAATGTCTAGTTATTTGAATAATGACTATGATATCTTCTTGCATCCAAGATCCCTTGTTCAACATTTCATAGAGGAAAGTTCAATTGTTCCCCAACAACATTTCACATTCAAAGATTCAATCAATGAAATCAAATCAACATCTTTCATATCCATTATGGGTATCATTGGCCTTGTCACTAACACATCCCCTACTTCCCCTATACATAGGAAAGATGGATAAAAATCTATCAAAAAAACAGTTTATCTAAAGGAAATGTAAGGCTTTACGATGGGTGTGACCCTGTGGGGAGAACATTTCTATGTAAACGTCAAAGAACTCGACTTGTAGAAGGAAAATAACTAGTAAAATTATGCTCTTCTGGCACCCACCCTATGCTTGTAGTCAAGAATGGTCGTGTAATGCAAACAATTCCTTTTCACATTCTCTGCTAAACTTGAAATATTTAAAGAAACAAATTAGTTGAAGTTCATACTCATGCAATCATAAGATCTATATTTAGCAAATGGGAGCAGGCTTTTGCTTCCTTTAATTAGCAAGTTCCAACAAGCATAAAAGGATGTAAACATATGGTTACTCCCTCAATTTTTGTAAATAGTTAACTAGAACAGTCCACTTCTTTGCATATGATGTTTTCATGGACATGACACAATTGAATGTCATACTCATGCATTCAAAGGATCTTGTCCTCGCAAATCGGAGAAATATTTTTCTCACTTAAATTAATAAGCT
Source organism: Pseudotsuga menziesii (assembly GCA_001517045.1). Taxonomy (NCBI): domain Eukaryota; kingdom Viridiplantae; phylum Streptophyta; class Pinopsida; order Pinales; family Pinaceae; genus Pseudotsuga; species Pseudotsuga menziesii. The sequence continues at coordinate 228,102 of LPNX011173285.1, forward strand.
CCAAGAAGCTTAGAGTGAAATAAACATATGATTAATCCCTCCATTTTTTTTGTAAATAATTAACAAAAACATTCCATTTATTGACATATGTGGTTTTAGTGCAAACAATTATATTTGACTTTGACACTACTATGTATGCCATCCTTAAGTTTTACCCCACCCTTATATGCATTTTATTTGCTTGTGTACCTTTGAAGTTTTGTTATCATCTACTTTAGTGTCATGTTTTATGTTTACTACCAATACAATCTCTTATAGTATTCTTATTTAATTTGAATAGCGCTGAAGTTTTCTTTTTTGATAAATCTCTTGTTCTCTTTAAACATGCCCTTAATAATTCTAACTAAAAAGTTTAGACTTCACTTTCTCACATGTCTACTCTTACTAGCCTTGCTTTCCATGAGTTGTAAACCATATATTCAAGATTTGTTCATAACACCTTCTACCTAGAGTTGCTTTCCATGAGTTGTAAACCATATATTCAAGAGTTGTTCATAACACCTTCTACCTTGAATACTCTAGCATTTACCCAATATCTGCCTTTTAAAATTGAGGGGCTTCCCAAAAATCTTTTCTTATTTTGAATTACAAAATAAAAGAGGAGAAAAACACCTTTTATTCATTTTCTAAGTTTCCTTTTAATTCTATTTCCATTATCCACATATATATACACTCTTTTCCATTATTCACATATCTACATTTTATCCACATGCATACATTTTTTCCCCATAAAAATAAACAAATCTAAAAACTTTCCTATGAAAGTTCAATACAATCTTATGGAGTGAAAAAAAATTACAACATAGAATTAACAAGTATTCACTTAAACTATATGTTAGTATGTCTTCCATTTTAGGTATGGAAAGAGTATAACTATACCTTCTATGTTCTTTTTTCCACCCTTTTCCACACCTTTTGTCGTGTACATGTTCATCAGGCCCTTGGACAATATATTTCTTCAAATTCTAGGAAACAGTACCTCCATGCAGAACTAGAATGTCTAATCACTTCAAATGGGTATGTTTGTTACCTGCTTCCACTTTGTGTGTATGTGTGTTTGTGTGCGTGCATGTTTTAGAATATAGTGGTTGAAGCACCTTTCTTTAAAAACATCACACATGGTATGAAGAAACACCCTTCACCTATCAAAAATCATTTTATTGCGCTTTTTCCTCATTAGCATAGGTTTTAATTCAAGAAAAAAGATAACAAGTAAACAAAGAAAACAAAATCTTGAGTATATATTTTGTACCTCGTAAGTATACTATTTTTCTTTACAGTTAAATACATCCAATCAATGGATTGGACTTGAAATTTGTATTGAATATTTCTTTTTTCCTTTTCCTCCCTTACTCAACTCCACCTTTGTGTAGATCTATGCTTTTTCTAGATTGTCTTCTGATGAGTTGTAAATCATATATTCATGGCCTTTTCACATCACCTTTTTCCTTGAAGAATCCTGACTTTACCTTAGCTATTGTATTTAAAATGAGGAGACCTCCCCACTAGCTTTCATTTTGCTTATGCTTCCTACAAAAAAAACACAACATACTCTTTCATAACCATTATCTACATATGTACAAACATTCGTATCCAAAAGAAAAAGTAAATGAAATACTGCAAACTTATGGACTAAGAAACATTTACGTTCAACTTCTAATTAATAGTGGTTCCACTAGCTTTTATATTTGTATGTTAATGTATAACTACAATACTTAAATTAGTCATCTAACACCAACTTATATATATTACTCTTTCACTATATAAAAATAGTGTCATTGTTACATTTTAGCTATGTCAAGAGTATAAAAACTGTATCTTCTATATACTTTTTTTCCACCCCTTCCCTCAAGTATTATCAACTCACTATTCAACACGTCCTTGAACTAGAGATTTGTTCAAACTCTAAGGAAAAAAATTGACACATATGACATTTCACATCCATGAAGGGTGTTAGCAAGACATATTTATTAGTCAACATACAACCTTGAATCTTGTTGGAATTCTCCCCCACACCATGATCATACAAACATTTTTTAAACTATTCTAAAATATATTCGTATACATAACTATACAATATACACCAAAACAACATGTTTCTATCCCGACTATTCCCATGCTCACTTGTGTCACCCTTGATTCCCTCACCAAACCCCTCCTTGAACCCATTTTCCTAGTTCCTTCAAGAAAAACACTTCCTCCATAGCTTGCGCACAACCCTGCTATCCTACCCCTTCTTTTTCTTTGTACATGCCATATGAGCCTTTTTCACCGTATCACCTTCGAACCTTTTTTTGTAATACATGTATATCCTTAGCTTTTAATCATCGTTTTTTCTTATTCATTCCTCCCTTTCATTTTCTTAACATAAATGTTTGTTTTTTCACTCTCCCCTTTCAATATAGGTTTATCAATTTCTCAGTATAATCCCTCATCGTCAAATGGTCACTTGCATCAATGGGTGTGGCATTGACTTAATCCTTTTATTTTACTCTATAATACATCCAAATCGTACAAATAGTTCATATTAAACCTATTAAATATGTCTAGGCCACAGTCTTTCAATATTGAACTACAATATACGATGGCACACACCTATAAGATTTCATGTTTCCCTCAAAGTTTAATAGCCTTGTTGTTGATGAGATATTTCAAAAGAGATTGCTTGTACACCTCACAAAATGGAACCCGCAACTCTCATCAATTGCATGTAATTTTTCAATCATGCTTTACTTCTCTATCATAAATACTTGTTTTCCCCCATCAAAACCACTATCTTGGTATGTATTGGTTTTTATTTTCCCTACCCTTTACCTCTCCCCCCCGCTCTCCAATATGGCACTCCATCATCACCATCACAAGAATCACCTCTCAAAAAACAATGTACTCTCACATAAATTCCTTCCTCTTCCACCATTCAAACACATATTACTATTAGAGCATTGACTCAGTACAAAACAACTTGGCCCATCAAGGGATGAGTAGAAGCAAAAAAAAAAACTACGCACATTCAAAAACAAACAAGGAAATGAAAAAGTATTTGGATTCGATGTTACTAACCATTGTTGGGGGGAGATACACCTAACTTGTTTTAATGATTCTACATATGCATTTTACGAGAAAATATAGACTCGCCATGTATACATGATCTCCAAAGGAACTATCAATATCCAAACAAAATGTTTTCATATTGAATAATGACTAGGAGATCTTCTTGCATCCAACCTCCCTTTTTCAACATTTCATAGAGGAAAGTACAATTATTCCTCAACAGCATTTCACCTTCAAATCAATCAATGAAATCAAATCAACATCTTCCATCTCCACTATTGATATCATTGGCCACGTTAGTAACACATTCCTTGGTGTCCCTATACATAGGAAAGATGGATCAAAATATATCAAAAAAATAGTCCATCTAAAGGAAATGTAAGGCTATAGCATGGGTGTGACTTTGTGGGGAGAACATTTCCATGTAAAATGCAAAGAACTAGACTTATACAAGGCAAAGAACTAGTCAACTTATGCTCTTTAGTCACCCACCCTATGCTTGCAATCAATAATGGTAATGTAGTGCAAGCAATTCCTCTTCACACTCTCTTCTAAAATGGAAATATTTAAACACACAAATTAATTGAAGTTCATACTCATGGAATCATAGGATCTAGATTTTGCAAATAGAACAAGGATTTTGTTCCTTCGATTAGCATGTTCTAGTGAGCATAGAGGGATGTAAACATATGATTACTCCCTTCATTATTGTAAATACTTAATTAGAACATTCCACTCCTTTACATATTGGGTTTTCATTAACACAACACAATTGAATGTCATACTCGTGCTCAAAGGATATTGTCCTTGCAAATGGGAGAAAGCTTTTGCTTACTTAAATTAGCTAGCTCCAACAAGCATAGAGTGATGTAACATATAATTAATCCCTCCTTTTTTTTAAAATATTTAAAAAAACATTCCATTTCTTTACATATGTGGTTTTAGTGCAAACAATCGTATTCCACTTGACACTATTATTTGACACTATTATGTATGCCATACTTAAGTTTTAGTCCTCCCTTATATGCATTTTCTTTGTTTACCTGCCTTTAAATTTTTTGTTATCATCTACCTTCTTGTCATGTTTTATGATTACTACCAATACATTTTTTTATGAGATTCTTATTTACTTTGGATAGCGGCCAAGTTTTCTTTTTTTTATAGGTCTCTTGTTCTCGTTTTAAACACACCCTTAAATAATTCTAACTTAAAAGTTTAGACTTTTGTATTAAAAGTGTCTATGCAAACATAGTTACAGGTTCATGTTTAATATTGATTGTATGTTATTTGCATGGTAGGCTTTAGTATTATTCTATTTTCTTTTATTAAGAAAGTTTATCGTTTATACTTTGGTTTGTGTGAATTTTATATATCAATTTGGTGACTTGGAAAGATTATAGGATTCCTTTAGTATTATTCATTTATTTTATTCAAAAATAAAATAAATGTCAACAAGGTTTTGCTAGTTTTGGTAGGGATATTATTGAGAGGAAAGAAAATAAATATATATAAAATTTTGTTATTCGTTTGTAAGAGTTTGGTTTGGAGAATCTCTCTTTATAAATACATTTGAATACTAGTGGAGACTATTGGAGATAAATACAATTGATGTCTTAATGTAAATTTTATCAATAATTGTTATTATTGTGATGAATTCATGCGTGGAGTATCTTCCATATCGGTAAAATTCTTCTTTGTTTAAGTTTGTCAACTAGGGAAAGTGTTTCCTTATTACACTTCATGTCATCTAGGTTTATATATTCCGTTGGTGTTATCTTAAAAGATTGAAAGTGTGAGGACTATTTAATGGGATACTTTAATGATGAATCCTTGGTGTAGAAGTGTTCCTATAACCATGTGATTAAGCACTTTTAGCTTTTTAGTATGGAGATTGGACTGCATAACACATATGTGGTTGTGTGCTCCTTTCTTATTGCAAGTATATCCATCATAACTTTCCATTTATGACCCCATGCACCCAACTGTTTCTAAGTATCGATCCCATCATTACCCATCTATCTATAAAACATTATTTGTAACCTTATTTTGCTAAAGTATATTTCTCCTTGAGCTTTCACAATAAGCCTTTAGCAACTACATACTTAGGGAAGTCCCCCTTGTTCTAGAGGAGAACTAGCTCACTAAAGTGTAGAAGAAAGTGGTGAGGTGACAATGGGCCCCTCTTAGTTCAACTTAAGTTCTTGCTTGTGTTGTAGGGATTTTCAAAGAGTGAGATGTTAAGTTATAATCACTTACATTATCTAAGGGGAATTCAATATCTAATCTCCAACATATGTGGATGGATTTATGGGTACATGTCAATGTAGTATGTTTTGGGAACTCTAACCTCTGTGGTCATTTTAACTCTATGGTGTATCTTACTTGAGACATTCTATGGATATCTGAATCTCTTTCTACCTTTACTAGATGAATTGTGGTTAGGGTTCGAGTTAGTTTTTAATGTCCTTTTATTTCTATCATTTGTTAGATGATGATGTGTGAGTTAAGGGTGCATTGTAAGTGATGGTGTGGGAGGACATTCATTCCACCTAGACAACCATTCATGTAAAAAACCAATCAAAATTTGCTTTTGAAAATCTACCATAAAGATTAAAATTTGAGCATAGAAATACAGCCCCCAATTTCAATAAACAAAACTGCAATTTCAATAAGATAAATAAGTTATTTCAACAATTTTATACCAACAACAATTGTATCTAGTTTCCAGTTTTTATTTATCCAATAAAAATTGGAAAATAATTACATAATATTAATGTTTTAAGTTAAAATTTTATTGTATTATGGAAATTATAATTATAAAATTGTTGATTTTTTTTTATATTTTGAAAATACAAATTTATATTATAACAAAATAATTAAAAAAATATTTAATAAAAATGCATTCTCATAATTCCATTTAGCAAAAATACAGGGCATATGATATGTGTGGTCGTCATGTTGTTGTTTAGTGATCTCATATGGTAGGTGAAAATTGTTGAAATGATTTTTTTTACTGGCATTATATTTTTGTTTAGAGCAACTTTATAATTTGAATGGAATGGAAGCTGCAGGTCTGTAACTTTTTCTGAAAATAACAGCTATCACAGTCAATTAAATTGGCAAATATTTTAAGGCTAGGTCTTTAGCGAAGGAAACCAGTACTTTTTGAAGGAAACCAGTACTTTTTGTTGTTTGCAAAGTAGCTATAAGTTAGTCTGAATGAGGTGAAGCTTAATGAAGTGAAGCTACAGGATTGTAAATTTTTTAATTGTTTTGAACAGAGAACAGTAAATGAGTACTGTTTCCTGTCCTTTTGATGATGGTGCACAATCTTTATCTTGTAGCCGTTGCAGAGACAACCATGGGCCGACTGCTTTCTGATGGCAGATTGTCTCGGAATGCTACATGTTGTGGCTTTTTGTTGAAGAATATCTATACGATTTTGTCCACCTTTCAAATCTATGAGAAATATTCAGAACGCAACGTCACTGTTGTTAAATCTGTGTCCAAGTAGTGGACAAAAGCAGAGCTAACGCTGCTGATTTTATGATTACACTCCAAGGGATGCCACGCTTCCCCTTTCTCACCAGCCCTTTGACAAATGGTAACAGACTTATCACCACCCAAACACTGCAGAAGTACTCTGCAAACATACGCTTGTCACTCAACATATCATATTTAGATGCCATGGCTCGTACAGATCCCGAAATAATGGCTACCAAGTTTATAAACAACACTGTTGTCGGTGGAATGAACAATGCAGATGAATCAAATGTAAAGTCACCCTCAGTACACACATCCTCGTCCCCTGTTGTCTTCGGAGTCACCACGAATACTGTTTCAGAGACTCCTATTAACTTCATCAAAATATCGAACATGGCAAATATCCATGGAGATAAGCACTGGATCAGCCACATTCTTTGGTTATTCCACCATTCTCTTATGGAACCATCAATGCGATGATATTCCCACAGCTTAAAGCCATACGTTGAAACGAACAGTGCAACTGCGATTGCGAAGGCGGGCTCCGAAATCTGCAACATTAAGAAGTGATGCACATCAAGATCATTAAACTTAATAGGATAAAAGCTCGTATATTGTATGGTATTTAGTAAATTGATTTCATTGACCTTACCCCTGGCAAGAATGATTTTCCACTTAAGAGACAGAAAGCTGGCAAGATTGCATAGCAAAATGTTACCACTGACCAGATTCCCCATAGATTGACATAGGCATACATCATCCTTTGGCGTACCATAATTTTTTTCCGAATATTAAGGAACGGGCATAATCTGCTTAAGAATACTTCCATCATACCAGTAGCCCATCTCCTTTGCTGCACAAGACTGTCTGGACTATTTGTAGGTGCATTTCCCAGAAAGCCTGGCTGTTCAGGTATGCATGCAACAGAATGCCAACCCAGGGAATGGACTTTCAACCCAGTCATAATATCCTCAACTGTGGATCCATACATCCATCCCATCTGCAACAGACATTAAGTTATTTTTTATTCTGTGATTTGTCTGGCTTATATTCTGTGGATTGTTTGTTCAAAGTATGGACATGAAAACAAGGAAAGCTAAATTCATTCTATAAATTGTCATTGAACCAATGAATATACTCTTGTATGGGAGAACTGGTCAATAAACTGTTATTGGTATTGACTGGTGCATTGGTAATATTGAATAACAGTTTAGGATTTTAAACTTTGTTTAAAAGGGTTTGCAATTCAAAATTTTCATTTCTATAGAGGTAGAGTTAAGTAGAAGATTTCATTTCTATATTTTGATAGAGGTAGAGTTAAGTAGAAGATTTGATTTCTATATTTGTTAGAGGCAGTGTTAAGTAGATCTATACTATATTTTGATAGAGGCAGAGTTAAGTACATCTATATTAGCTAGCATCTAATTCATTATTTATTATTAAGTTACAAGCTATCATCTAATTCATTATCTATAGAAAATTTTAATTTGGAGTAGTCTTATAAATATAATAAATATTAATATTTAACTTGAATTGCATTGTTATTAATTTAATTATATATATTTAATATATTTTTTATTATAATTTTTATGAATATTTTGTACAATATTATAGATTATTTTAATTAATTTTAAAATATTAATAATTATTATTAATATTTATGCTTATTTATAAATATTCTTTATTTATAAATATTCTTAATATATGTATATATAGTAAAAATATTTCTTAATATTTAAGATGCTTTTACTAATTTATAGAGTTTATTATGCATTAATAAAATTTAAAATTTAAATTTGATATATAACACTTAGTATTATAATACCTTTGAGAGTTAGATCTATAACACCTTACTATCCCATCAGATAAACAGGAGTTTTACCACACCATCACATGAGATAAGTAGGAGTTTTCAGCACAGGGTTAACATGTATTTGGTCTAATCTGTTACTGACTCACATATTCTCATCTTTGAATGTCACATATTGCTAATAGGGTCTAAGAATAAGGTTTACATGGCTGAAAATAGGGTTTTAGCCCACAGTTTAGATGCATTTGGTCTAATCTGTTATTGAGCTGTGACTACCTTACTGGTATCTCGTTCAGATTTTTATCAAGATAGCAATCATGAGACGGCCTACCTCTTTACCCCAGGCGGTGTTGGTTTCATAGCTGCAGCCAGAAACGTTCAAGGCGTCATCTATAGCCGATGAAGGAGAAGAACGGATACCATATTGGGTGTCTCTCATAATTGTCTGAGCAGATGCTGCAAGAGGAGAAGATGGTCCAAATATACTTCTGAGAACCTCAAAAGACCAGGAGGATGCTTTTAAATCGTGGAACACTGCCCAAAACGCATTAAAAGAACACAGGTTAATACCTATCCAGTACATTGTATCCTAATCAATCCACTGAATGAAATAAAAAGCAGTTCAACAAAGAATTTGTTCTTATGAGTTTAAGATACAAAATGGCTTCGCCAGGTAGTAACTACACACTAGCTGATGCAATTAAGGCAGCCAGTGTTAGAATCCTTACCTTGTGCATAATTTCGATATTCTCTTACATCCATAGAGTTGTTATGTTGATCTGTAGTTGGTGGTACTCCATATAACGCTTTTCTTCGATGAAAGCAGCCTGTACCGCAATAGGGAATACCTTGGAGACCATTCATTCCTTTATACATTGTCTGTAGACACAAACCCCATATTTAGTTTACATATACTGATATCGACTTATCTTCATTCAGCTTATTTTGATTGGAGATTCTAAGCAATCCTAACGGGCTCGGAGCAATCCTAACTGTTAACTTTGTTGCTAGGATGAGTAAAATCTCCGATCGAAATAAGGATGCCATATTTATCTTTACTTGAATACTGTCAACTCAGTAATTAGATAATTAGAATGCCAGTTGCAGTCCAACGTGAAAAATAAAATGGGAACAAATTTAAATTCAATACTCTTTGTAAAAATAAAATGGAAACAAACTTATGAAGCTATATTGCTAATTTAGCTCTAAACATCATAGATATATTCTTAAAACTGTGACCATATAAAAGTGTTACTCACGCTTAGATATATTCTTATCTGGTTGCCGAAGGGATCATCCTTGATGGCTCCATGGAATAACTGAGGAAATTGTACAAAGCCACACTCTCTTTCGGACTTACAGTCAAGGAAAAAACACATAGCATGTTGTATTGCCTTGGAGTTGCTTACAAACATATCGCAGTCAAGATTGACTATAAATGGTGCGTTTGTCATCACTCCGGATACTCTTGCCTGAAAGATTAGAGACATGCTACGAGTGAGTTAGAGAATCAGGTAGTGTAGCCTATCTTCATACAGGAAGGACTATTGATCTTATCAATATAAGAAACTAAAAAATATTTTTACAGTAAAGCTGTTTGTATACATCAAAAAGTGATTGAAATATTTTTTTATAAAGGAAATGACCAAGGTCCACTTTAAGCCTGAGGAATCTACTCCATAGAATCTGCTACCACCGCCGAGGAGCCCTAACTGAAGCAGGGGTTTGTAAACTTGGGCCACACTTGGGTTTAACCAAGATCCTTGAGTTCAACAAGGTCAGGAATTGAACCTTTAACCTTTGATACCTTTGGTCTGGATAGAGCTTGTGAGAAACTGAAGCAAGGCTCTGTAAAGTTGGGCTTAACCAAGATCCTCAGCAACGTTAGGAATTGAACCTTTAACCTTTGGTGTGGATAGACCTTGTCAAAAACTGAAGGGTTTGTAAACTTGGGCTTAACCCAAACCCTCCACCCTCAACAAGGTCAGGAATTGAATCCTTAACCTTTGGTCTGGATAGAGTTTGTCAATTGAAGCCCAACTAAACTAACTCTTAACACTTTCTCTCATCATAAATGTATTTATAAAAATATTTTTCTTAATAATTAAATTAAAATTAAATATATTTTAAATTTTTTTTTTTATTAATCATTATAAATGTATTAATAAAAACATTTTTCTTTATAATTAAATTAAAATTAAATATATTTTATAAATACAATTTTTTTTATTAATATATAAAAAAATTGAATCACCTCTTCATAGAAATAAATCTATAATCGTTTAATAAAAACAAATCAATATATTAAAAAAAATGAATTATAACAATATAATTACCATAACATTCATTGCTCCAGCTTTGTAATGGTGATTGATATTAGGCCGCTTTTCTCTAGCAACATAAACTACATGAGGCAGTATATCGTCCTTATCTCCTTTGTTTTCATATATCACCTGTATATACAGATTGACTCCATGAAAATGAGGATTAAACAAATCATAACAGATAACATCCCAAACTTATAATTCTCAACCGTTCCTTTGTTAGTATAATTTTCATCACCTTGACTACACTAGAGTGGTTGCGAACATCCGAACTTCCATGAGCGAAACCATCAACTTGACATATCGAGTCTAACGGTACTTCCTGCGTCTCCAATGTTTTGAGAATCCTCCTCTTCAAATCCTCATATGCATCCTAAAAAAGGGTTTAAAAAAAATAAATCAGACAACCTGCTCTAGGTCACCAGGATTGCAGCTTCTAAATGGCTTGAGAATTTGAGTGCTTTTCTGAAAAGGCTTACTTTCCTATGAGGAGGTAAGCTTTGATACCATGTAAAAGAAAACAATGCAGCACAACAAACATTATGGATAGATTAATTTCCTTTTCAATATTAACTAAATATATTTATAAAATTAAACTATAAGTAAATATCATGGATCATCAAAGACTAGAGAGAATTCGTTAAAATTACAATTCTTAACACAAAACACATCAAATTTTCATAGACAAATTAACATGTGGTATCATGAACATGTCATGTACCTTTATCAACTGCCATTCTTTGACAAAGTTCTTATCAAAACTCTTGCTATGTTGGGAAGAACTTTCTTTGGAAAAATACACAGATGGTGCCCTCGTCTCTATACCGAATTTCCTGCAAAACGGTACCCATTTTTTGGCAAATCTTACAGTTTCTACCAGAGAATAGAAAGTGATGGGAGAAGCACCGTCGTCTGAGACATAGCATGCGAATTTTTGGACTGGATAATCGATTGCAAGTACTGAAAGAACGGTGTTGGCAGTTGTTATAGAAGACTCCCGAAAAGGATCTGTTGTAGTTATAATTATGTCCACAGGAAGAAGCTTTGAAGTAGATTCGCCACTATATCTCGAACATTAAACGCCGAAACGTTAAAAAAACATAAAACATCACATCTAAACAAACCCTATATCACACTATACAAAAGAAGAAAAACATTGAATATTTGTTACGAGGACAGCAAAACTATCGCTCCTTTCTATATATATTATATATCCCCCAAATATTTATAACTGTAACTCCAGGTTTTTATCCATAGAGATTCAATAGATTAAGACGAGTAATGGTACTCACCTGCATGCCAGTCTCTCTGGGTACGTTTTATAGTCAACTAGCAGCCATCTGAGGTTACACTCAAGAATCCACTGGAAAGCAAACCAGAGCTCACAGGCAAAGGCTAGGATCCAGACCCCATAAGATTCATCAAGGGGATTCAATAAACGATAGCCCAAGAAGCATAGCATAAACACGAAGTGAAGGCAAGCATAAGTTCGATATAGTTTCGGCTTCTCTACAATTTTCTCATACAGAGGGGGATTCGTGACATTTAATCCGTTCTCCTGCATTCTCATATCTAAACTGTTATCTGTTGACTACAGCAACCAGCCAGTGTAAGCTAACGCATAAATTGAACAGATAGTTTGATTATGGAGATTATCATGGATTGATTTATATAGGAATTTCCATTCAACCCTTTTATCGCTTCCCAATAGCTACCGATCAATAATGAAAGCATAGTTTTTATGTTTTCAAGAGTATTTTTTGTTTTGTTTTCAATAGTTGTAAAAGTCTTTTAGGTGGAATTGCATTTTGCAACTCGACATTTTGGGAATATTTTTGCATTATTTAAATTTACATAATACTTATGTGTTTATGGTGGGGAAGGCAAAGATAACCAAAACACATTAACACAAAGGTTCATAAATTGAAACTAATGCATTAATAAAACACAAAATAAACTAAATGATTTCTCCAACTTCTACAACAAACTAACATCAACAATAAATCTGAGTTTTCAAACTTAAAAACAGAGTATAACACAAAAAAATAACACAGTAAAAATTGAGAGTTTAAACTCTGTATTTATTTCTCTATTTCTGAATTTCAACTCTGTATTTATTTCTCTATTTCGCTCTGTCTGCTCATGATTACAAGGAAAGTATTTATAGTGTTTTAACTAAGTCGTTCATTATGTGCTATTTGACCTTTCACAATACAAAAACGGCATTCTATGTTGACAGCTAACATAAAACTGTGTTGCCTCTTTAGAAATTTGCTCTCATATTAAAATGGATTTTCATGATTTATATTTTGATGTATGTTAGACATAGTGGCAATGAGGAGGTGTGGCAGTGCTGCGACTCTTTAGAATTGGGGCGACCAATCTGTGGAGTAATTACCCGATTCCAGCATTCTCGCCCTTAATTACTAAACTCAAAAAACAAAATTTTGTAATACCAACTTTCTATTACAACCTACAAACTCCAATGTTTTTCCGTGGTTTTTCCTATGAAGCTCAAAAAACTATTTTCCTAGAGGTTTTGTAAATAGATCTGCAAACTGATTTTCTGATCTGCAAAATTCCATACTGATTTCATTGTTGTTTATCAATTCTCGAATAAAATGATACCTTGTATCAATATGCTTACTTCTTTTATGAAAGACATGATTTCTTCATAGTGCAATAGCTGATTTATTGTCACAAAAAATTGAGTTGGTTCATTTTGTTCATGCTGTGACTCAGAAAGAGTTCTTATCATCCACACAATTTGGTATGCAGCCGCTATTGCTGCAACATATTCTGCTTCAGTGGAGGATAGTGTCACTATGGGTTGCTTCTTTGACGCCCATGCTACTAATCACCATTCAAAACTGAACACATAACCGAATGTGTTCTTTCTATCATCTATAGAACTTGCAAAATCACTATCAGTATATCAATCAACTTAAAATTTGAATTAAATGTATACTGGATACCAAAATTTGTTGTTCCCGCAATATATCTTAGAATCCTCTTTCCAGCATGCTAGTGGGTATTCTTTGGTGATTCCATAAATAGATCTGCAAACTGATTTTCTGATCTGCAAAATTCCATACTGATTTCATTGTTGTTTATCAATTCTCGAATAAAATGATACCTTGTATCAATATGCTTACTTCTTTTATGAAAGACATGATTTCTTCATAGTGCAATAGCTGATTTATTGCCACAAAAAATTTAGTTGGTTCATTTTGTTCATGCTGTAACTCAGAAAAAGTTCTTATCATCCACACAGTTTGGCATGCAGCCGCTATTGCTGCAACATACTCTACTTCAGCAGAGGATAGTGTCAATATGAGTTGCTTCTTTGACGCCCATGCTACTAATCACGATCCAAAACTAAACACATATCCATGTGCTCTTTCTATCATGTATAGAACCTGCAAAATCACTATCAGTATATCAATCAACTTAAAATTTGAATTAAATGTATACTGGATACCAAAATTTGTTTTTCTCACAATATATCTTAGAATCCTCTTTCTAGCATGCTAGTGGGTATTCTTTGGTGATTCCATAAATCTCAAAATCAAACTTATAGCAAACATTATATCATGTCTCGTTGCAGATAAATACATGAGACTTCCAACCAGTCCCTTATACAACGTTGGATCAACTTTTGACCCATCATCCTCCTTACTAAATTTTGTGCCAGTTGCAGTTGGAGTTATAGCTGGCTTACAATTCATCATTATGAATCTTTTAAATACATCATTTTCATACTTAGATTGATTAATAAAAATACCACCTTCAGATTGAGCTCAATACCAAGGACATATTTCATCATTCCTAAATCAGTCATCTCAAAAAAAAATTTGATGGCTTTCTTGAACTCATCTACTAAAAGATCTCCACAGAATATCAAATCATCCAAATATAAGCAAACAATTAGTAATTTACCTTCTCGATTTACCTTTGTATACAGCATTGACTCACTTGGACTTCTGTTGAATCCTTCACTATTCAAGTATTCATCAATCCTGTTGTACCATACTCTCGATGCCTTCTACAATCCATACAATGCTTTCTTTAATATGTATACTTTTCCTTCTTGTCCATCAATTTCATATCCAAGAGGTTGTCTCACATAAAGTTCTTCTTCTAATGATCCATTTAAAAATGCAGACATTATGTCCATTTGATGTACATACCGTTTATTATGAGCAATAATAGTTAATACCATCCTTACCGTATCAAGTCTTACCACTGGTGCAAAGGTCTCATTATAATCAATACCAGGTTGTTGACTAAACCCCTGAGCTACAATTCTTGCTTTATATTTTTTAACATCACCATCAACATTTAACTTTGTCTTATAAATCCATTTGACACCAATACAATTTTTATTATCAGTAAAATCTACAAGATCCCAAGTATTATTTATTCCTATGGCATCAATTTATTCATCCATTGCTTTTATCCAAACATCCTTTTAACAGCCTCATCAAAATTTACAGGATCACATGCTATAAATGCAAAATTTGAAACTTGATCTACTTCTTCTTTTTGATCATACAATTCTCTTAAACTTCTAGTCTTATGTCCTCTAAATCTATTGTTGAATGAAGGTAATGTAGGATTTGATTCATTACTTACCTCCGATAATGTTCCTTTCCGTCAACCAATATTTGATGGTTCACCATGTTCATGATTTCTGGGAATTCTGACAGGTATTTTTACTACTAGTGTAGACGTATGTGGAGTAAACTATCCTCCATGTATACCCTCTTCATCTTCTTCATCTTCTCCATGAGTTGTAACAATGTCCTCTTCAACCAACTTATCAATGCTCCCATCCCATGCTTCTTCTTCCTTAAACACCACACCTCTATTGATGACATACTTCCCGGCGATGGGATTATAGAGTCTGTATGCTTTAGATTCTTCACTATATCCAACCAAAATACATTTCTAACTTTTGTCATCTAGATTTCTGCTCATCTCTTAAGGTACATGTGCATAAGCTACACAACCAAATATTCTTAAATGAGATATGTTGCTACACTTACCACTCCATGATTGCTCAGGAACTCGATCTTTCACACTCTTAGTTGGGATTATGTTCAGAATGTATACTCAACAAGTTACAACGTCTCCCCAATATTCATTTGGAAGATGCTTCTCCTTCATCATACTTCGAGCCATGTTCATAATGGTCTGATTCTTTCTTTTTGCTACTCTGTTTTGTTGTGGAGTGTAGCGAGCAGTAAAATGTCTTTTAATTACATAATATTGACAAAATTCCCTAAATTCATTTGACATATACTCACCTCTTCTATCTGATCTCAAGACTTTAATAAATTTGTCTCTCTTTTTCAGTCGTAGCTTTAAAAGTTTTAAACACGTCAAAAGCTTGATATTTTTGTTTCAACAAATACACCCAAGTTTTTCGAATGAAACCATTAATGAAAATAATAAAATAAACATTACCAGTCAAAAAAGATGTTTGCATCGGCCCACACAAATATGTGTGTACCGGCTTTAATGGTGCTTTTGCTTTATATGAGACTCAAGATATAAATTTCTCTCTATGATGCTTTCCCAATATGCAGCTCTGACATGAGCTTGTTGGCTGCTCAATATTGGGTAACCCTTTTACCATCTGCTTCTTTTGTAGCAAATCTAAACCACCAAAATATAAATGGCCATACCTCAAATGCCATAACCATGATTGATCTAAACTCTTAGTTTTATAAGCATTCAAAGAGTTAGTCAAATCATTTCTCATAATTAGTAGAAACATTCTATTCTTTGTCATCTCTACTCTTGCTGTCAACTGTTTACTTGGATATTTGTCATAAATAGTGCATATCTTGTTTTTAAAGAATACTCTGTATTCTTTCTCCAACAATTGTCCAACACTTAATAAATTACACATTAAACCAAGAACATAATAAACATCATGAATAGTTCTTCTTTCACCATTCTTTGCATATACAACAATCACACCTTTACCATTAACTTTTACCTTACTGTCATTACCTAACTTCACTTCAAACTGAATGCTTGTATCTAGACTTGAAAATAATTCGTTGTTTCTAGTCATGTTGTTGGTGCATGCACTGTCCAAGAACCATATAATCATTTGAACTTTCTTGAGTGACATTACAAGTTAAAAACATAGGCTTCTCTTCATTTTTAGTCTCCTCTGTAATGTGTGTAGACAGTTTACTAGTATCTTCGTGATTCTTCCAACACTTGTTAGAAAAATGTCCAAATTTCTTACAATAGAAACATTGAACTTTAGATATGTCATACCTTTGATTTCTTGGTTTCCATGCTCTGCTGCTACTCCCCCTTACACTAGGAGTATTTTGCTGTAACTTCTCTTCAGATTCTGAATCATTTATGTTGTCACTATGATCAACACTTCAACATCCTCTTCCTCTACTAGTAGCTCTTTCTCTGCCTCTACCTCTAGTAACATGTAACTGAGATTTAAAAGCATTTTCTAATGGAATATCATCATACATGTTCATTCTTTATTCATGAGCAATCAAAGAACCAGTCAGCTCATCAATGTGCATTTGACTGAGAATTTTAAACTCTTCAATTGGAACAATCACTGCTTCAAACTTATTTGGCAAACATCTCAGCAATTTTTCAATCAAACACTGATATGAGAGGTCTTCACCATACTGGCATAGCCAGTTTACAACATTCATAACTTGTGTCATAAAACTATCAATAGTCTCACTATCCTTCATCTTCAGATTCTCAAAGTCCCTTCTCAAGTTCAGCAACTTCACATTCTTCACCTTGGCCCACACCTTGATAGCAAGTTTCAAGAGTGTCCCAAGCTTTCTTTGAAGACTCAACGCTTGATATCTTCGAAAAAACCGATTTACTCAGGCCTTGCTGAATAAAACCAAGATCTTTGTTGTCCTTCTTCCTATTTTCTTTCAACACAACACATTCAACATTTGACTTCAATCCAATTCAGCAGCTTTATCAGTTGGCTCTGGATACCCAATCGCAACAAACTCCCAAATATCGTGAGAACACATGATATTTCTCATCTTAATAAACCATGTATCATAATTTCTTTCAGTTAACACAGAAATTTGTGGTTGTACTACACTGCTGTTAGTAGCCATCTCAAATAAAATTCCAAAAACAATGAGTAAGAAAACTCATCCTCGCTCCGATACCACTATGGGGAAGGAAGGGGAGTGTCGCTCTCTATTTCAGCGACACTTAAACTTCACTTAATACACAAATTAACACCTACAGAACTGTAACAACTAATTGTTATAGTTGACTGTTATAGCTGACAATACTCATAAAACTCAAATCAACACCTATGGGACTATTGAAGCTAGTTGTTACAGCTAATAGTACTCTACAGGTGGTGTTGCAGCTGGCTGTTACAACTAACAACAACCTACATAATAATAACAGCTAAGTTGTAGTTGATTGTTTAGCAACTTTCTGATAACCCCTCCGTTCATAAATTGAAACTAATACTCTAATACATTAATAAAACAGATTAACATAAAATGAACTCTGATTTCTCCAACTGCTACAACAAACTAACATCAAGAATAAATCTGATTTTTCAAACTCAAAAACAGAGTATAACATAAAAAAATACACAGTAAAAATTCAAAGTTTCAACTCTATATATATTTCTCTATTTCACTATGTTTGCTCTATCAAAATCACGATTAAAAGGCAAGTATTTATAGTGTTTTTATAACTAAGTCAGTCATTAAGTGCTAATTGACCTTTCACAATACAAAAACAAAATTCTCTCTTGATAGTATAGTGTTGGAGTCTCACAGAATTGAAAAATGCGTTGTCTCTTTAGAAATTTGATGTGCTTGCTGGCATATTAAAATGACTTTTCATGATTTATAATTTGATGTTTGTCATATAGTATGGCGGTGAGGCAATGTGGCACTGCTGCGACTTTTCATAATTGCAGCAGTCAATCTATAGAGTAATTTTCGAATTCCAACATTTCTAAACTAAATAAGATATATATAGTCATTTTAAAAATATCAATTATTAATTATTTAGATGTTTCCAAACTAAATAAAAAAAATAGTCATTTTAAGAATAGAGTATGAATATTATAATTAAAACTTAATTTAATTTATGATATAATTAAGTATTTGATACAAAAAATTATTTATTTAATGAGATAACATATAACTCTACACCAAATCAAATCCAAATATAGGCAAACTCCAAATTAAAACCAAAACTTTTCCCTAATGAAATTCCTCACTTATACGAACACCAAATCAAATCTAAATATAGGCAAATTTCAAATTAAAACCAAAACTTTTCCCTAATGAAATTCCTCACTTAAACGAATATATAAATATATAATATTTTATATCAACAATATACTTATTTCCTTCTATGTTTTCATGATACTTTGTTTCTTTTATCATACAATTGTATTTAAAGTATTATAAAATTATTAAATTCAGATGCATAACTCACCCACTATTAATTAAACATGAAAAATGCAATGCAAAATTTTAAAATAAAGTTATTCTTTTATGTTTTCATGATACTTTGTTTCTTTTATCATACAATTGTATTTAAAGTATTATTAAATTATTAAATTCAGATGCATAACTCACCCACTATTAATTAAACATGGAAAATGCAATGCAAAATTTTAAAATAAAGTTATTCTTCTATATTTTCATGATACTTTGTTTCTTTTATCATACAATTGTATTTTATCATACAATTGTATTTAAAGTATTATAAAATTATTAAATTCAGATGCATAACTCACCCACTATTAATTAAACATGGAAATGCAATGCAAAATTTTAAAATAAAGTATTCAATAATTATATTTAAAGTAACATAAAACTTATTAAATTTAGTTACGTGAAGTCATACATGATTTTACAAGGTTACAATTTTTTTTATATAATAAGGAAATGTAATTTTTTTATTATATAATATCATTTTTAATTTAATATTTTTTTTTAATTTAATATAAAACAAAAATTATAAAAAATTAATAAAAACAAAACATGATAAAACTATAATTACTAATTAAATATATACAATAACCAATTTCTTTTATTTTTTTACTAATGATATTTTACTTCAAAATATAAATTTAATAATTTTAATAATATATTTTTTAATATCAATACTATTTTCAACTATAATGACATTTTAAAACCATTCACTATTTAAAATAAATAAATTTAATAATTTTTAATAATATTATCTCTATCTTTAAATCAACTTCAACTTGACTTTAAATTAAAGCGACATTTTAGAATCATCCACTATTTAAAAACTTTTAATTAAAGTGACATTTTATAAATTTTCATTAGATAAACTAATCTTAGAAAAGGTTCATTTATAAAAAATTAATTATAATAGGTCCATTTATACAAATTTAATTATAGTAGTTGTATTATGAATGGGAAAAGACTATATGTTTTGTTTTCATGGACCATAAATCTAAATACATTTCAATCATATTTAAAAGTGAATTCCAATATGAGAGTGCAATTTTTTTTTTATTCAATGGTCTTTTATAATTGATTAGGTAAGAGAGAGATTTGATATAATTAAATGTTATTTTCGACAAACAAATAATATTGTCCACCATTTTGCATTTAGGGTCTTTTGTTTATCTTTTGCATATAGTAGTGTCCGCCATTTTTCTTCTAGCGATTTTTGCTTACCTCTTCCATTACTACCACCCCAAATCTATATACATCACAAAAACTAACTTTCCACATTCATTCAAACACATTGCTACAACCTCTAAGCTTATATATGTCATAGAATTCATTCAAACATATGTTCTGTAAACTCTAGTTGGAGATCTGGTCATTAAGGAGTTTGGCTGAGTTGTTATTTGAAGGCCCCTTTCTAGAGCAAGGAGTTTAACCAAATTATTTCATGTAGTTCCAAGATATCCTTCATAATTCCATTCAATGTTCTCTTGATTATCTCGTAAGACTCCACCATATCCTATTGGGCTTGGATTCCCATGAGAGCTTCCATCAAAGTTTATTTTTAAAATACTTCTGAAACAAGTGGCCATTTTTCTAGGCTAGAGTTAGTGGCCTTGGTATTAGTGTCTTCGTCTATGGGTGTCTAGGTTTTAATCCCCTTTCTTGCATAATTATTTCCTCTAACTCTTGGCAATTCTAATTGTACTCTTTCCATGATGGTGCTTGAATAATTTCATTGGTGTCTTATTTGATGCTTTTCTATATCTAATCATTTGATAGAGACATACCTTTGAATATTATCTCTTTCATTCTTTCCAATTATCCCATAATAGGATTGCCTACAATAAGCTTGGGAAAGTCCCTCTATATGATTTCCTTGAAGGAGATGATGTTTTTCTTTCATAGCTAGGCAAGTTGGGAAGTATGTTGTAAGACGGTGCATTTAGGAATCTAGAAACATCTATGGAATTCACTACCATACTTATATAAGGATATTCTAGTGTTGAATTGAAATGTAGAGGTGGATTCCCTACGCTGAATTCTCATGTTTTATGTAAGAGAAGTGGTACACTTTACACATTAGCATTCCATTACCAAAGGATTGAATGTTGATAGAATCCACAAAGAGAGATGTTGTGGAATACTGTCAATATAAAACAATAACTGATGGATATATCTAATGATTTATAGAACTGCAAAGAATCAGTGAGTTACACCTGAGTAGAATGTTGCAACTCTACGAAATATGACACATGCTTCTAAAAGATAGTTGTGATGGAGGGAAGCTTCCAAACATTTTTATCAAGTGCTACATAAACCCAAGTATAAAGTATGAGGTGGAGGGTGGCCTCCAAAAATCTCAACCAAAGGTGACATGTGCTAGGGATGATGACATACCTAGAGAAAATATTTGGGTTTAGGTAGTGGCCCATTAAATCCCAATCAAAGGTGATGCAACATAATAGAATCCCTAGTGTGAGAGGTTTACCTCCAGAAAACCTTAAGGAGTGCTTTATATAGGTAGACAATGGCCTATAATATGAGTTGTGATGCATATAAATTTGTTGGATGAAGCCACTAGACAAGAATACACATTGAGGAAGATAGTTGGTGTGGAGGACAACCTTAATAAACCTATACACCTGATATGTTTTCAATTAGGATGAGAGTAGCGTGGGAGGGTGTGATATAAATAACCCAATATTTTTTATGTGAGTAGTCCAATATACCAATTATTTGATACCCAATGATTACGAAATATTTTCCTAGAAAACACTCCCTAGTTTTAAAGAAATTAAAATCAAAGACTATAGTTGATCCAAGGAGAAGACTAAGACATGAGAAGCCCAAAGTTTAGAGGCTATCACAAGATTTTTTTTGTTTTATTAATAAGTATAATGACAATTTGTAGGTTTTCATAGTGTCCAAGTAAAAAAACCTAATTTAGGGATGCACATCACTCAAGAATAAAAGACAATATAATATGCATATGTCCTAAGTCTTGACTATGAAGAAATGCCCTACTAACTAGATGACATGAAAAATAATTAAATAATGTGTATTCCTCTAGAAGCTTTTCTCCCTCAAGTGGGTATATTCACTTGAACTCTAGGCTAGAGCGTTTCCTTGGTTGATTTGCTTAACAGACTATGACCTTAGTGAAGTAGTATCCATGAAACCCTAGGTTGTCCAACTAGATAGTTGTACTAGTTGGTTTCTTCTTACACACTAGGTTGATGGGGATGAGCATGTTCCCATTATTAACAACCCTCGACATTGGTTATATATATTCCAAAAAGGATAGAGGATAGCGAAAAACCTTGCATAACTCTTATATTATTACATTTAATTTCTTATGATGAACCCTTAGTGTTCCTAAACTTGGCAATAATGATCTCATATAATGTTATTGCAATGAACGTTAAATCATAAGGAATTTTTAGTTCTAATCTATTCCAAAGTTTAGTTCTAGGCATTACGGTCAAACACTTTTCTAAATTCAATGACATAGGATATTGGTATTATTATAATGACACTTTTCTATATTGACTGTAAGTGTAAAAAGGTTTATATAAGAGGTTATGTTTAAGGGTGAATATTACAAAAGACTAAGGAATTTGTATTTTTCCAATTTGAAGACAATTTGACCAAACAATTTATAAATTATGTTAACCTCTTGCATACTTATGTTGATTGTCAATAACGAGACCATTTAACATTGGATTGACCCTTTTCGGTTAGACTTGATACCTTATGCTCTAACCTAGCACCTCTTTATTTCTTTGGTCAAAAATCTTAAATCATAATAACCATGAATGCATGCATGTGTTCTATAAAAAATATCAAGCTAAAAAATTGGTGACAAGTCAAAATCCCCACTTCATTCTTGTGAGGGTATATGTGGAAAATCATAGGGGAGGTGTAGTAAAACTCTAAGGTATGCACTATATAAGATAAACTAAATGTTGTAACCAAAATTATATGACAGATATTTATAATCTTAGGCTTCTAATCTTTGACATTTTTTAAAGGCCAATGAAATTCATAGTGCACGAGGAGACGATTTTAGATCTAGGTTTCATTGGATCAAATTTGTGGTAAAATATAATTTAAACCAATCAATTACAAAAATTATGGATTAATTCTACTTTCGAAAATTAAACTAACATAAATATCATTAAATCAAAACATATAAATTATCAATGTTTAAAGAACCATGATTAGTGAAGAAAATTTGATTAAGGTTCATGAAATCATGAACATTTAGTCATAGAAACATGTGTTTGTCATGGAACCTAATTATATTCTTGATTTAGAGGATTTTTGTAAATGGATTTGGATCCCAATTCACAAAGGGAGTCTGTGGGGTGGATTTTCCCCTACTAGTGTCTTTAGGGGATACCGGTGGGTGTGCAAAAACCTTTTTAGAGCCCTACCTAGAGAGGACCCATGAAGAGATTTTTTGGGGAAATTTCCTTGTAAATTGTTGTAATTTTGTAATTATTTTGGACCATTTATCAGTAGGTCATACATTATAGGGTAGAAACTTACCCTTGAAGAGATTTTTTTGAAAAAATTCCTTTTAGAAAATTGTAATTTCATAGTTAGTCTGGACCATTTATCATTACGTCATAGATTTAACCATATCAATCATTTCTGTGCCATTTTTTCCCACTGGAAGTAAACCATATTTTTATGAAGGTATTGTAGTAGGATAGTGTAGAGTGAAAGAGTGAAGAAAGGTTATAGTGGATGTGCTCTAGCTTTCATCCCTTCATTTTGTTGCACAGGATAAAGAGGACTAGTTGTTTTTATGTGCATGTAGCCAATATCCAGCAAGCCATGAATATATGTCCCTATCTTGTATTATGCTCCTATTTTTTTTATATCCATAATCATTTTATTTTTTATCACTACGATCTCCCATTCCTAAGAACTCATACCAAAGCCAAATGTATATTTATCTAATAAAGTTGTAGAAAAGGAGGGTTCTTGTTTCGAGTTGGAGCAATGTAGAAGAAGGAAAGTTTAAGTTCGAGATGTTTAAATTCCGAAACTACCAACTATTGAAGATACAAATGGAGGTATTGTTATCTCTAAGGTTGTTTGATTTTTTATCCTAGGGTTTTATAGATTTTTTATTATGATGAGTTTTTGTTTTTAACTTTTACCTTGTTTTACACCTTTTTTGTTGAATGCCATTATTTTTAAATTTTTTATTATATCTTTTGAAGCCTCAAAATCATCACTTATTTAAAGCTATGAACCTATATTAAGTGCAAGAGGTTTTATATTATGAATTGGATTGTTAAAATTGGCAGCATTTCTTCAAAGAGTATTCCATTAATGTTGTTATTCATAAATACCATTGGGTGTAAAAAATATGACAATGAAACTATGGTATATATAAACATATTCATATTTGACAGACTCGGTACTTGGTATAATTACTCATTGAAAGCAGTCCTATTTAAGAAATAATGTGTTACATCGTGTCACTCATTGGCTTGCACAGCTGTTTTGCATATGAAATCGAGGCACTTCATGTAATGAGTACTGGTACCAACAATGGTAGTGTTGACAGATTGAATATGATATTTTATTTTTCCTAAAACTTGTCATGTTATTTTGCTCAAATTCTCTTTAAAACTTGGTGAACATCATTACAGAACCATTTCTATGCTGTGGACATTTATTGCTCAGGATCCCAAAATTTGGAAGGCTAAAATAATGAAAAAATTTGTACAGTAGTTCTGAAAATAGCGGGGGTTTGTTTTGATCCTGTATCCTCATTCTTGAAGAAGGAAAAGTTTACATGGTATAGTTTTCTGCATTTGAATGTAACCTGCTGCAGAGAAACAAAAACAACATAAATTCTTTTTGGAAGTGTGTATTGTGAAAGGGTTGCAGAAATGTCAAAGATAACAGAGGAAGAGGATTCAGAAATTGTGGTGAGAAGAAAACTAGGAGGCCTGATTTGCAAATTGGAACCCAATAAAACAGAATGGATATTGAAGTTTCTAAGATCAGCCCAATTGATGAAGAATGTTAGATGGTTTGCTTTCTGTGAAAAATTACAGGGTTATCATTCACAGGTAACTATGGCTTTTATCAAAAACTATAAAGATGAAATCGTTCAACTCAAAAGTTTAACAGTCAGGGTAAGTGAAGAGTCTATTGTTGAAGAAATAGATGTTCCGGCATAGGGAGAAAGATGGTTTAAGCAATAGGACTTTCAAGGAGATTACAGTGAGTTTTTAATGCCAGGTTTTGAAAAATTAGACTGGAAAAATGGTATCCATGTGAGCAAGGTTAAACCTAGCTGGAAAATTCCTTTAGAAATGGTGAAAAAATATATTACATGCGATGGTCAGTATGACAGGGTTCTTAAATGCCATTTGATATTGTTGATGTACCTCAGTGGAAGCTTGCAGCTCAATCTCCCATTCTACCTATTGAAAAGCCTGCAAAAGATGATAGCATGGGTTCAGGGCCATCTAGAGCATACTGCTCGTTTAGTATACCATCAGGGTTTAATAAAACTGTTGATTGTTTCACAATTGCACAGGGAAGGACGAACTTGGGAAACTCTACTGACAGAGCTAGGGTTCGAAGAAAATACTAAAGAGAAAGGAAAAAGGGTAATGGAAGACTCGAACCAGCAAACAACAAATCACAAAAAACAAATTGAAGCTGATGTAGAGGAAGGTAAGGGTTTTATAGAGAAACCAGTTCAGAAAAGTTTATGTCTTGAAACTTCATTCATAGATGAAAACCTTGAAAAGTTAAGTGTTATGTTAAAAAATATAACTTCAAAAAATGAAGCTCGTGATCATCTGTTGAAGTCAAAGAGCATGGATGTGAAGCCTAGGACTAGGTTAAGAAGGAAGTTGCAGGCATAGATGAAATCAGCACATGAAGACTGTGAGGAAATTGTGATTATAGATGATGCTTTCAGTGAAGAGACTGTACATACATCTAAAGGTCAGTATTGTTCAGATAATGAGAAGTTCATTGATGTTCAAGGAGTTGCAGGGCTTATACCAGAAATATTTTGCACAAACAAACAAGTTGATTCAGAGGATTGCTCAGCATCATGGATTCCCTAGGAAGATGAGGTCCATATGAAAGAAGAATACCTTGAAATAGCTCTAGAATTAAATCAAGTCAAGAAATCTTTGCAGACATAGAAGGAGAAAACTAGGTTTTTGCAAAACATTAATGAAAAGTTAATGACAGCAAATAAAAGACTTCGAGAGGATTTGGAGGATAAAGAGGCAGATTATCAGAAATTGCTATCAATATCTAAAGATATTCTAAAGGAGAAAAGAACCACCCAGAAGCAGCTCGAACACATCAAGGCTCAGAGTAAGGAGGAGAACAAAGATGTTGAGTTTGCCAGGTTGCAAAAGTGGTCCCAGGTTTAAGTGATCTAACTATCTTGGTAGAGGCTTCTAAAAGTCTTTAGATTTAGAGTTATAGTTTTATTTTGAAAGCAATTTTGTTTGTTGACAGATGTCTCTTTTATTTTACACTTGTATTAAAAAACTGTTTAAAGGATATTGACCTTTCTATTTTTGAAAGAGCTCGATCCATCGAAGTAGGATCTTATAACTATCTTAGAAAAACATATATTTTGTATCTAAGGATGGTCACTAGATTAAAAGGGGGGTGGCAATTGGAGTGATGGAAATCAAGTTTTGATGATATTCTGTATGACATGAAATGCTCTACATCTTCAATACACGTTTTGCTTTGATATGATTTTGATAATGATTTGGCTTAGTATCTTATGAATTGTATTTCTTGTGATTTATCCTGTATATGGTCAATTGAATCCCATTAGATGATTCTTATGGTGAAGTACAGTTATATTTTAAACTTTTAATAACATAGTCAGTCTCATTTCATAAATTCAAGATCGTAGTTCCTTTTATATTGGATTTTGTATTATGTTTTATGTTGTACAGTTCTTTAATGATTATGTGATTTTCCTATATCTTTAATTTCATACCAGCCCAGTTTTTATCTTTATTTCATTGAATTATATTTTTGAAAAAGATTTCTTTAAGCTTGAACCCCTGTAGTCTAGGTTCAACTTTAGGGATAACATCTTCTGGTGCCGTTGCCGGGGACAGAGAAAGGAAAGGACATCTTCCCTGGGTAATCGACATTCTTATGAAACTGATTTTGCAGGGTGAACAAAATCAGTCAGACATGTTATAGACTACATTAGTCACCTGTAAAAAGTTACATTTGCTTCAAAAAATATAGGAACTTGAGGAAATCCCTCATCCCCTTTAAATCCAGGAGTCTTAGATCCTGAGCAGTTATTAAAGGAGGCTAGGAGAAATTTAATTTCCACTTCATCAGAAAAATTCAAATAGCCTACAGCCTTGGAGATCCCTAAATCTTCATCTATCCCAGTTCCTTCTTTTGAAACACATTCAGAAAAAGGAAGAGAAGAGTTAGACATGTTATTTACCCCTTCCCAAATTGACAATTTCTGTGTGTTTACAAATCCTTTGGTGTCAGAGAAGGTTAAACTTGAAGCATTGCAAACAGGAGCTTCTTCTTTTGTTAAGACCATCCCAGTGAATCAGTCAAATCTTGGTAATTGGTCTCCCTCATGACAACATTCAAGCACCCTTCAGTCTAATACAAGTTCAAACATTTCCAATCTTAGAATGGCTCAACCTCAAAATCGAATGGCTGCTAGGGTAGCAGCAAGATATGCCCCACTCGTTTTACCCTAGCCTCTCAATGCTCTCATAGCAGGATATTATCAAAAAATATCTTCCAAGATTTAATGGCCAAGGAGATGCTACTGCATAAGAACATTGGAATACATTTTGTAGTTATGCAGACAATCACAATTTTGAACATGAGGATGTTTGGATGAGGGTTTTTGTTCAAATTTTAGATGGTCAGGTCAAAAAGTGGTTTAGATAATTACCACCAAATTCTATAGATGGTATAGATGATTTAGAATAAGCATTTATGAGACAATGGGGGGACACTAAAGATTATTTGTATTACATGACAGAGTTTGGATAATTAAAGAGAAAAAAGGATGAAGCTGTGGGAGATTTTTTAGAAATATTCAATAAAATGTACAGTAGGATTCCAGCTAAAATAAAACCCACCGAGACATCAGCAAAGTTAACTTATGAAAACTCATTTGATCATGAGTTTTCTTTTCTATTGAGAGTGTTAAGTCAGTAAATTTTTCTCCATTTTTGGTTTATTTTCTCCATTTTTGGTTTGTTTTCAATCTACTTTAGTGAAGGTTTTGGTTTCAAGTTTTAATTTTAGTCCCCTTCAGGAGCTATATGGATGATTGCATAGGTTTTGAGCCCAGTCTTTTAAATTTTATTTGATTTTTGTTGGTCTTTTATATTTTAAAAGGGGTAAAGAAGGTCTTATGTTCAAAGGTTGATTCATTAATGTGTTGAAAGAGTAGTTAGACTTATTTCTTAACCTTAGCAATCCTCTAAACCTCCGACAATTTGGCAAAAAGTTGCAAAACTGCAAAAATTTGGCTTAGCAGTTATTCTTGTAGCGCTGGTGGAAAATTTAACAAAGGGCGCGCTACAAGAATATCGCGGCCCTTTGTTCTTCCGATTTTAATGGAAATTTTCATCATGATTTTTGTCTGGAAGTGACTGATCGTATTTTGCAAGGTGTTTTAACACGTGTGACCGCAGTTTAAACACAATTTTAGGCAGTTATCAGTCACGCAGCCAAAGCAGGTTCATCATTGCTCAAAACGTGGAATCAGTTGGACAAGATCAGCAAATCTCGGCTAAAGCTGTTGAATTCCTCTTTCTACATGCATTATTATAGGAGAGAAGAGTTCGTGATGCAGATCAAAGTGCTAAAGAAGTGGATTGTGTTCCTATGAAGAGAAGACAGTGTTTTAACGCCAACAAGAAACTAGGGCATCTTGATTCACTCATTTGCAGTTAAGGAGATGATCTGGAAACACTTGTATACATGAGGAGAGACCGTTGCTACCTTAAAATAGAGCTTTAAGCCACGACGGTTGAGAGATTGGTAGGTACTTGCGACAAAACCCTTATAGCTCAAAAATTTGGGTTTTTCTTGCTGCATGATTATCTGAAGAAATTGGCCGCTGAAGATGATAGAATATATCATGAAATAAACTTTTCACCACAGAAATAGTTAGCAGAAGCCATTATGAAGAATTGGAAGGAACAGAGCAGCAAAGAGACCTTGAACTTAAAAGCATTCAGCATGTGAAGTTTTAATGACTGTTTGAACGAGGAGTGCTTATCATTTGCTTTCCTATACATTCAAAAAACTCTAATAGTAATGCAGATTGGTTACAATGAACTGATTGAAGGGATTCTTCTCATGACCTAATGCCAGTATAAGATAGAATTTACAGGAAACAACATTCAAAGGATTCATAGATCAATTTGTTATGCTAATCTTTTGTACAAAAGGTATTGGATTGGTTTGTTCAAGTGGTTTGAAAGCTGTTGGAATTGACATGACTTGTGAAATCACTCATTTGGAGAGCAATATCAATTGCTTGGAGAATAGGTTGGATTTTATGAACAGGATTTGATGACATTTTGTGGCTAGGGTGAATATATTGCAAACACTGGTGCTTTTCTCTCTTCTCATACAAGATAGTCTCCGATGGGTCTGATAAGCCTATGATGTGATGTTACTCTTGCAAAGTCTGAAGCAGTTAGAAATCTAGGGTTTGAGGATCGAAGCTGTTTTGATGCATAGAAGGAAGAGCAAATACTGAAGATAGGGCAACCACTTCCATTGACAGTCTGCAATTATATTGAACAGCCTGAGCATTAGAAATTGAGCAAAGTGCTGTCTTCAGTGATTTGAATCAGTTGTACTAAGGAGGAGCTAATTTTTTAATATACATCAGACTGTTTTCTCCTAAACCCTAAAATAAGGAATTTGAGTGGCTGATATTCTGAAACAGTTCGACATTATGCCTAATGGTGCAGTTTGAAAATTATGCAGAGCTATATTGTTCTTATGACAGTTTTCACTTATGATTGATCTTGTCTCATAGTTTATCTATTCATAAACCTAATTGTATGGTTGAGGCAAGGGAACATTGACATTGCTGGCCTGTCCAGGAGTACTTAACTGATTGAGAAGAAGTTCATATAACAGCAAACGAGTCTGTAAAACCTATTGGAAACCTAAAACCAGACTATTTCTGTTTACTGAAAGAAGAATATGGGGAAAAGTGGCAAAAGTGGTAAGGTCAACAGGGCTGAGCCCACAGACCTAACCTGGATTCAGAAGCTTCCTGACTGTGCAGAACTGTTTCAGCAGGCAGGTTGGTTGATGTTTTTCAAGAAGATAGATGGTTTCAATGCTCAGGTGTCCTGCAAGTTTGCTAAGGGACTCAAAGATGATATGATCATGATGGATTCTTTGAAATTCAAACTGACTGTGGAGCTTATAGCAGAAGCTACTGAGATCAGCAATGAGGGGGAGCATTGGTTTAAAAAACTGCCTTTTGAGTTTGAACCCCAAAGATACCTATTGCCTAATGTGACTCCTAACTGGAATAAGGGTATCCTCATTCAAAATTTCAGGAAGGAGTGGATTGAGCCCATAAGGATACTTCAAAGTTATGTGACCTGTGAAGGCAGATATTCATTTGTCTTTAAATATCATTTCAGGTTCCTGCAACACATGGTAGGAGTTTCTAAAATGAACTTGCCCTTCTTTTTCTTAAAAAGCCTGCAGAAGATGTCAAGCAAAATAAAGCAAAATGATGATCACACCTCCCAGTCACTTTTTCACCATGGTCTCATCAAACTGATCATTACCACAGTGTTGCAGCATGAGGGAAGGACTTGGGATTTCTTTTTGTTTTGGTCAGATGTCCATCCTCAAAAAGAAAATCAGCAGCCTAAAAGGCAGACTGATAAGCGGAAGGTAATGATCAAAAAGTTGGGTCACTCAGTCAAATCTACAAGTAAAGATGAGGTTAAAGCCAAGAAGGTTACAGAGCAGGTAGCAGAACAAGTAAAGGATGACAGTCAGCTCAAAGTGGCTTCAGATTTCATGAGAAACAAGTACTCATTGTTTACAGGTGAAGAAGTGCAGCCTTGTCTGAAATTACCACCAGTAGCACATTCTGAACAAGCTAGGACTATTGATAAAGAGAGAGCTGCTACTCCTGAAGAGGAATTACAAACTAAACAAAGGAGACCTCTTACCATATTATCTGAAGATGAAGGTTATTTATTGGAGGATGAACAGCAGATTGTTGTGACAGAGCCAAGTACAGAAGCATGTGGAGACTTTCCTACCTCAAGGGTAAAATCAGCCAAATCTAAGAAAAAGAAAAGGAAGAATGTAGCTCCATATAGAAATCCCAAGAATAGACTTACTAATAAGCTAAGATGGAACATGAAAAAGTTACTTAACCCTAAACTAGCCAGACAGGAAGCTGTGGTGATTGAGTTTTCCTCCAGTGAAGAAACAGAAATGGTTAAAAAGAGCAGTAAAGGTAAGGGAAAGAGAACTGTCAAGCCTTTCTCCTCTTCCCAACCTGCAGAGACAAAAAGATCACAGTTAGTAGGAGAAGTTGAACAGCCTAGGTCTGAATTACTTGAAATAATTGCTGAAATTAAAGATAGACTTACCAAGCAGCAGGAAGAAGATAAAGCAAAGGCAGATGCTTTTGGAGATCATAAATTGGATGAAGAATATCAAGCTATTCTCAAGCAACCAGGATATTTAGTAGAATCAAGTGTTCATGATGATTTTTCAGATCTTTTAATGCAGGATGACAATATATCAGAGATCCCAAATTTTGATGAAGAGAATGTACAGGAAAGTATTCAGAGATACAGGAAACACATGAAGCACCTGCAAGAAACGAATGATGGATTATTCAAAGTTAATAAAGGGCTTGTAGAGGAGTTGCAGGATATGCATAAACATTTTTTGGAGCTGTCAAAAGTTTCCAAGGAAGTCCTTAGCAGGAAAAGAGTTGCTGACAGGTACTGTGCAAAGCTGGAGAAGACTGTTGATCATTTGCAACAGGAAAATGAAGACTTGCAAAAAAGGATAATTGATATGGAGAAGAAGGATAAAAGAGCTAAGAAAAGGTCTCGAGCCCTATATGGAATATCACTTCTTGTGGAGGTAGCTAAGAAGATATGAAACTATTTTTAGTTAGTGGTTATTTTTGATAAACACTTTTTGTTAAGCATTTGTTATTTTTAGCAATCATGTAATTTTGTTAAGGTCACTTTTTACTTTACCCACTTAGTGACTCGATGGAGGTAGTTAGGAGGTGAAACCTAACTGTTTTTTGGGAGAACTTTCTTATTTAAATGAGTTAGGAAGACATTGTTAGGGTTCTGGATTTTGGGAGCATCAGGAGGTCTGCTAGCTACATGTACTATCAGACCTATTCAGAGAACTGGTACTTTAACTCTTATATACATTTTCTGATGAAATAATGTGATATATGACTCTTTCCCCTACATTTTGTCTATGTTGGATTTGTTGTTGAGCATGTTTTGCTTCTTGAATGGTAATTTCATTGCTAGTTGATGTCTTTTTCTGGTAATGCTTATCGTTTAATGTATGAACCACAGCATAGTATCTTTGTTGGATTTTTGTGATATGTTTGGGCATCTTTATCAGTTTATGTCTATGATTTAGTTGTTGCTTTTACTCTGAATGTATTCCCTGTATGATCTTGAAGCTTACAACCAAAAAACACATAAACAAAACCTTAAACCATAGTTTGAATTGAGTTTTTTCTCTTGAGATTGTGTTGGCTTGTTACCCTAGCCTTAGTAACAATTTCTGACACAAACATCTTTGGCGTCGTTGCCGGGGACGAAGCTGAAGCAAATCTTCCTTGGGATACTTATCATTTTCCTGGTTTAAGAGGTGGACTTGAACCAGCATCTTTGAAGGCTATTTTCACCAAAAAGTAGTCACAGTGGCTTCTAGAAGTATTGGAACTAGGAGCAGACCGACATCTCCCTTGCTATTGGGTGTGACAGACCCTAAAAAGATTATAAAAACAGCAAGAAAACTCAGAAGGTCCCAATATTTACCAGCTTCTTGTGACCCTCACCAGTTGGGTGATTCATTAGACCCAGCTGAAGACTCACCTTGGATAAAACCTATCATTCCTGAAAGTACTTTTCAAGTTTTTACCAATCCTGAAACCTTTTTGAAAGCAAAAACTACTTCTCCTGGGAAAATACCCCTTTTCCAGCTTAAAGTAGGAAAAATCCCTTTCCAAGCAAGTTCTAGTCAAGTTTCTTCCTCTTCAAAACCTCAGTCTAAACCTTAGTCCACAATGGCAGCTCAGAATCCTCCTATGGATATGATGGATAGAATGGTGGCAGCCAGGTATGCCCCATTAGTATTACCTCAGCCTTTACATGCCTTACCTGGAGGAGATTATTAGAAGTACATGCCCAGATTCAATGGACAAGGTGAAACAACTGCAGAAGAACATTGGGAAGCCTTTCTGAGTTATGCAGATAATCAGAACATTTAAATTAAAGATGTATGGATGAGGGTATTTGTGCAAATTCTGGATGGAGATGTAAGAAAGTGGTTTAGAGAGTTTCCTGCCAACTCTATTACCATAATTGAAGAGCTCCAAGACCTATTTCTGAGACAGTGGGGAGACACCAAGGACCATACCTATTATATCACTGAGTTTGGTGCCCTCAGAAGAAAGAAGGATGAGACTGTTGCTGATTTCTCAAAAAGATTTAATAAAATGTATAGTAGGATCCCAGCAGAGATCAAACCTACCAAAACATCAGCCAAGCTGACTTATGCAAATGCATTTGACCATGAATTCTCACTATTACTCAGAGAAAGAAGGCCTATCACTCTGCTGAACATGCAAGATGCAGCATTGGAAGTAGAGTCTAATTTACTGGCTTCTAACAGGCTTAAAAAAGAAACACCTCAGCAGCAGTATGAAAGAAAGGGAAAGAAAGAGGTTGTTTCAACAAGTGCTGCACCTCAATCTGCTGAAGCCAAAATAGATGAAATGGCTAAACTTGTGAAGGTTCTCACTGCCAAGCTGAACAAACTAGAACTGGAAAAGAATTATGCCAAGCCCGCTCCAGAGGCTCAGAGAAATCCAAACAATCAAAATCAATTCACGAGGCATTTTGCTCCTAGATTCATGCCAAGGGAGCGAAGAAATAATGACATTCAGCAGGAAAGGAGAGAGAATGAAGAGTAGAGAGTGCCCCCACCTTTTCAAAATAATGTAGCTGATGAAGAGGAGGTTGAGGAACAGCTCCTCTTTGAGGAGACCGAAACTAACCAAGACATGAATCACTTTGGAGATGGTTTATCCACAGGTTTTGTAACAGAAGAAGATTTTCTGAATTCTGAATTTTATGATGCTGATTTGTATGAAGTTGAAGATGATTTAGAATTTGAGAAAAATGATGTAAATGCTGCTGCTAATCAGAATGGAATTAAAAAGACCATTAATCTCAGATCTGGTCCAAAACAAGTAGTCCAAGCTCCCAAGAAGAAAGCTGTTGTACCCGCTGCAAATGTTCCAGCTGCAAATGTTCCTGATAAACAAGTTGCTGGTCCTGTCACAGAGAAGAAGCAGCCTGCAGAAAAGTCCAAGAAAAATGATGAAATTGAAGAGGTAAACAGGTCAGCTCAGAATTTCAATTTGGAAACTGAATTAGGGAAATTGAAAATTCCTGTCCCATTGACTGAACTTATAAAGAATCCATCTTATAAACAAACAGTCTTAAAAGTTATGAATTCTGCTAGTAGTCAGCCTGCTTCTAGTGGTCAGCCTGTTTCAGATACTGTCGATTTGCAAGAAGAAATCCCAAAAATATTTATTGGTTCTGCCCTAGCTGAGAAAACAGAAAATGAAGCTGGTGCTTCTCCTCCCTTCTATGTTACCTTAACTGTCCATGACCATATGATCCACAATTGCCTATTAGACTCTGGAGCATCCCATAACTTAATGCCCAAAGCTGTGATGGAAGCCCTTGGCCTCAGTATCACCAAACCTTACCATGACTTATATGCCTTTGACTCCCGAGCTGTCAAGTGTCTAGGGGTAATTAAAGACATGGTTGTTAACCTTACTCAGCTGCCCATGAAGAGTGTCATAATGGATGTTGTTGTAGCAGACAGCACGCCCAAGTTTGGTATGCTTATTTCAAGATCCTGGGCAAAGAAGGTAGGAGGAACCTTACAGATGGATCTCTCATATGTCACCATTCCTGTTTTTGGTGGAGAAAATAGAAGACTTTACAGAGAACTACAGTTTGCCTACATTGTCACAGATGATAAAAACCCCACTAATCATCCATTGTACTCTGTTGACAAAGATTTAGGGACTTGTATGTTGAATTTCAGTGATGAAGATGATTCTGTTGGCCTTTTACAAGTTGAAAAAGAAAAACCAGTGAAACATTGCAGAGAAGAAGAAGATCAGCTGTGGGAATTGTATTTTGATGGATCCTCTTGCAAAGAGGGTGCTGGAGCTGGAGTTTTGCTCATTTCTCCTGGAGGTGAAACAGTCAAACTCATGTATAAGCTGGAATTTGTTACCACTAACAACACTGCTGAGTATGAAGCTCTGATATTAGGACTGAAAGCTACTAAATACTTAGGCATTCAGCAAATCACTGCATATGGCGACTCCGAGTTGGTTGTTCGACAGGTGAAGAACAACTATCAAGTAAAGCAGGATTTGTTGAAGGTCTATAGGAATGAGGTATGGGATATGCTTGACAATTATTTCATATCATTTAATATCACTCATATTCCAAGAAATCACAATGAGACTGCAGACTCTTTAGCTTTGGCTGCCTCATACTTCAAAATTCCTAAAACTACTCAGTTAAGGTATCCTATAGAGGTAAGGTACAGACCGTGTGTCCCTGACAATGTGAAACACTGGAGGGTTTTCGAAGATGATATTGAAATCAAGAAATTTCTTGAGCTTACAGATGAGTTTTCTAATGCTCAAATTGATCAGGATGAAGGAGAAGAACAAGATGATGAGTCTGTTGAAAGTGAGTCTGCTGAAAATGTTTTTGCTGAAAATGAGTTTCCTGAAGGTAAGATTGTAGGGCATAAGATCATTGAATTGAAGAGTAATTTTATCCCTAAAGGTTTAGTGCCTTTAGAAATTTTTTTTACCAAGGATGACACCCCTTCAAAGCCAGTGGTTCAATCCTCAGAAGACAATGTAGTGGACTGCAATATTGGTACTGCAGAAAACCCAAGAATGGTAAAAATTTCTAAATCTCTGTCAGCTGAACAAAGGAGCAGATATATTAAGCTTTTGAAAGAATATGTGGATGTATTTGCATGGTCCTATGAAGAATTAAAAACCTATGACACAGCAATTATTCAGCATAACGTTCCCTTGAAGCCCAATGTCAAGCCTTTCCGACAGAAATTGAGAAGGATAAATCCAGCCTTATTCCCTGTGATTGAAAAAGAGATTAAAAAGTTACTGGATGCCAAGATAATAGTGCCTCTCAGGTACTCTTCCTGGGTTGCAAATCTTGTACCTGTCAGAAAAAAGAATGGGGAGATTAGATTGTGTGTTGATTTCAGGAATCTTAACAGGTCTTCATTAAAAGACAATTATCCTTTGCCAAAAATTGAACAGGTCTTACAGCAGGTTGTGGGGGCACAGAGGATTTCCATGGTGGATGGATTTTCAGGGTACAATCAGGTTGCCATGCACCCTGATGACAGAGAAAAAACAACATTTACCACCCCCTGGGGAACCTTCATGTACGATAAGATGCCCTTTGGTCTGATGAATGCTGGAGCAACTTTTCAGAGGGCAATGGACATTGCATTTGTAGGTGAGAAATATAAGTTTGTTGTCATTTAGTTAGATGACATTACTGTGTTCTCACAGTCTGATGATGAGCACTTAGAACATTTGAGGCAAACTTTTCAGAAATGCAAAAAATTTGGACTATCTTTAAACCCGAAGAAATCTCATTTTGCTGTGCAAGAGGGCAGACTGTTGGGTCATTTGGTGTCTGCTGATGGCATTAGAATTGACCCTGAGAGAGTCAAAGAAATACTAAAGATCAATTTGCCCAGGAGCAAAAAGGATGTGCAATCATTTATTGGCAAGATAAATTTTCTGCGGTGGTTCATTCCTAATTTTGCTGAGACCATTAAACAAATCACAGCAATG